>OZ026626.1:24360797-24735580 GCA_964020975.1 Hermodice carunculata
ACAAGATGAAACAGATGCTTGCCTCGGGAGTAGACGTTATAAAATGGGCTACTCCCTGAGCATGACACAAATCCAGCGGTCCACGAAATCCTGTGCCGTGAATAAAAATAGATACGTAAACTTCCAGCATTCTTATAAAGTCACCTGGACAGTTCAAGCAGAACCCGGCTCGCTGCAAAGTGTATGTGTATAAGTATGTAAATACATTGCCAGACTTTTTTAACATACCAGTCCGGATAATGGCTACGTACGCATGTATAACTATTTGCCTGTACTCACCTGGGCAAACACGACGGCAATGTGCAACAATCGACGCATATTCAGTATACGATACTCTAAAGGCAACGCGTTACTTGTAATCAAAATACAAGTATCCTAGTTTTGTATGAGAAACGAGGGGACCTTGACTTGTACATCAACCGAACTTGTCTCTTCTGTGATCGATGGTGTACTAGTGACTGTGTTATAAATACCAAGTATTGCAATCCATATTTCCAGTTGCAAATCTGTCCCACTTCTCACTCGACATATTGATAAATACACACAACAATGATATTTATAGAGTACATAAAGCAGATGGATGCCAAAAAGGCAAGTAGGCCTAAGTGGATCAAAAATCACAGCTTAGTCCATTTAAAACCTCAGTTCCGGATGTCAAATTGTATATCTCGACATGTAGAGCTGTGAACTCAAATGTCACACAGTTAGGGTCATCTAAGCATCGCCTTTTAAACAAAATATGGATTCACAAAATCATCTAGCCGTTGATTTAATTGAGATGAATATAATATACAAACCATTTTGGTCCTTGTCCCAGGCCATCTGCGTGATTGTTGAACTTTCAACTATATTCGTAATGCTATTAAAGCATGTGACCCTGTTATACATAGTGGGTGATAACGAAGACTAAGATGGGGCTATCAAGCGTATTGCATATACATGTTTACGAGTCAGCGATGGTCAGTATGTACCATGATCCTATATTGATAATACATGTATACAAGCGGCGCTAGTAAACAGACACACGTGTGTTGTATTACATATGGATCCATAATTAATAGTTTTCGAAAATATGCGCTTAAAAAATAAAAATAAAAACCACTCTTACCTTGGAGTAAAAAGTCTCTTTAAATACGCCAGTGTCCAAATAGAGCAAGAATAAGGAAATAGATGAAGACACTCAGGTTTGTAAATAAAAAGTACTCAAACGGCCACACAACAATGAGAAATGGTAAACTACGACCTAGTTTCCTTGTCAGTCGGTGATGAAAAATGACTTTGCATGCTCGGTCACATCGTTTCTTTCTTATGCCTTCATATTCCATTATCGACTAGTATATCCACGTTAAAATAGCCTACCAACGATCAAGTTAAAATGTTATTGATTGTTCTAGATTGACCGAACTGCAACCGATACAAACAAACCTAAATTATGCTGATGACGATTTCGCCATACGTCACATAGCAAACTGGGAACGTGGAACTATGTCAAGCGGGTTACCCCCAGGGGACGCGTTGTTCATATGCAGATTTGGACCCATGAGCTCGAAACAGCTGGGCTGAACGCTTCAGTGCACCTACTTGAAAACACTGTTCTCTTTGCGTTTGTTCCTGTGTAAACCTCCACATGATCTCACGTGTTAATTAAATCAAACAACCTGCATGTGTGAGAATTAGGGCGTGATAATGCAGAAACATTATTGAAAAGGTATAAAAGAATGGGAAGACCCAGTTTCTTTAATGTTATGTGCACTGGATACGACGAAATTTGTTATGTAGTTAAATAAATTGTGATATAAAACACCACTCGCAACAAATGATGATGCAAGACGGGTTTCATCCACTGTTATAGAAAAAATTAAGCAAACTCAATTAACAAGTATTGTTCTTCCCTTGAAAATAAGACAATTTTCTTAGCTTAGCACGTGAACATTCATAATGTAACTGAATTTCAGAAATAGTGTAAACTGGGAGAAATTGCTTAAAGGTAACGTAAAAAAAAATCATTAAGTGCCATTTTTCTTTTATTCGTTTATGAATGTATTTATGGCCGGTAACTCGTTCCGCGTACAGCCCTGTTCTTCCAAAGAGACCAGCATATGTGAAGATAATAATCAACGTATAAATATCCATCATTATAAGGGGGGTAAGGGGGGTTTCAGTACGCTGGTACAGGTTATTATTTTTCTAGAGTACGCAGTACGGAAAATAAAAATCTTTCAAAATTTTGGATAGTACGAAGTACGTAAAACAAGAGGGCTTCCAGTACGGTAAATAAAAAGCCCCAGTACGCCAGTAAGGGAAACCCCTTACCGCCCCTCTTATAACAGAGTTAGGTTCAAATTATTAAACACAAAAAGTAAGGTTAAGAATTATTTGAAAAAATAACATAGACACGCATATGTATAGAGATTACTTTGAGATCCAATACAACGAGCGCCTCTCTCAAATTCTTCAAAGTGTCTCATTAAAAAGGAGCTTTGGGTAAGGGTACCCCCTGGCAGAGTATCGGGAGGGGGACTATACCACGCACACGCGCAGGTATTACAAAAACAAGCGCGGCTGAATTTTGTTTAGCTCATTTGGTGCATATATGTATCAATAGGCTAGCACCAAAATACCTTTGTGAACTGATTAATCTCTTACTTTTGTGGACGACACAGAGACAATCATATCACGTGCTGTAGTATTGATCAGAAATAAGATTAAATTTATCCAATAAGTCTCATGTATTATATTAAAAAAAATATATGTTTTGGTTGATAATGAAACATGCCAGGGTCACCTTGAGTCTTGAATGGGACATACGTGCATGTTTCCACGAATGTTCAATCCTACGCATCCACCCCTACAATCTCTGCATGTCTGAATAACTGCTATTTTACCATCATTTGAAACGAGGTATTTTATCGTGAAATCGTTTCCCGGTCAAGCATATAAAATGATGATTATTATTTCTTTAGAAAGGATCAACCACCGCATCTACCTTATGGTACATAGCTCCTATATTCAAGAGCGGATTGTGATTTTATTGTCTGTTTTGTGTCAGCTGGGAAAGCACTCTAGGAAATGCCACACTGACAATGACTGAGGACCATCGACTGGGTCTGGAGGTCCGTGTTCTCTGCATGTTTGTTCAAACTTTCAGTGCAAATTTTATTCATTTGCACAAGAATGTTGCATTTTTTTTTTCATTCAATTTCACGATTTTAAGTGGTATTTTCTGTAGCATACGCAAATCATCATATAGTGTACCCAAGCAATAGTAATCTTTTTTAAAGGTTTCTTAGTCCAAACACAGGTAGCATCCGATTTCTTCCGCATCAGTCTTGTTACTGCCAGCTGTTATTTATTTGCTCGTCTGTCAGGCATTTTGTTGCCTGCCAAACAGGGCAATCTGCGTGTTTTCTCCGCTTAACATTTTGGCTTGGCCTGACAACTGTGGTTGCGGGACAGGGCTCAGATTGGCAAGTAAATTGTTTGTCCAAAAGGTCGGTACTCCATCTTCGTCACTCGTATTCAATTTGATATGTGTTTACCTGGCTGCAAATAATCGTAAATATATACACGGCTACATGGACACACGTTTATTTGTAACAGACTTGAAAGACTACCTCCATAACACACACAAACACGATATTCACCGAGTCCCAGACAATATGTTGGTCTCCAATGTACCAGGCTTTTTACCGGATATATCCACTGCCCCTGCCATCCCTATCGTCCCCATCAACCCCAAAAATCCACCATAGGCCGTGACGTCTGACAAAAAGACAACCTGTGACCAAAGCTTTGTTTGATAGGACTGACAGACACGTCAAAAAACGAGCAAAAAAAATGAGTAGAAGGTGCTTCCAGATTCTTAAGGAGCCATTAAACTGCAAACCTTTCCAGCCAGTCTCTATTTTTCCCTCTTCATTGAAATGTTAAATGATGATAATTCCCATAATTTAAATTTATTGGTTTAACAATCAAGTAGAGGAAATTATTCCCATGTCATTCCAAGTTCCGAAAAAAAACACTCTATGTTTGCTACACTGACTATTTCAGAGTGTTTGGTTTTTGGTTTGTCAAACGTAGCTCGACTTGGGAGTATCAAGCAGTCCAGATC
Source organism: Hermodice carunculata (assembly GCA_964020975.1). NCBI lineage: Eukaryota > Metazoa > Annelida > Polychaeta > Eunicida > Amphinomidae > Hermodice > Hermodice carunculata. The sequence continues at coordinate 24,364,909 of OZ026626.1, forward strand.
AAGGAGCTATCACAAAGTACAACGATGTGATTCTTGAGATGACCACTTGATATTGTACAGCCTTTTTCCAGCCCTGGACATTTCATGTACATTTCATCACAGGTATTTGATAATTCGTCTTTTCCCAAGTGTCATTAGATTACTTCAAAACTACATTCTTCATTATCCTTTCTTTCAATTGATTGCACTAGGGGGGTAATACTAAAACACATCGAACAAATGTGCTGATGTGCAAATAACAAAAAGGCGGGCCTTGCACTTTTGATTTTGCTGTTAAAATGTTACTTTAATTTTTGTTTCCCCAATCCACCACTAATGTAAGGCAGCCGCAATGTGTGATAAATGGTGCACATGTGGACCAAACCTGTTTGAGGCATCCTAATGTTTCTCTTCCGTGATGCACACATTTGGTGGGGGGAGGACAGTGACTAGGTAAATATGCACGGAACATGGTTTTGTATTTCAAAGACGACAAAGATTTAATCTGATTCCATGGATATATTGTAGTTCCGCTGGGCTTTATTTGTCACAGGCATTGCAACGTGCTTCCATTAAGTTTACTTTTGATTTTCACCTTTTCTCAAAAAAAAAAGTTTTTTTTCCACAGAATATGGAGTCGAGTGATAACTCAGTTGTGGTGTTAGTATTTTCATATTCACATTGACCTCATGCACGTACCCACTCCTCTATATTTTTCACATCTCAGCATCAGTGGGTTTCTTTTATCCTTCAGATTTACTTGCACAAAATATACAACAAATATACATTACGTTTGTAACTTACCCGTTGAGGAGGAAGCTTTGATGGGCGCAGAGTTGTTACACAAGCAAAACCTGATGCATGCAAACTCAGCATGTCGTATGTTCAATAGATCTGCCTTGAAACTGTTCTACCAACATATCTCTGTCTCCGACTTACATCCTTTGACTACCTCTACTTTCTTTTGTCGTCCTTGTCGATATCTTTTCAAGGGGGTGAATATTAACCTTTCCGTTTTCCTGCATGACCGTTTCTTCCACACACACATGTATCCAACGTTTGCAATATTGTACAACTTAGCTTAAATGACAAAAAAAAATAAAATGACGTACATGAATTACCACGACCAGAAAAATGATGTTTTCTGTCATAGTAATGATGAGGCACATTGAAAACATTGTGGCACAAATCAGAGAACATTACTGTTACCCTTCAGCTAGATATAGAGTAGACGAAAAAAGTCATCGTTGGCGAGGGTGAATGAGTTAAAATGAACCTTTGATCACTGTTTCATCCCCATAAGCACATCGCAAATTGATTATGTATGTATGTGTGTGTGTAAATCACAAGACACACCTAATCTCTCATTGAGTCATATCACATATATATATATATATATCGGTAGAGTCGACATGCTCAAAGTTATCTTATAAGAATCCTTAATCCCCTCGTTGAAAAAAATGTAAAAAAAAAAAACCTGCTTGAAAAGCGTTTATGTTCTTGTGCCTGTTTATGGCTCATAATATGCACGTAAATGACAGTAAATGCCCTCTGATAAGATACGACTGGGCATAACTTAACATTGCCAATCATCAGTTGGGAAAATTTTACTGTAGTGCTAAAGTATTCAAAGTAATCTTATCAAAGTGACATCCCGCAAAACATGATAAAATCCCACTCCTTGAAGCTGTTGTAAAGCCTTTGATACACAACGAGGAAACTGTTCTAAATCAACAAGAGAATATGACTCAGCGCGCATGATTAAAATCTGTTCTTGATAAACTAAAACTAAAGAAAGTAGTATTAAAATGATGAAATGCATGGTTACCAACAAAGATAGGTAAACCAAAGGAAGATAACTAATTTGATTGTTGATTGTCTTCAACCTGTGTGTTGTCACGAATAACGAGTCATAAGAAAAATATCAACTAGACAAGATTTGCTTCGAAGCATATCTGTCTGTGTGCCTTCAAAAAAATATTAAATGCTGCAATGTTTGTCCTTTGGTACTTCACATTCCATTAAGCTTATGGCTGGATGAAAATTTCAAAATCCAAATGACCTTGACCTTTTAAGGTCACATGTAAAGTGCACAAATGTACCGTGTTACAATACCCACAATAAAGCTCAACATTAAACAAATTATATGGAAGTATAGTAAATAGCCATATCTATGGATTGCGAAACCGGCCAAACCTATACTAATCACTCTCTATGGCACAGATGATGGCGCATACTTCCCTGCCTACTTGTTTGCTGGAGGAAACCGAAGGACTCGGAGAAAACCACCGTGCACTGTCAGAGTTGTCGGAACTCTTTCCACTTGCTTCCCCGGGTGTGAATCGAACCCGGGCTGCAGAGGTGAAAGACGAGCGTGTTGCAGCTCCGCAAACCGTGGACCCGATGATGATCAGATGAAAATTGACCAAGTTATGGCAAGATGAAACTTTCAAAGGGCCAAATGACCATGACCCTTGCTCTATAGAGGCTACGTGTTCTTACATAAATGTGCAGTGTTGCAATACCTACAATTCGAGCCCAACATGATGGGAATCGAATGGAAATTGGCCGAGTTATGTCTGGATGAAAATTTCAAAGGTCCGAATGACGTTGACATTTGACCTTTACAGGTCACATGTGAAGTGTTACAATAGCTACAATTTGAGCCCAACATGATCAAAATTGGATAAACATTAACCAATTTATGGCTAGAAGAAAGCCACCATCAAAAGTGGCCTTTGACTTTGAAATGACCTTTGACCTTTAGATGACCTCTACCTGAAGTGAATCTTGACCTATAAAATGAAATTTTAACCTAAATTTGACCTTTGACCTTGGCATGACCTTGACATTTGAAATTACTTTTGCCTTGCTATGATCGAACTTTTACACAATGCTTATATGCGTTCCATTAAATTGTTTGTCCAAAGGTATCCCGAAAAAGTTGAAGGAATCAAAATGTTCCACTGAGTTGAGTTCATAGTTATGTTAAGTATCTGAAATGTTTTATTTCACTGGCAGAACATTATGGATTTCTTAACATTCAATACTAGTTTATAAGAAGTAAAGCAATCAGATAATTAGTTTAATTCTTGGTTAAAAGGCATGTCAGGGTTGGTAACAGTCTTATTCAACAGAAACAAAATTGTAGATTGAAGTAGAATCATCAGCATGCATAGAAATTAAAAAAAAAAATCCGAGTTTCAGCTGTGTCATTAATTTGAAAAATAGGGGGAATGGTCAAAAAATAGAGCCTTGTGAGAATCCAGTTGTAAGTAAAATTTCATATCGTCACTTCAATATATTGAACGCGATTTGTTAGATTCCTTTGGAAGAGTTTGGCTGATGTATTCATAATACCATGGTAATTTACTCTTTCTAAAAATGTTTTGGGACTCATAGCGTCAAGCGCTTCAGAAATGATTGAGAAAAAAAAACAGACAAGGAGTTTGAAATTATCCATTTCAGTTGTAAGTTTATCATCATGTGTTCTGGCTGCGTATTCAGTTGAGTGACCTCTTCGACAGCCGTACTGATAATTTTTGGAAGACTTTGAAATCCTGAAAATGTGCATCCAACTAATTGTAATATGATTTTTCGAACCCCTCACATAAGGCTGAAAATAAGAAGATCGACAAGTTGTGAAAAGTGTTTATCTCCTTTTTCTTCCAAAATAAGAATCAATTTAGCTTTTTCAGGTTTTTAAACGAAATATACTGATATTCAGCCGTTGATTTACCATGACAGTTATTGGTTTATTTATTAAATTTTCTGATCCAGTTTATGGTCTTTGTAGACATGGCATCATGACAACTAGTTTTTAATTGTAGGTTATTTATTATTTTTCCTTGAATCCTTTCATCCATCTGTTTCAAATGTAAAATTTAAAGTAGTGATTATGTTTTCTAAAAAGATATTTTTCGAATAGAAAAAGTGATAGGCCTACCAGGTCTCTTTTTAATTTTGGCAGAAGTAATAAAATTTTGGTTTGAGAGATAAGGCCTATCCATTTTGGAAACACTATAGTCTGTAGTTAATGAAGAATATTTCAAAGGTTCAGAGGACCGGTTTCAACCACCAGCTGCCTTTTATTGGGTGCCTGTCTCAAGTCAGGATTGAAATTTGTTTCTTCACATTGGCATTGGAAGGTGAATGTTGATGCTTTGGTAACTCTTGAAACTCTTTGTTGTCATTGTTGGGTTTAGAATTCATGAATATGGGTTATGTTTTTCTGTACTTTTTAATAATTTATTTCAATGTGTTTGTTAATTTGTTCAATTAAATCAGGACCAATATTAGTGAAGCACGTGCTGAACGTAATTGTTATTTCACTTTTATATCTTAGCTGATGACCTCCATTACTGAAATGATCAGGAAATTCTCTTTTCTCATTTGTTTTGGAAACTAGTTCAGTTATTATCATCCATGTGTTCCTTGTGTCTTTTCATGTTTGAAAGGAATAGTGGTACTAATTTTCATTAGCTACAATTGTGCTGTTTTTGGATATTGTTGTAAGTTGCCAAGTTTCTTTTAACATATATAATAATGTATTAATCGGAGTGATTTTTTACTCTTTTGTACAAGTAAACCATAAACCTAATGGATCTAAGTATACCTGCAGCTACCCACTAATGTCCTTTGGTTGGTGTTTATGTTTATTGAATATTACTGATTAACATGGGAAGTGGGACCTCGTGGCAGTGTTAACAGTATTTGTGAACAAGTTTACATTCAGGCTGGAGCTTTTCATTCCACTTTTTCAATCTCGTTGTTAAGGTCCGATTTTTCCAGTTCACAATAAAAGTTATGTATATCGAGTGGCTTGACGTCTCCGATCTTACAAAAAGTTTGTTATTTTAAGATTCTTCTAGTATTTGAGAATCTAGCGGAAAAATATGTTGGGTTATAAGTTTCCATGGCATCATACATGTGGTCTTGAGAAATCTTTAATTTCCTTATCTTGTACTTCAATAGATTGATTATGAAATCACTCCGACATCGTTAGTTATTTTTTATACATTTAGTTCCAATTTTAGAAATTCATGCACAAAGGTTTGACTGTTCTTCATATTATCGGGGGGGGGGGGGGTGGGGGGTGTCAAACAGTACCAAGAGTAATATTTGTTTTGGTAGGGCCTCACTGGATAGTTCCTAGACATCTGACCTGATGTCTTACACTCAAATTTGTCACTTACGTAGATGATTGGCCCTCCTTTGTTGGATCAGATTAGGCCAAAGCTAAATACAGTCATACCCATCTCATTATACGTCTAAGAGAGAAATCAGTGCTGTTAGTGACAGAATTTTTTAAAACAAAGAACGATAAAGCCAGTTTTTTTGTCCATATCCATGCACAAACATTTCCATAATTGCAAATTTAGCATGAATAGAGTTTATATTTGTATTGAAGATGGTAAAGAGTTTCTTTTTGTGATCAATGTGGGATTAAGTTATCAAAATACTATGCAGCAAAACTCGGGAGTTCAAATTTATTGTCATCTTCATTGCTTGTGTCCACACTGTGGAGAATGCCACTAAATTTTACAGGCAAACCACCAGGTAATTTCTTTAAGTTTTAAGAATTTTATTAACCAATTAATTCTAACGACAGGTGTGAGGCTATGTACCTCTTCGTGCACGTTGGTTGCAACATGGACTGAAAAAGTTGCAAAGTTTAACAGGCAGCCTCGACTGGCAGAAACATGATGGACAGAGTCCAACTTGCTGGGAAGTAGGTCATGCACCGGCATGGAAAACTGTGGCCGGCAGCACATTAATGACAAAACTGGTCCTCCATGCATTTGTTATGGAACTTAACAGTTTTTATGTCGTGTCGAGACATGCTAAACAATCGTTCATTGTTGAAGCGTCTCCAGTCTGGTACGTTTTGCTTTTGCAGCCTATGTCCGGTTTGTTCCTTTTAGATTGTTTTTACTCCTGAGACTTTTTACTTGCCTGCTAAACATCCGTTCTTGGCGGTCTACTACCCCCCAGCGAACGTCTGCCTTTCTTTGGCAGCGTCACTGTCTGGAAGCAGGCAGCGCCGTCCTGGCATCGCAGCCAGCGAGTGGCCAGGTGTGGGGATGCGCGCAGTGGATTGTGGGATAGTGACTCTGTGAGCGCCATTTTGTTTCTAGGCTATTACACGGCCCAGTGGGTATTGACCACACGCCGACTGTTTGGGTTCACCTGCTGGGAAGGTGCGAACAACATAATGGGGGTAACGGGATGAACATCTCTGCGGTGCGATATCCAGCAGGGGTCACATTAAGGATTTTTCAGTGTGGGTCCGTTGGACCCATCTTTCTCCATTTTCAGAAAAAATAGTGGGTCCATGAACTGAATCTATGCGTCCAGTCTGAAATTGTGCAAACTGGACTTCATTTGATGTAATTTGATTAATTGATTTTATTTGGTATAATTAACATATATCACAATGATAAATATATAAAACATGCACGTAACTTAAGCCTAGAAACGAACATAACATAGGGTCTGTATGCTCACGTAGGTAATTAACTCATTATTATAAAATTTAAGATTGAATAAAAAGTTACCAATATGCAAACTTGATGTAAAAGGGTCTAAAAGTTGTTGACGGTACCAAGGATGGATTCAATCTACCCAGGAACCTGCTATTACGACTAAGTCTGTATAGCACATCCCTGGTCTACCAAAAAATTGGTTGTGAATGGGGCTTAAGCCCTAGCACGCTGCCACTGTGCCAGTATCTGGTGTTGTACACCGTGTGCCACCGGACAGTTTTTTTAACTCGCTTGCACAACAAGCGGCATGCTTGATTGAACATTCCTGGGCTCTGTTATTTTTGCAATTGATTCCACGTGACGAAATTGTCAGAAATTATATGATTTATATTTCTGTGCACTTTCTATTTCAATATACCTGAAAAATTTGATACCGTAGGCGGTGTTAAGAGTCTGATCTTAATTGCGGTCAATTAATTCACCAAGCAACACGGCAGGCCCACAAGCCGTGCAACACACAACTTCACAAGCGAGTGTACACAGCCTGTCACGGGCATGCACCCAGGCATGGTTTTCCACTACACATTTTTCCGGCCTTCGATCATAATTCTTTTAAATTCCTACAGATTTGTTCCATTCAAACATTTCAATGAAATCAAAACAACCAAATTTTGTTTCAAAAACACCAATAACCACGTGAACCAACGGAGACAGTGATGAACAACATCGTGTTACGCTGTTGGGCCGTCTAATGCAAAATTTCGCTTCGTCCACGTGTAACCTTGCGATGACTAATCTGCGTATTTTCCTTGCCGTCCGTAATGAATTTTCACTCGTGCCTTTATCAGGGTCTAGATTTTTTCGATGGAACTCTTCTTGGTGAAAATGTGATTTGAAAATTTAACATCTTAGTCTAATAATCTTTGCGTGATACGACTTGTACCTTCCCAACATTGCGGACATGAGACAAGCACATGGGGAACAACGAATTTCATTGGACAGTGAGCGGCACGTGATCAAATCCACACAATGAGGAGCCTGGAAGTGCTCTCAGCATTTATAATGAGGTGAAGTGACGTCCATCCATTCCCATTCTGACAAATTTTTGGAGGGATACCCCACGAATATTTTTTCTTAGCAAATAAGAGAGCTTGTTACATAGAAAGACGAACATCAGAGGATGCCATCAGTATAATAAATAATCACGAGATTGATAATGGTCGATACAAAACACCGTGACCGCTTGGGGTAATTTTTGCAGTTGTATCTTTCAAAAATGCATCGCGTTTTTGTGCGCACGTCCATAGAGACGCAAAATGACAATGTTTTATTAATTTCCAGGCGTCATTTCTTTATTTTTAGCGTCTATGACGCAGGACGCAAGCTTAATGTGACCCCTGATCCAGCAACTGTTCTGCCATGTACGGCAACTGTGTTACGCACTCATCCCAGTTGTAATTACTAAATTAGCTGCCTACGAACAGCGTCAGTGTCACGGGAAAAAAGTAAAAAATGGATGAGAAAAAATTTCGGGAAGTTCTTGAGGATTGTTGGCAAGAGATGGGAGTAAATTATCAGGCGACCAAACACCCGGAGCAAGCATTATTTAATGTTATTGTTGAGAAGAAAGACACTTTTGTAATTTTACCAACAGGCAGTGGAAAAAGCCGAATATTCCAACTAATACCTGACCTGGTGAAACGGAAAACGCCTATTCCAGCCAAACCTGTAGTAATCTTAGTTTGCCCGCTCATAAGTCTTATGAAATCTCATCAGCAAGAATTTGTCGTCTTGTATTCTGGGTGAAGGTGACGACGGGAACATTTCCCGATCGCAATACACAGCACCCTGTTCCATTCTGACATCTTTTACTCCAGTAAGTCACAGATACACAAGCAGGTAAACTACGTTTGAGAAGGTGTCAATTGGATTACTCCCTTGGGTCCTCGACCTCGTGGAGTTATTTTGACCGCTGTGTGGGAAGTGACGTGTTGCTCGCATCTGATTGGACGACGCACAGCTCATTAATAATGAAGTAGGCAACTTTCACGATAAGCGAAGTACAATTCATTGGCCCAGCGGCGCCTGACAACGTTATCGCCAGATCTGCTAATTGCCTCTTGAAATGGTATTGCGACACGGCCGGGCAGACTTTCGCTGGGGGCCAACATAGTGTATCGCCCCAAGAAAGTCTGCTTAGGAGGCAAACTTTTTACTAGATATAAGAAGAATTTTGCGTCACAGTAAAAAATGGTTCTTGCTTTAACAAGAACAAGATACTCCTAACAGTCATGTGTTCACCTGATTTTGTATGCAATTACTGTTAGTTTGTTCGAATTCAGATATAACAAGTTACCTGTGACATTGGAAATAAGATCAAGGTCACTTATATGCGATGAGAATCTAACGTGCACAGAAGACCACCATCAGGTAAAGCATCAAAGTCTCAGGTTGGACAGTTCTTGAATTCTCATCTAATAACAAAACTCACTAGATTGTCACGTGACCTTACACACTCAGATTTTTCCAATGAGGAAACAAGGGTTAGATTATAAATGTAATGGTGGTTTGGAATACCATGAAATGTCCATTATCTTTTTAAACATAATTGGATGCTACTTCAACTGTTCACCACAAAAAGAGTCGTAAGTATGGATTTGCACGTGACGCAGCTACCGAGTGGTAGTGTTAAGATGCCTTCAAATACACACAAACCTGTTAACTGTATAATACTTATCTTTAACGTGCACTTTTACTCAATACTGTAAATGTCTACGTACTTTGGTCTAGACAAACGCGTCAAATGGTTAGTGGTTATGTATATATAGCAGCAACGCAAACACAAGCATATATATACATATACTCCATATATTTCAGACTGTAAACCAAAAAACACCTCTTGAATGTTCAATGATTATAGTTTTGGAGAAACAAGATGGTGGTACAGGCTTATAAGTTCGTGTCGCGACGTAGATGTATCCGAAAAGTGAGACCAATCTAATAATTCTCAGGTAATTTAAGGAGTTTATCAGTGACTTTCGATAAAACTAATTTCATCCTGTTTGTCATGAATCGACAAGGTAGCCATCACACATTGTTCATTAAAGTAAATTGTGTGTAGTAGGAACAAATATTATACTGAACGTTTCTTACATTGGTGTCTGGGTTGACGCTAAATTGAATGGGAAATATCATAAATTATTCAAATTTCAAACAAGTTAAGTCAGATTGTAGGCCTCTTTGTGAAAATTTGATGGGTATTTGGTAAAAAGATATATCGACTCCGTCATACTGTATACTCTTTGGCATATCTATATCTGTTGAAATGCGTCATGGGCAGTCAATTATGTTTCAAATTTGAATCAAATTACAGACTTTTTCATTTCATGACTCGTTCATTTTTTTCAAATGCAACACGCAGGTCTTCTTTTTAACAGGACGCAGCTGTCACAATTCGCATAAAATAATGTGTGCTAAGGAGCATCTGCGTACAAAACATTTGACAAGTGAATGCCCATGAAACATCAAGGTTTGAGGGTTTTTTTTGCCAATTTTACCTTCCATGTTCATTTTTTTCCGCTTTCAAAATCAGTAAATTCTCACATTCCCAAGTACCGTATACCACTTTAAAGATTCGCTATTAAAGTTCATGGTCCTACCGTTTGCCTAGAGATGCTGTACACTAATCAAAGTGCATCATCATTGGACTGCTTGTCAAGGAAGCTGAAAATACAGGCACACACTGAAGGCAATGATACCAAAGGTCAAGGGTTCGAATCCCACAGGAGTCGGCCGAAAATCTATGATGATTTTCACTGTTTGCAAGAGAATTTTTGTTTCTTTCTGCTGTTGCCCATTGCTCCGACTTTGAAATCATGTTAGAAGTTTATGTACTTGTATATGATAATTAATTGTCAGTCTATTGAAATGCTCTACTGCGTCAAATGTAAAAGAGACGCCTGCAATAATATCACAAGGGTTCCTCGGTCTGCCGTTATGGAGGGTGGCCCGATGGCTCTGAGGTTATAGCACGCGGCTTACATTTAGCTAGGCTATGGGACCAACGGTTGGGAGTTCCAAACCCGAAAGAAAATTATGAATTTTTCATTATTAAAGGGAACAGTTTAGCAGCCTTATTATTACTGCAGTGATTAACAAAACCCTGTGTTTTTTTAGCAACTGAAATTGCAAGCACAAACACCAGAATTTGCTTACATATCCTTGAGTTTTGTTACAATCCACTGTTGTTGTTTTTTTAAATCAAGAACAGACACAAACCCAGGGTTGCTTGTCAAAATCCTGGATCTTGTTTCAAAACCATGGGTTTTGTCACAAAATTCTGGAATTTGCAGACAAAACTCTGGGTTTGGTAGCATGAAACCTCGGTTTTGAGAACTGATGGACGATGCAACTTAGACTAGAAAAGAAGATTTGCTTCACAGTAAATCTGTCTGGGTGCCTTCAAAATGAGAACAGTTTGAAAGGAGGTAAAATTTCTTTCTGGGCTTAAAAACATTCAGTTCTAGGGACCAGATGTTTGCGAGGGTTTCTAACTCTCCCCTTTGTCCCGAGCAATAGCGATGTCGCTTTTGGATTCGATTAACGTACACTTTCTTTCTGACTCTGCTTAGCACAAGTTGTGCCAATACGATACCTGCTCACATATACGCCGGTTGCAATGTTACTGCAGCAGATCTTGGGAAATTACATGAAGACTGGGCCGTTGTAGCCTATTTGGGAGATTTGGGCCAACGGTCTGGAGTTCGAATCCCAAAAGAAAATTATGACATTTTTCGCAATCAAAGGGAACAGTTCAGCAACGTTATTGTTATTGTTGTTGCGTTCTGTTCGACTTTCTGACTGTATCGGTGTTGCCATTATCATTAAAATTATTACCACAACATGGTGTATAATGTACTATTTTAATATTGGTGTTCAAACAGAGATTCCCATGGGTATTTATAAGCTCCTCAGGGTTGCTATTTATAAGCTTGTATTTGGAATATGAAGTCCCATAATGTATCAATAAAATCAATGAAACCAGCGATTTATTCTTGGCAATAATATCATCATCTTGTCTCGCCGTGGAGCCGAGGTTACTCATTGTAAGTAATTTTCGCTTCTACTGCCGCTTGTTGTCTGCTGTTGTTGTAGTTCCGCATTTCTGGCTTCCGTGCAACAAATATTGAGAGTTCAACGAAACTTCGTGAAACTTAATAGAAATATGTCTCTCAGTAGGATCAACGTTGAAATTGTACTTTGGGCCACATCGCCAAAATTCTGAAGGTCACAGTGTAGCTTGTGTGAAATCAATTTCCCCCTGCCTCCACTGCCCCAGATTCATGATGTGAGTGGACATAACCAACATTATGCTATTTTGGACTGTTGTCACCTCAACAATAGCTATACGTTTTAAAAATTAAAGAAATAATAAAATTAAACAAAAAACATGGTAAAACACAAAAAAATAAATATAAACAAAACAAGGCACACCATGATAAATAATTTTCATAATTAGTATGTCATGTTTATTTAGAAAAAAAATAGATGTGTGTTCCCTCACTCAGTGGAGCGTAAGGCCAATTCAGGTCACCCAAAAACAATATAAATTGACAAAATTACATATAACACTAGCTTTGTGTTATGTATATATTGATGGGAGCGGGATAATCAATCACGAAACCACTGACTACTAACAACAAGAGGTGAAACTGGGTGATTTATTTCAGTATCTGATCTCAGTTTTGAAAGAGTAGGAAAAAATGGTGGTCATAGTTTAACACACATATCTTGCGTCAGATATATACATACAGAAGTTATCTGGATCCATATATTAATTTAGATGTCAATGATAAAACATTTTGCAGATTTGAACACTGTTTCAAGCAATATGACTGATGAAGGGATTCCAGTTCCGGTTCTGATTGTGAATTATCGGCTTAAACAACAGATAATAATGTGATTTAGTGGGTACTGACCTATTTTCGTAATTATTTTTGCCATTTAATGGCCAAAAGTGTCTTTACTACGTCTTCATTCATAGATATGAACAGGTGGTTACATTCTTTTAATTATAATCGTAGACAAGGTAATTTAGTAATATGCAAGAGCAACTTTTTTTTGCAAAGTTCCCGTGTATCTCATCTTCATGGACAGAGTGCAGCGAATATCAATACGGTTAATTTTGATAACCGACTTCTTTGTTTCGATTAATAACGCCCTTTGTCAGTGTGTGTGGGGGGGTGAGGGGTGGGCGGGTATTGTTATGAAACTAAGTTGTTCGACAAAGCATCTACCTCTGTCAGGACAATGTATGTACATAGCCGAGAGCCCTTCTCAACTATCATATAAACTACGATCGTGAAATGTTAAATACCTTTGCATTTTCGCATACACCAGGCCACCCCACCCCCAATCCGCAGTCGTCAACATTGAGTACGTGTATAACGATGTATGTGAGGACTTTGTTTATTTTATTGTACATGTACCACAGCTTTTACCACCCATTTTGGGAGAATGTGGTGCTCCTGAAAGGACCTTTTTTTGTTGCCAGTAAGCCCGTCGGCTGTCCAGTAGCAGAAACTTTTCGCACCTTAATGGTTTTTATCTCATTTCAAGGACATTTGTTTTTGTGTGACCGACCAGGCATACTCATAGCTATACTGTCCATGTTGCATAACAGTCCATGTGCCACTCATGTTTTCTGTACAAACTAATTTAAGTATTCCATGTTAAACCAAAGGGAACTGCCTGGTTTGTTTGTTTGTTTTTGTTGGGGGTGGTGGTGTTGCTATTGTTCTTTTTATTGTTGTTGTTTTTTTTTGGGGGGGGGGGGCAGGAGTATAGATAAAGCTACAGCTGCAGTAAGCCATAAAACATTTTTTGTACGTGAAGTCCACAAACTGTGGCATCAGCTTCATTCAAAAGTAGTTGAGATGACTGCAATACAAATAATTTATAGCCAATGAAAACGATGGTATCAAGTAATATAGAACAGTGTCAAAATGGTAAAATGGATCATCATTTTTTTCTTAACTAGTTGGTGATCTAATTTCCATGTCAGTAGCGACAGAGGGGTTTCCACCTGCTTCACATGCCACAGAGACAAGGTGCAGTTAGGGTAAACTCATGGCGGAATCGTGTCAACCGACCGCGGGGACAGCGACTGGTGCCGCTCCCTTTTCACAATCCAGTCTAACAATCGGGAATGAGACGCATGGAGTGGAGCTATTTGTGCAACAAATGTGAACTTACCATTTTTTTAAGTACCCTGGTTCCTTTTGGTTCAATTTCGGACTGAAGTCGGTTTGCGTGGCCCCAGATAATATACCGTGATGCCAATGTTCACGAAAAATTTCAGACAGAGTGGCCAGAAACATCAAATTCTGTAAGCGCAGACTCCTAACGTCCCTTCAAAACTCCATTTTCGCGACGACATAAACACTCAAAACTGGACTCCTGGGTGCATAATACTTATACGAAGGGATCTACTACATTACTGACGTGAAACAAGTGTCAACTTACAAAGGTCAAACGTAGTTTGGATCGATCCTCTCTTCTCTGAAATAGAATCATTACTTCAGACAATAGGTAGGGCTAAATAACATATGTTGACCATGATTATACGAAACAGTTGATTTTTCTGTGCAGCTGAGTTTTTCCGGGGCTCTCATGACGCTAGGCCACAAGAAGGCAATCCACCATGAATGAACACCTGCACGACCCATGCTAACAGAGCAACAACCAATTCAAGACAGAATGGCATGAAACCGCAGCACAATGACCACCCTTGCTCCCAAAGCTCGCCGAGGCAGGCCCTTGACCTGGACTGAGATCTTCTATATCACTATAGGCAGCTGGTACTTGACTGAAATGTCCTTTTACAAGGATTATGTATCTAGCACCGTTAGTATAATTCATTTCACTTCGACTTCAGTCGCCGTTGTCATTGAAACATTTAATGTATCACCAGGTATTATGCTGTGTGCGGATATGCATCTTTCATGTCTTACATTTCATTGGTTGCAGGTAGGCACCACCGCGTAACGGCACAAAACCCGAATATTGTAAATTATTGAACATTTCAAGCACGAAACCCTGAGATATCACGGAATAACCAGCTTTAATGACTAACAGAGGCATGATGAAACTAGAAAATAAGATTTCATTCAGAGCAATCTGTATGTGTGCCAACAGAGGAAAGTTGTTGCCTTGTTCATTTGAAAATGTAATTGTCAAATCTGTATGACAGAAATATAAATTTTTGAAAACCAAAAGCAAAATAAGGCTCCTGACTTGAAAACATCTGCAGAAAAAAGGAAATGCCAGGCAGAAAGAACGAATTCTTGACACAACAGACTGTAAGGTATTAGCAAACAAACCAGATTTGGTCATGTAGTGAGAAACCCTAATTATTTCTGCTGCATGTTTTATTGCAACTTTGATTCATTTATGGGTCACTATTGACACCACAGCATCGACTAATGACAAAGTGTTATGTCTGACATTAGTGTACATAACAAATCCTAGTGATGCACATATACATATATTGATTGCTAATCTTATAAAGAAAGAAAGAAAGAAAGAAGGAAAGAAAGAATGAAAGAAAGAAAGAAAGAAAGAATGAAAGAAAGAAAGAAAGAAAGAAAGAAACAAACAAACAAACAAACAAAGAAACAAACAAACAAACAAACAAAGGAAGAGCAGGTCTGTTTTGGCACCCCGGCGTAATTCTTGGTGAAATAGTCATGGAACCCCCTGGGTTTTGTCAGTAACTGAAATTGCAAGCACAAACACCAGAGTATTGCTTACGTATCCTTGAGTTTTGTGATAATCCCCTGGGTTTTTTAAAATACCAAAGAAGAGAGCAAATCCCAGTGTTGTTTGTCAAAATCCTGGGTTCTGTCAGAAAAGCCTGGAATTTCTAGACAAAACTCTGGGTTTTGTAGCACGATACTAGCCTTAGGATTTTGTACACGAAACCTTGGTTTTGAGAATAAATCGACAATACAACTTCAATAAACTCCTAGTTCTTAGTGGGCGACATACTTGTTTGTTTGTTTGGTTGGTTGGTTTGCCTGTTTTGACGATGTTTTTGTTTCGGTGTTTTTTTTTTTTTTTTTTTTTTTTTTTAATTTTTGTACAAACAGGAATTGCACTGTGCCCACGATTGAATGCGACTTGGTCTGCTGTGCGCCCTTTTCAGTCTCCGAACTGAGTTATTCCTCAGTGAACCAATATTTCAAATATCGTAAAGACTTTATATGAAGAAGCAATGCTGGAGAACTCTTGGTAACACAACTGAGTTTCAAGCTTTCTGTAGGGTAAAAGTGCAAAAAAATCCCCATCACTGCAGATATTGTAAAACAGATTTGCAATACTATTGATCTGTCCTCGTCTCGATATTTGTGTTTTGGTGTGCGCGTATCATAGGGTTTTTTTTGTATTTTCCTACCAAAGTCAAACTTGTGCGGGAGGGCACCAAGAGAAGTTCTTGAAGCGTCATGATTTGGTTTTCTCACCAGGTGGAGTTGTGATTGCTTTCTGAGCTAAAGAAACATTCAGTTCTAGGGATGAGACGTTTGCCAGGGTTCCTAACTCTCCCCTTTGTCCTGAGCAGTAGCGATGTCGCTTTTGGATTCGATTAACGTACATTTTCTTTCTGAGGCTGCCTTACACAGGCTGTGCCAATACGATGCCTGCCCACAAATACGCCGGTTGCAATGTCCCTGCAGATCTTGGGAAATTACATGAAGACTGGGCCGTTGTAGCCTATTTGAGTGAGTTTGCTCCAATTGGGAAAATTAAGGTTTCACTGACCAAGTCTCTACTTTTTTACAACACCTCTGCAAGTTTGGGACTGGGTTTTGGAGATTCGTATTGTCAAGAGTTTGTTGTGTTTTACTTTTTGATAATTGTTGGGGTGATATGGCACCTTGACAGTAAATTGTCGATAAATAACTGTCCCATACCTGACAGTTGTGTCATTACTGCACTTCAGAAGATATGTGCAGGGAATTAAACCAGCTCACAGAGAATGATCTATCACCACCACTTCATTCTGTTACATGTTATGGCAACATGGCAGCACCACCAGCATGTTTTTTGTTTTTGTTGTTGTTATTTTTTTTTTATCTTACATGTTATACTATGAAGTGGAAGTTACTTTCTTTTCCTTGGTCTAGCCTGCATAATGCATACATCACTCTGTCGCAATTTTATATGCGTCTAGTACAAAGTTGTATATGTTGTAAGATTAGGTTTGGGTTGAACAGTTTTCAAAAGAGTTGTATGCTTTCATATATATGTTGATGAAAAACTAAAATGCTGATTAAAAAGCACATATTTGCTGTTAGCCTTTTTTTCCTCAACACGTACAGCATCTAGCCGATATAAGGAAATGAATGACCAGAATAAGAAACTAATGCGGCAGTCCCATTTGCGTGACACCACCCTGATGATTTATGAACCTTGTAAAAACCTCACACAAATGTCCGCAAGGTGTCTCGCTCGTCTTCGTCACTTTATCATGAAGGGAAACATTCCGTGACAAAGTCTTCAATGTTCAGCTCGACAGACTGTTGTGTTGTGGCCATTCTGCCGATTCGTTGCCTGTGTTCTTCTTTCACCATATACTCAATAGTGTTGTATACCTCCTGTAAGTCCTCTTTGTAAATCACCCCGTTTTCCTTGCTATCAAACTGTGTCAAAACGAGGCGTAGGCCAGCAGCACTATAACATATAAGACAGAAAATCTACAGCACAACACGGCCTTGCATTTGTACACAACGGCGGACTCTCACAAAGGGTGTTTTATCGCTCTGTTCCTTATATTATATATATATATATATATATATATATATATATATATATATATATATATATATATATATATATATATATATATATATATATTGTCGTGTGTGTAAAAAGAACAGCATAGTGATTATCATTAATGTGTCATGGGTTTTTTTTTTAAGTTTAGACTGTAGTCACATAAAATCGTAGTTAAATAGGTCTCAAGTAGGACCAATAAAATGCTATGGCCTATATAGGTTCCGTTTAATGATGTACACTTTCTACACAACATTTGTCATGGCGCGTGCCACTAACAATGAGCAATATCATTTTTTGACGATTCATACTTTGCCTGACAGCATAGGATAGGAAGGCTGAATGTGGCCCGTATGCTCATAGAAATGTTGGGACTAATTGTGTGGATCTTATTTCCTCGTTAGCATAATTACGTTTTGCAAAAAACTCACTTATGAATAGCAACTGGCAGGGCTCCCACCACATCCACAAAGCGATCTCCAGTTATTTTGTCCCCTGTGTCAAAGTTGACGGAGGCAAACATGTTCTAAATGAAAACAAAAAATAAAACAAATAATTTAAGGAAAACGAAAATTCACTTTTTCTCACAACTATAATAACACTACACACACAACACGTCTTGACTGTAAATCTGATTATCGAAGAAGAGCATAAGCTATTAGACATTCAAAATCAGGAGCAATAAAAGAAAAATTCATCAAGTGGAATATAAGACCTTTAACCCAATCAAATGTTTAATTCATCGGTTTTGTGGTCGTTGGTCCATTTACTTTGTATTTTAGATATTGCATAACTTTTTCAGCATATACCAGAACCATGTCTAAGTAATTGATGTCGTACTTGTAATGCAAGTTTACAATCTTTGTTATACCATGAATAACGGAATTCCCTATTGACCTCCTTATTATGATGGGAAAAATTGTATTAAGTATTCAACGATTATTGTATGTACTGCAGTGTGCTCAACTGGCTATAAAACCTTTTAACAAACTGGCTTGAAAGGGTCACACCGTGCTTGTACCCGCGGCCAAAAATGCGAACCACTGTTACAATTACAGATATAAAAAAAGAAATATTCAAACCGATATATGCCCACTATACAAACCAAATTCTGTCCGGTTTTTTGTTTCAGATGGAAAACACATCTGGAGAGAAAATAAGTTAAGAAAAGAATGCACATTAACGGACATACCTTAATATCACCGTCGCTTAACTTGTACCCATTCTCAAGAAGTGCTGTTGTAAGTTGCTCCAAGTTCATTTTTCCTGAGCCGTCATCATAATCCGCGAATAATGACCGTAACCGATCTCTCACCTCTTGGGTCGTTTCAAACATTCTGCACCGAGTGGGGAAGCTTTCAATCACCGATGTCGTCTCCAGCAGATTATCAGGACTGTCTTATTTGTTCTGTAAACAAAAGACTAAGTATGTCTAAATGATATACAAATCAATACACATTGTCCACCTGATGTTCATTTAATTTGATATATATTGTCTCAAGTTCACAGGTAGTATGCCGATAGCGTATGCACAGTCGACTTAAACTATAGTTCGATCCCAGAGGGGAAAAGCACCGTAATTTTCTTTCATGACGGAGCCAAATTGAGCCATTATATCGTGCGGTTCATTTGTTCCGGTGCTTTGTCGGTCAAAGGTCACAGATTTCCATATTTGGGCATTATCCTATGTATATTGATTGACATAGTGACACTGCTCTGAAATTATGCAATCTTTGCCTATGCGTCACTAATCGGTCTCGTGTACTTTGCCCCGTGATGTTGTCCACGTGCCACATGCTCAGACACATTGTGGTAGAGGGACACAGTCCAAGGAGGGGACATTATCGACATAAACAGACAGATCAATAACCATTCAAGTTTTGAAATATGCACCGGTAAAAAGATCAATTCGAAAACGTCAGCGATATGGCGACATAGGTTCACACTATTTTTTTTTTTTTTAATTTGATTTCTTTAGTTCTTTGTGTTTTTGGGGAGTGTTTTTTTTGTATTGTTGTTGTCGTTGTTGGGGGGGGGGTTTGGGGGTTTTTTTTGTTTTGTTTTGTTTTGTTTTTTGTTTTTGTTTTTTTTTGTTTTTTGTTTTTTGTTTTTTTTTTGTTTTTTGTTTGTTTTGTTTTTTGTTTTGTTTGTTTGTTTGTTTTTTCTTTTTTGTTGTTGTTTTTTTTATTCAGGTCTGAATGAAAGTATGGTTGAAATTATTGGAAGTTATTTGTAATCACGATTAGTATCACTGTAAAAGGATTTATAATTATTATATTTCCAAAATAATTCGGTGGCAACTAGCCTATATTTAAAACTGCTTTCACTACGGCGTGTGAACAGACTGTATAGTCGTTATTATTAAGAATTGAAGTTCTTCTTGGTCGTGATCATCGGCTGAAAAATGATCACGACGTGTTACGAGTTCTTTAAAGCGACCTCATAGTAGGAAAGGCCGATTATTACAAAGGAAGTTCAGTTCTTAAATTTACACTAAGGGAGGGTTCACAAAGTATGGCCGTATCTATGGTATCATACACCACCAAAGGTCTATCATATGACATGCAGATACTAAAAGTGGACTGTTCACAAGACCATTTCTCTTTTTTTTCTCCAAACTCTGACCACGGATTCGTCAATGTGAAAGTGTGTTCACATTTTGCAGGCCATACCATACACGCATATATCCACACGTAGTTAAGAGCAGAGGACAAATATTTGTTTCCTCAGGTATGTAATCCCTTCATTCATCTAAGCCTGAGAAATAGCAAACAATGAATAGACGTAATTTTGCTCAATCATTTAAATGTGTGCTGCCTCAGTGTATACTATTAACTTAAATATGCCATGCACAAATTTGTTTGTTGTTTATATGAAAAGGTGACTCCTAGTATCAATTTTACCATGTATACACCCCCAGTCAAGTGCAAATTAACTCTACAGAAGAGCAGTAAGTAAGTGTTTGGTGTTTGATGAACAATGATATATTTGAAAGTGCATCATGTCCTTTATATATTAACTGAAGGGGGAAAAAAGCAATGAAAATATTTACATGACAACTTGCCTCAAGATTCACATTTGCAGGTTACTGCCTGAGCATTTTGACCCCAACAGCTAGAACTTATTAATTTAATAAGCTGTCATGTTTCTGTCATAACAAAACAAAAAATCTCAAGTTATATAAATAGAGAAAAATGCTAGTGGTCACACTCACATTGCTGATTATATATGTTTGCCATAACAAAGGCTGAAATTCCGTGGGATTTTGATCTCTAGAACTCAACACCAAAATGTCTGCTGGGAACAATAAACACGCAGAAATTGATTCAGATACTTTCATACTGTGAGCGTCAACTGAAAGTTTCTGTACTGAGTACCTGAAACCGAAATTTCTATGGGTTCAGCCTTCAACATCGTGATGTTAATCTACAGATCTATGTATTTAGTATTACGTTATCTTGTGATACAAGCCGTGATGTCTTTTAAACATCTGTTTAATAATAGTCTCGTATTTAAAAATTTAGGTGCTACAAGTATTTTTTTCTTCTTTTTTTTCAGCATGCATGTTATTTTGTCATACAAGTCATCAGATAATGTTCATTTTAGGTCAGTTTATAATACTCTTCTATTTTGAAATTCAGTTGCTGCACCAATGCAGGCAGGTTTAAAAGGATTTATGATTATGCAGCAACAGGAGCTATTCATCAGGAACTGTGGTCATGTGCTGCCCTCTATCCTGCAACAAGGAACTTGACAGGAAGACGGGCAGATTCATGTATTTAATATGACAAAATGTGTTTTGTACTAAAAAGGAGCAATCCGAGAAAGCAGAAGCATAAGAAAAGTCATTCATGCGATTCAAAGCATTAACAACATCTTAAAACTTTTAGAGTTTTCATTTGTTTAGCAGAAAAAGTATAATTTTCAGATCTTTCAGTGACAAAATTGGTGAAAGTGCCCTCATCATAGTGGAGGCATAAATCTGTTGCCTAGCAACATAGGTAGCCAGAACAGATCAGCAGTGACTTAAAAATTCCTCCTATTGGTCTCGATCGACTTCCTGCCATGTTTCTACCAAAATAAAAGGAATGTTCTCAGGTTACAATAATATGTTAAAATGTCTGCTTTGATTAAGAAGATGGTGTTCATATATGAGGTCTAGTGGTTTTGTATTTGGAAAATTTTGGTGTCATATTCATATTCTTTTATACACTTTATTGAATGGTCAAATGCTTGGTACACTTTTGTACACTATTGTCTACTTTTTATGAGTGTACATACAGATTTTCAGGCGGAGTACATATTGATATACATGACTTTAGGATCACATCGGTTATTGAACACTTGACTTGGATCTATTTGCACACAAAAGTCTTTTTGATACACGTTTTTCATATTTATTAAATAATAACAGGTGTGCATGTGAAAACAATTGGTTGTGTCTTCAATCTAAGAGTCATGAGCAGTAGCATGTATCCAGATATGCCTTTTTTAGGATTTTACTTGAAATCTGAGAATTTTGAATTTTTTTTCAAAACCTTTGGCAAATATAAAATGAAAAAACAATCCTCATTTTTTCTGAGCTGTTCAAATCTGATAAAACTGCAGCAATGGCATGTTGTTTTCAGGTGAACTTTTAACATTTCATATATTTTTATCAAAGTCAGTGTCATCTCTGTGTATCCGATCAGCATTAAAAGGGTCCATTAATCCATATTCAAGCTTGAATGATTACTGAAAGACAGAATAAATTACCCCAGCATAACGTTGTGCATTTTTAGTGACACCTGAATTGAGAATTTTAAATTAATAGATTTTTTTTCTCCAAAAATTCAAGGTCCACCTTTTTCAAAAATGTAAAAAAAAATCGAACCCCGCCCCCCCCCCTTGAAAAATGTTTGACGCCCCCCCCCCCCCTTTCCAGGAGTAAAATATTTTCAACACCCTCCCCTCCCAAATCCCCCACCCCAGACATACTTTATCAAGCTTTCTTAATCTAATTCAATTTCAAATTTTCAAGAACCAAAAATATCATTGAAATAGTATTTAGTAGAAACTTATGTGCCATAATTTACCGACCGATGTCATGTTGTCAGTGGGAATACGCAGAATGTGAGGTGCAAGGACGCTGCCTTTGCAAATTTGCCGTGATGTCGGCACTTGACAGTGACTGTGGACACTATGATGACGCAGCATTTTGATGTGAGTGCGCAGTTGTGATCATTATGTCTTGGTGAGAACCCAGACATTTTGTTTTCCAACAATTTTTCTTTATTTCTGTCCTTGTTTCTTTCTTCTTTACGACCAAATTGTTCCGGAGTTTTTCTCGGACACTATTATTAGTCCACAGTCCAGAGAGTGAAAACCTCCCCCTCCCTAGAGAATTTTCAAGACACACCTAGTTTTCATTCTTCCAGTGTTCTCGTTACATTTCTGGGTTTTGCCAATCATATACAAGGGGCAATCACGCCAAAAAATCACTTTTTATGCAAACCGCATATAAACATTTTCCATTTTCAGTTAGGCGGACTTTGTGATGCATAATTGACCTTGACATGCTTAATACATATCAGAATCATACATATTTGGTACCATAGGGAATTGTAAGAGATATGGCCATATAATTATATATAATGTTTTATGAAAAAGATAGATAGTACTTATTCTGATGTCATTATTGTCCCCCCATCGCCTTAAAATTTGCAGGAAAAAGGTGTTTCACAGCAGCAAAGATGGGGTTGCGTATGGTGATGGCCAGATTTGTCAAGTAGAATGGTTCACCTTAAATAATGCATTGAAGTTTCTTTTACAAAAATAAATCCAAGGTTACGGAAAATATGTGACAATAATCAACGATGTAAACAACAGTCGTACATTTTCAGCGGTATCGACTTTGTAGGATATGTCTCTGCATAACGCCTGCACATTGTCATGAAAATACACCATGTTGATTTCAATGTCATGCTTGGAACAAAAATAATGTACTGATAAATACCAATGTTTGTATTGGTGAGAGAAAATAGTATCTAAGCTATAAGATGCTACACATACCCCTTTTATATTCTTCAACTATTTTCAGGAAAAAATATAAAGTAACATGTGTGTACATGGTGTAAGATCTCAAACCCAAGGACTTAACTGAACTACATCTATTGAGGGAAAGTTGAATGTATTTGCTAATAGTTAAGTTGTGTGACCTTCTTTGTTCATTGTTTTATTGTTACGTGACTGTTTGTTAGAGGCTATTTCCGTTGGCTGCCCTTCATTGTGCTCGTACTACCACTACCGCTGACAGACTAGGTAAGACAATTAAACAATGATAAAGAATCAAGAGCTAATTCTTTTCAATTTGTAGACTATCTTGGTTTAAAATTAGATTATTTAGAAACTCTGATTGGTTAAGTACAAATTGACTTTGCTGCAACTGCCGCAATTTCCTTTTAATTATACTATTAAGGCAAATTCTGCAATTAATTTGTTTTGTTTTATCCTGTTCTTGATGCATTAAGTTTCATTCAAAGTATTAACAGTAATCCTTTGTTATATATCGGGTTTTGTTTTTAATTAGATTAAAACACTCAGGAATATTAATGTGCTCTACCTGTTGGATGCTAGTGAAACTTGCTTGTTCATATTGACATTATCACATGTTTCTGAACTAGATTGATTAGCATTAATATTGTGTCCTTTAATATTCAAATTACATGATATTTTATTCAGGAGAGTGCATTAATGTTCCCAGTTTGATATTCAAGTGCTGACAATTGCTACAATTAAATAAGCAATTTTCTGGTCCTGCGTTTAGTTTTCCATTAATCTCCCTGTAAACATTTGTGGACATTATTTTATTTCGAGGGTTTGGGGAAGTGGTGACCATGGCGGAGCGTCAAGTAAACCTACAGAAAATGAAGAGCCAGAGACAGAAAGCCTGCGCAAAGTGTTCCACAAGAACTTGTGTTATACATTTCAATGAACAAAGAAGTGACAAAATTGTACGAGATTTGACTGAAGTGAGCTTCAGGAAAATTAAGGAGATTGTAAAACTGCGTGTAGGTAGTGATGATCTGAACGTGCAAATGGAGGAAATCTGCAGCCAAATTCCAACTGAGCTAGATAAAAGCGTCCATGGAATACACAAGAAATGTTACAGAATTTTACAAACATCAGCGAAATCAAAAGTAGAAAACGGCAACACACAAGTCAAGATGAAGGACCCTCTACTTCAAAACGAACACGACCATCCTCCACACATTTCCCTCGGAATTGTGCTTGTTTTGTGACAACAAAAATTTTTAAAGCCTCAGAGTGCCCTATAAAGTGCATGACAGACACTGCAGCTGACTCTATACAAACGGCTGCAAAGCGTAAAAATGATTACACACTACTGGGAAAGATTGAAGGCTTGGGCTTTGTGGACTGTGAGACACATTGTCACAACTCATGCCGAAGAGAGTACACCAGTAAAGACGAGAGATATGTGAATAGAAATCCAGATGAAGAAACAGGTGAACATTTGACTGCATATGGTGAAGCATTTAAATATATCTGTGGTTATGCTGAACAGCATGTCATCGATGGATGCAACGTTGAACGTGTGACCGGTTGAAGGAGAAATATTTGCTATATTTACAAGAACACTATCCAGCAACATACAATCCAAAATACAAGACATATAAGCTCAACAATAAATTACAGAAACATTTTGGCTACAGAGGGAAATTTTGGGCACCTAATTACCAGAGTGAACCAATATATTCAGATTTATCACCAATTGGACAAGCTACTGAACCTGCTCTTGAGATGGCTGCCTCTGAAGACAGGTTTCTTCAGGAAGCAGCTGTGGTGCTTAGTAGACAATACTATTGGATGCAAAACAAAGTGCAACTGCACTGCTTTGGCCTCAAACAGCAGCCCAGTTACTGTCCTCAGATAATAAGCCCCCGTCTGTCATAGTAAATTTTTTGTCATATCTTATGTGTGGGAAATCAGTGAAAGATATTTCAGGAAAGATGGACACGGTTGTTGATTTATGTGCCCAAGACATATACTATGCTATGAGTAGAGGAAAATGGGAGATGGCCAAATATAGTCTGCGTGGGATAACTTTGAGACATATGACAGGACGTGCCGAGCTTATTACTCTACTAAATCACTTTGGTCATTGTCAATCAGATTCCCAAGTAATGAAATTAGAAGCTGCAATCTGCAATCAAATAAACGTACAGGAAAATTTACTTCGCCTAATCATTTCACCTGCAATAAATAATGTAGTTCTTCACTTCCATTGGGACAACTTTGATCTATCTGAAGAAACTCCATCAGGGGCCAAAAACACTTGTAGCACATGGCATTGTCCGTCAAGAAACCAAAGAAAATATTGGCTATAATAGTGACAGAGATCTGCTGGATCAGGTGGCAAAAAGACGTCTGAAGATGGGTCCATTCAGTACAAGGATCGTGAACCGCCTCCTTGTTTTGTCAGAAGTAAAGATGAGCCTACATTTGCACCAACACATATATCTATGAGTACCCCTGATTCACTCAATCTATCAAAGGAATCTGACTTTGCTTGGACAATTGCTAGGTTGCACAAGTCTGATGAGCAAACAGTTCCAGGCTGGGCTGGGTGGGTATCACTGAGTGGAAATGGTGCATACATTAGGGACTGTACCCAGTCTGCAGTAGATTATATGGTATCCATACACAGATCAATCACTGAGTATACCACTTTACAGCAGATACTCCGAATATGACAAGCTACTAAGCATATACATCAGGCCATTACAATAACTACTTTTGATTTAGCTGTAGTGATAAAAGCCTACTCTATAATGTAGCAGAACACAGAAGATTATGCTGGTGTGTTTGTAAGAATTGGAGTGTTCCATACAATTTGCTCATATCTTGGAGGGCTTGGGAAGATAATGACTGTAACAGGCTTGCAGGACATTATCACTGAAGCTGGTGTCTGTGCTAGTGGGTAAATTGATTAAATGTTAAGAGGCAAGCACTATAACTATACAATGAGAGTGCACAAGTTGATGAATGAATCACTGGAGAGACTTTTTCTTGAAGCCTTTTATCTCAAGAGTGCAGATGGATCAACATTGAAAGACAGTGTATGAGAACAGCGTGAGATCCTCATTAGGTCACCTTGTCCATCCAGCTTAAATGACCTTGTCACAAAAGATTCCTTCAGATAGTTGTATCAGCAGTACAGTGCCTTCAAGGATAAAGTAAGAGATGGAGAACTTGGCAAGACAGCAAGTTTCTGGCTCAACTATACACACAAAGTACTGCTGCCCTTGCGATTTGTCACACCCAAAAAAGTTAATGATTGGGACTTGCATTTTGCTTGCTTGAGCAAAAGTGTCCAGCATTTTTCTCATACAATATCATAATTAGGCGGGATACCTGCTAGTGTACCTACTTACATCGATGAATCTCTCAGCCATTTATCCTGGTCTTGAGGAGCTGCTTTGGAAGAATGGCTTCAGTATTTCCAGATCGAAGACCCCAAAGAGTAAGGTAAGAGTCCCATTTTAATTCACAGGTTTCTAATATAGACGCATCGACTGGACACAAACAAAATCTGTAGCATTTTGATTTATGCTCATAAGGGCACGTGAAAAGTTTGAATTTGAATATCTTCAAAACTATTAAAGACATAGGTATCATTCCAACTTTAATTTATATGTTTGTGTCATAGGTACATCAAATGAACCACAAGCGAAAGTTGTAAAATAGTAATTTATGCCAATTAGGGGTACTTGAAAAGTTTAAATGTTGAATAACTTAAAAACTATTATTGGTAGAGGTGTCTTTCAAAAGCCAATCCATTGGTTTGTGCTATGGTCGCATCCAATAAATGACAAGGAAAAGTACAATTTAAATTTATATAAGTTAGGTGCACTTAAAAATTTTAAATGTTGAATATCTTTAAAAGTATCATAGCGAGAGGGATCATATACACTTTGATAATCTTCACAGGTTGCTGCTATGGGCACATCCAATTGATCACAACCAAAAGTGACAGAACTTTAATTTTTGCAAGTCAGAAGAATACAGAATATTAAAATCTTGAACATTTTCAAAACTATTACAGATAGAGACGTCATTTCAATTTCAGTTGATAGGTTAGTCAAGTAGCTGCATCAAATAAATCATCAACCAAAGTTAGCATTCAGATTTAAGCAAATTAGGCAAATACAAAAAAGTGAAATATTGCATATTCAACTTTAAAATTGTTACAGACAGAGGTGCCATGTATCCAATTAATCATGAACTTAAGTTGTAATAGTTTGATTTACATAAATTAGGCAAATATGCGAGTTCAAATCTTGAATAACTTCAGAACTCTTACTAGCAGAGGTACCATTCGAAGTTCAATTTATAGGTTGTGACACATTGCTATTCAAGGTTAAACAGGTCATGCTACAATAGGCTATTTTGGGGAATATACTGAAACAGATTTTTTTGCCATTTGAATCCAGTCTGGGCATAGAAAACATGATTCCCGCTTTGAAAACACTACTGACGTTAAAAATATAACTGATCTGGTTAGTGGACCTACATCTTTTATGAAAGTGATCAGAGAAGCAGTGCCCCGAAACCTCTTCCACTTTTTGCACCTTTGCGCACCGTGGTAAAAATCAAAAGTACCCAGCATATCAGGAACACAATATGGCCTGCATAAGAAGGCCAAGAAAAGTAACAGTAATGGCTATACGTGGCCCATTTCAGAAAGTATTGTAACTTTTATCGACAAAAGCTCTAACAATCATGAAAAGTTCAAAAACAACTTTTACAAATATATTAAAGAAATGCATAAATCTTTACTTAAAGTCTCACCCGCTGTTAACACATGTAAAAGCATTCGGAATTGTATGTTTAACAAGCATCATGGAGCACGGTTGAAATTCAATCGAGCGTAAGCAAGAGTAAATTATTCAATCTACGCATGTTGATGGGAAATTTGAGGATGGTTTATTTCAGCCAGCAATATTCCACTGTCACTCATTCAGGCAAAGTCATATTAACGGTGATTCTGCAAAAACTCAATCGCGTAAAACTATTTGTAAGATAAATAAGTTTTTAAGTAACTTCATTAATGGACATTGACGCATTGCACGTGTCAACATGACAGCTCATCTGATGAGTATATACTGTATATATATATGTGTGTGTGAGTAATTACAGTTACCAATTACCATTGATAACATTTCAATTCTATAGATCTTATCGCGACATAAAAATTCCGAATATCACCAAGCAAAATTGGTTCTCTTACTGGAAGTTTTCTGTTCCATCTATTCAGCTTTGACTGCTTTTTATTTCATAACATTGACCAACATAAACGCAATATTTTTGCAAATTTTGTACTGGTGGTAATCAATTCCTTATGGAAAAAAAAGCTCTCATCTGCCATGACACATCCGATGATACCGTGAATGATTATCTAAGCAGCACCATTAACGACCGTGCCTTAACACCCCTGCACGATTGCTTCAATGAAACGTGTACTGAGACCGTGGGAGACACTGTTTTGGACTAGAATTAAACATTAAAATTCAATTACTTTACAGCAACGCAATTCGGCATATTGAAGGACTGCATATTGCCAGAAGTGACTTTGGGGGTTGTACACTTGCTTCAGATAAACTTCCGCATGTCAAAAATTATAAAGAAACAGCTAAAGCGCTGGGCTTAGATGGCATTAGCTCGTGGCTTTTTAAAGAGACCACAACGTTTGTTTAGGAGTGTCTGACCAAATTATATCATTCACGTTTATCGGAACAAAAATTTCATAGTGAGTTGAAACACGGCAATTTTTCTTCCTGTTCAAAAGTGTGGCCCCGAATATATGTGTTAATATTTTCCCCCGGTACCTCTGCTCAGTGTGATTTGAAAGCAATACTTTCAAGTATGTAACGCCAGCACACGTGACCCGGTATAGGTTTGAAAATTATCACCCCCCATGTATCCGCTTAGGATGATTGGAAATTAAGGTACCAGCAGGAGTTAAAGGTGTGTAATACGTTAAGAGGCAGACAAGTTGACTCCTTGTAAGTTTCTTTTCACGGACTCTTCTGTGACTAAGTGAATCAGTCCGTAAATCTATGTGACCAATTTCCAAGGCGAACCAACAGGACACATGTAACATCTTTCACATAATCATGGACCTTGACTGAGTGTGACATGGAAGTCCCTTGAGTAAAGTTTAGTTCATTATTATCATGTTTTTGGTATTCATCTGCATGACAGTGTCATGTTCTTCTATTTGAAATAAGCTATACAAGAAACACAAGTATGTAAAACTGGCCTTCAATAACAATTTACCGTGACCGATTTGCCATGTAAACGTATTTTTCGCAAAATTTATAAAATTGATCAATATAATGCAGTGAGCACAATATCAACTTATACATTGAAAGCGGCATATGCATCATTCATTAGACCTAGTTCAGAATATCGAGATATGTGGTCCAATTGTGCTTACACGAAGAATTAATGTAAAAAGGTATTCACCTGGTTGCCACAAGGGTCATCACGGAAGCTTTGAAGAGAACAACTACGTTACCATTGCATATTGAATCGGATGTTGTACAAAGTATAAACGAGGAAGCTCCAATTCCCTCGACCTAAATCTGTGAAACTATATAAATCACTACGACCTACATGCAGTAGAACTATGAGTTCCGTGACTGATATAACTAAACACCATGCTGAGGCAGGACAAAAAGTCACAGTCATTATTTGATTCCCATCCACGGTCCTTTACGGAAGTCAGCATCCATCAACGGCAGGGCGGGGGGGGGGGCATGTCTCGCTTGTGAGGAATATCCCCGACGAGTATTATTCAGAAACACCCAAACCAAATTTTATTTGATTGGTTAACCACAAGCGGCATCCAGTCATGCCAGACTACGAATGGATACTCGGCAGCTAAAAGGTAATTTGAACCAAATTCATGATGGTTACAGCATGCTTTAATATTGTACAATTTTACCTCCGCTATTTGAAAGGCTAACTGGGATCAGTTGCTTGAGTTAACTTGTGCTGAAGAGTTGTTTTCATTGTTGGTGACCACTTGCTTAGCGTGACACATATGGCGAGCAAATAAAATGCATTGTTCACTCAGATTCTGATTGTTATGTGCTTCGGTACTTTACTGTCTAACAGTGACATGCGGATCTCCAGGAAATTCAATATTGTATGAAAAAATATTTTTCGTTGCTAGTTTTAAAGGAATATCACCAGCATGTTGGTCTCAGGAAGTCGAGTAGCTTGTAAATGTGAAGACTTCTCTGAGGACGTTTCATTGAATCCTTATTATATGGCTGAAACAAATATACCTGAGCTAATAATGTCAGAATATTTAAGGATGTGTCTGCATGTAAAAAGTCAATCAGACTGGCGACTCCCTGAATGTAACATTTATCACACGATAGTGCGGCGTATCTGGAAGTAATCTGATAATATTTGCATCGAGTTTTTACCTGTTTCGTCGGTTAGTGTCTTATGCCTTGGGGATGTTCTCTAACAATGCTGTTCACTGTATCTTATATTCTGTTTACTGCGTCTTCCTCACTCTTTCTATGGGTCACCATCTTGATGTCCAATAAGATTTATATAGGGGCAAACTTATACCCTAATTATTTGAATAGTGTGTCGCAAATATATTATATATTTAGAAAACGTGGTTTTACATGCCAAAAAATAAAGAAATAAATTATGATGGCGTAAAAAGGTGGTTTAGTATGGAAACCCCGAGGGCGGAGGACATGACTTTTTCTGAGCTGTTTTAAGAAATCCAATCCAGTGGTGTTGGTATCAAGCGGCCTTGGACTTCCCCGATCTCTGGTGGCTACTCGCCGCCCGTTGAAAGATCGAAAAAAGACGCTGATGACTTCTTTCGCTCTTTGACCAACCCACGAGTGGAAATGTAGTTTCGAAACTGACAACCGAATCCGTCAAAACTCAGGTAAGCTGCTATAAAGACAAAGTTAAAACCAAAATAAATGAACTTGAATATAAATTAGAAATGAGCCTGAATCGAAATCTCACAATGATACTGAATTTGAGCGTATTAGTTAGCAGATCTTGATCATATAAAGTCAGCAGACCTCGGTCGCAAGTCAGTTGACTCAGGCAGATATCTTCACTCAAAAAAACTTTCAAAATTTTTCATGCTAACGGTCTCACTGATTCCTAAAAAGTCGACATTCTCACTTTTCTCTGAAACATGGCTCTGTAGTAGCATTCCAAGTGAACTGCTATTTATTGATGCTTTCTGTATGCCAATTCGGAAAGACAGAACTGCTGGATTTTGAGGCGGAGTGGCTATTTACACGAGGGACTGGCTGCTCTGTTCCAATCGTGCTGATCTGGAATTTTAAAAAAAAGACAGCGAATGTTTGGAATTTCGACTTCACTTTGGGATTAGGGATGTAATATCGCGTGCCGCTGACAGAGACTCGTTTCTCCGTTGCCTTTGAACACTCAGTTTCTAGTGCCCCTGAACGTAATCCAAAAACACTCATTCTTACTGGCGATTTTAACAACAGATGTACGTCTTGGGATATTGACCATTCGGAAAGTGACCTGGGCCGGGATTTGGTAAATCTTATATTTCATAATAACCTATTACAATTAATATCGGGTCCCATTCGTATAACACCTTGTATATTGACAGACAGTCTTCTTGAACTAATCATTACCGAGTGACCTGGTTACATCTGATATAGTGGTATTATGCCGCTTATCTCAAAGCCTGATCACTCGGTTGTAATTTGCACTCTCTCCACTTTTCATCGCATAGACCTCCTCTTTCAATGTATAATTTGGGATTCCAAGAGAGCCAACTTCGAAAATTTAAGTAATGCTGCCCTTAATGCCCTTTTTGACACTAGTCTTGAAACATTTGATGACGTAAGAGCTTTGGTGTTTTACTGGACAAATCTTTTTATTGATCTCTGTAAGCTATATATTCCTTCTCGTGATGTTCTGTTCAATCTAAAAGATAAGCCATGGGTCACTTTTGAAATTAACAGTTACTTAGACATAGGGATCGCACATGGGAACGTTTCAAGCGACACAACAGCAAAATGTGACCGTTTATCCTCTTTTAAACTCTTAACCTGGAACGACTTTAAACCTTCTACAAGTGCCTTCGGCTGTGCCCAGGTAACAAATTCAACTGGCGTCAAAGGTAGTAATGTGTAAAAGGAGAAAGAACATCGATTTTAAACATGTTTCGACAAATATGTGTGTGTGTGTGTGTGTGTGGTTCCGATAATTCGACCGACCCCACTGAAAAGGCCCGAGTCCCGACCTTAAATAATTTATATGAAACATAAAATAAAAAGTTTCAAGCTGCCCTTTCCTAATAAAAATTGATCGACCTTGGCTGAAAGCTTGTATCGAGAAAGTGGCCGTCGTGTGCCGTTATTTTGCAGTAAAGTCAACTGAAACACAGTATTTTTTTTCAACTTGTCTGGTGTGGAAGGTCAACTTGGGAAAGAGCATAGCTGCATAGCTACTGTTATTCGGTGAAACAGCATAGCTATAGACCCGGTTGAAAGATTTTATCGAGAAAGCGGCTGTCATGTGCCGTAATTTTGCCGTAAAGCCAACTCAAACACTTCATTTTGTTTCAACTTGTCTGGAGGGTTAACTTGGGCCGGGGAAACAGCATAGCAACACGAAGTTTAATAATTAAGGCATATCCATGGTTGCTGGGTGAAATAGCATAGGCCATAGCCTAGGGTTTTTGGTGATCGTTACCGTAATATTCCGCTAGGTTCCAGGTTGTCCGGTTTCTGAGTTACCAGGGAAAACGGTCGTTAAAGTACTTTTAAAACATGACTTACTATCTTAACTTTGATCTGCCTTCTAAGTTGTGTCTGAAGCAGTTATCATCGTTAGTTACAAATCCAAATGCAACATGATAGACCTTAAGCCGGCCCCTGTGAGGGTCATTTTGAATATTGCGCATTGGTAATGCATTACATTGCGGGAGTGTCGCACAAAATTACATTTGATTTGGATATCAAACTGAATCTCTGAAACATTTGCCAAACATATACTTTTGTTTGCATATATTATAACCACCCTCCCCCAGATCGTCCCAATACTTTCCTCATTCATTACAAACTATTGGGTGCGGAATCCACAATTTTTAAAATGCCATCCATTACTGGTAAGCCCCGATTCTATATTTTGAAGAGGTAGTATCCAAGATGTATGTTGATTAGTGTTAAGGAAGGTTAATTTGTCGGATGAATGTAATATATAATATACAGTGATATATAATGGGACTTTTCCAGAGTGAGCATTACCTGAAAATGTAAATACGATTAGCAGTTGTAGGCAGCGGTGGACCCCAGGATAGGGATTTTGTATCAGACACTGAAGTCGCCCCCAGGCTGTGAATTAAGTAGCACCGCTGGTCGGACCTGCCGTTGAGTAAAAGATGGAGCTTAGGGGCGAAGGTTGCCCCGATAGTGGACACAGGTTCGGGCGTACCGGCGGGTTTTTATAGAAGTGGTAACAAGCGCAAGCATAACGTTGCTGTATTTGCCCTCCGCAGTTCAATGAGGACATTTTTTTTTCAAAATTCGTGAGACATGGTGGAACCTCAGTAAAAGTTTACGTCGCCACTCCATCCCCCCCCCCTTTCTTGAAAATGATAGTTATTTTCTTGTAATGTCGACGACAAAACTAAAATTTTCAAAAAGTACTTCACCGATGTAAATTATCCCTTGCACATAATCCTATGCAATTACCAAAGTTCTTTTACAGAACTGAGGCTCGTGTCAACTGTTTTCAAATTGATAAATGCAATGTGAATAATGTTTTGCAGTCATTGAGGACTAGCTCTGCGACGGGTCCTGATGGCATTGGATTTTGAAGAATGTCGCACTTGGTAGCTGTCCCTCCTGTTCCAATCTCTTTAAACATGCCCTGCGTACTTCGTGTACTTACTACTTTTAATGTAACGAAATCCTTAGCTCTCTTGTTCTCCGCATAACAAAACAGTTCTGACCATGCACCCTTTCTTCTTGGCGAAACTGTGATCCCAGAAGGTACAAATCATACTCACTTGGGAATAACCCTCTCC
Source organism: Hermodice carunculata (assembly GCA_964020975.1). Taxonomy (NCBI): domain Eukaryota; kingdom Metazoa; phylum Annelida; class Polychaeta; order Eunicida; family Amphinomidae; genus Hermodice; species Hermodice carunculata. The sequence continues at coordinate 24,399,328 of OZ026626.1, forward strand.
CATAATTTGAAATGGAATGCTCACATCACTAGAATCATTGATAAATCGAGGAAACTTTTAACTTTATTTTTAAGCCTTAAGTACAAATTATCTCGTAACACTTTAGTTAGTCTGCACAAAGCCATGATATGTCATATTTTGCAATACGGATGTGTCATTTTTGGACAATTGCACGATAAATCTTGCAAATTCACTTGGATCTGTTCAATATAAGGTGACTCGCATTTTTTTATGGGGGTGCCCAGAGGCGTACTCCACGCCAACTGCTTCTCAATGAGGTTAGCCAACTTTGGCAAAAAGAGGTCATTATTTTAAACTTATTTTATTATAATATAAAATGATCATCAGGCTGACCTCCGCTATCTTTCGAAACTGACCCCTATCGATGCTTGACAGCCAAGTATCCATGTTCGGAATTGCCGCAGCTTGAGGCAAGTCAAGTTCTCGTCGAAACGCTTCGAACATTCCTTCCTTCCCTCTACTCTTTGAATGATCTACCGGACGATATAACAGTGTATAAGGCAATCTCCTACACTGACTCAATTTAAATCGAAACTGAAAAGTACCCTCCTATCTGTTGATCCTGTCCCATGTCGCTATTCACATGGCAAAATCTTTACCTAATATTATTCACCCTCAGCTATGTTTAGATTTCTGCGGACTCAACTCTCAGTTTCATAGGTTAAAAGTAAAGAGAAGTGTGGTGATGAAATGGTCCACTTTTGGGGTAGTAGGCGGACCCATTAGCAATGAGGCCATACTACAGTGACCATGGTTTCCGTTCGTCTCCCTGTGAGACCCAGGTCTGACAGGTTTAAATTGGCTGAGCTGTTGTTGACAAGGGATAATTTAAACTATCCCACCACAATGCAAATGATTGACAGGCATTGGCTATCTGGTGGAAAACAGGACGAGCTTTCCCTTTAAATGTTCTTCCATCTGCAGCATGTGATTGCTTACATCATACTGACAGTACACACCACTTCTTTTAGGAATGTTCTCTTTTTTCCTCCCATAGAGTATCTTTATTGAAAACGGCATGTAATATTTTTGGTACCGGGAGTCAATCGAAACATAGTTGTCCATATGGCTGGTGATGTATTGCTAACTTATCTTTATTTAATGATAATCTTTCCCATAGTGAAAATTTATATATACTTTTATACGGTTCGAAATTTTATTACAGATACAAGACGGTTTATACATTGAGTTAGTGCGAAATGAATTTCATACTGCGAAATGAATTTCATAGTAGCATACTGATCAATTGGTTTGTCTTCTCAACTGTAATTTCATGCGCGTTTTCTACATATGATCGTGTGTCCCGCTGTGTTGGAGAGCCATCCGTTTAGTACCTTTGTACTGTTTGGGTGTTAAAAAAATGTATTGACCTATGTGAGGCCGTGGAGCATTAACATAAGACTTATCCCAATGGAGTATCCTCTTTTTGACTCATAACACCATTTATATGAAATGTGACTCGGAGTCAAGAGACACTCTCGTGATTTCAGTAGACGTGTTCATGATAGCTTAACGTGCAGCTTTGCCTGTGAATTTTTGAAATTGAAAGAGACCTGAATATTGACGGGTACTGATTAATATTATACAAAAACCCAAGCAGTCGGTGTTTTTATAGTGCTGTGAGCAAATGGCTTTATCGAGGCATTTTGCCATTTAAAAATCATCTTTTCTAACTTTCCTGTTTTATGCTTGCTTTTTCATCGTCTCTAAAACCTGGAGTCACTCCCTATGTTCAACACCCCTGTCGAGCAAATAGATGTGATGGCACATGTTTTAAACTCTAGATTTCTGCTCTAAGTCTCTATTCTATGCTCTTGTCAGAACTTCAAAAAATATATTTTTTTACCAATGTGTTCTATGTTCGTTGGACCATTATACCTCGCGTCCTGAATACCATATATCTGGACCTCAAGGTTATCACCAAAGTGAAATCCTTTCTGAAAACAAGTGCATCCTTATAGGTGTCATCGATTGTGCTGTCGCTAAATAGTGTTATTTATAGCCGTAGAGATACCGAAAGGAAACAGAGAAGGTAGTGTGCCTGGGGCAGGTTTCTTAGAAAACTTAGGATGCTGTAGGTGAGGACATGCGCAAAACAAAGTGCAGTTACGTCACAGCACACCATAATTGAGTTTTCATACTGAACATTATTCCTGTGATAATAGAAGAGATCGCAATTACCTATTTTACGTGGATTTAGCTGAATACACAACCCAATGCACAAAATTCTTGCGGACTAGATTCCCATAAGATTCCATGTAAAAAATACCATTCAATATGTTGAATAGTTTTGCTGCAAAAGGTATCAAATTTACACTTTTTGTCTATATACAACAATTTACCACAACAAATTTGGTATTTAGGTAGAGAGGTTTTAAAGTTACATAGGTGCAAATTACAATTATGGAAACTGATAAAAATACGCATACCTAGCCCGCCTGCCTACAGAGCCCTCTACTGAGAACCCACATGAACCACTTAGTCTTGACCTTACCTATTACAAGACTGATCTTGACCTTACCTATTACAACACTTACAGTTTCAATGGCTGCAATAATGTATTACAGACACCAGTAGTCCACAACTTATACGCTGACCCGCACATGTTTTAAGATTAGATCAGCAATATGAAAACGGTTCTACCAAACGTAATTGGAATCACTCATTTCGATGTAGCTGGAACCCGCATTTGTTTCAATATTATGTCATCGATAGAATTGAGCAAAACACTAGTATCATTGAACAAACTAATAATCTTATGGGTCTGCACCTAAACAATTAAGTCGATCAGCAAGGAAATTGCTGCAAAATTGCACCCAACTGATGGTCGATCCGCAAGGGTATAAAGCAGTGCTGTCAAACAGCGCACTATTATTCAGACATCACAAAGTACTCGATATTTGCGTGGGGTTTTTGTTTAGCGCAGTCGGATCGACGTAAACTGCTGGACAACATGAAGCCTGGTTTAGTGATCTTGAGTATATATGCGTGTACCTTGATGCACGTATTTGCAATGCCGCCAACCTTACGTATACGAATCGCTACGTGTACTTACCAAGGCAAAGTATACCGCGTTGGAGAGACAGTTCCGAAACCCAACCCCTGCGGAGGCTGTTTCTGCGCCGGCGACAATTTCATTAGCTGCGTGGTGGCCGGATGCGCCCCACCACCCTGTGCTGACTCGGTGTGGGGGCCAAATCATTGCTGTCCCGTGTGTCCAAACGGTGAGTACCGGTCTCAGAACGGTTAAAATGTGTGAAAGATGCCTAAATCAACAAACCAATTTTGATATCCGCTTGCCAAACTTAAAGGACCAAACTTCGTGTATTCCCCCTCCACACCATCTGTCTTAGCTGTCTTTACATAGGGACAGTATTTAGCACTATATGATGTTCTCAGTCACTGATTGGTCACCTTTGGTTCACTTGACGAGTATTGTCAACAAAACTTGAGAAAGGTGATTGCCAGGGTTCAAGGTGACAATCAAATTCCTGATTGATGCACCGCTGGAGGGGAATGCTTCCTTGGCTGTCTCATACCTTTTCCCACAAATTTAATTTCGTAGAAACTTGGCAGTAAAAATCACATTCACACTCCAGACGATATTCGAAACGATTTCAATTTCCACTGATTTTCTTCCAAACCAATGCAAGTTGACTCCGTTTCGAGTGTTCAAATAAAAGGTTTTTGCAGTTGTATACAAGATGATCGCCGCTTCTCTCCTAAAGAGGGCGTGTCGATCAGCCACGGTGTACAATGGCACAATCTTTTGAAACCGATATCTTCAGTGATTTAAACATGGACAACTGAATCGAATTCAAGGCCCCAAATGCCAGCTGTCTGTGTGGCACCAAACGATGTTTCTCCTTTAGAGGAAACGACCACAGTAATGAAAATTGTTGTCTTCTTTTCCTTTGGAAATATAACAAATGTTTAGCGAAAGGAACCGTATGAGCAATGACACAGAGGAGCTAAAGGAATGGTCAAAATGGTGACTAATAGATTGAAAAACAACACAAGCCTCGCCATCATTGGCATATGATTGAATTAACATGATGAAGTGGACATCGTACTTAGTGTTCAAATTGACCGACCGATTTGATATGCTTCCACTTCCAATGCCACACACTGAAATGACCTGCTCGATCTCTGACTGGACACAATAACATTTGGTGGGCTGAACCCCTCCCTTGCCTTGGGCTGGCTGAAGGTACCAACTCTGGCCCTCCACAACTCCAGACTTATTCCCATATTTCAGTCTTTCTATTGTTCTCCACACTTTCACACTGCTGTGCAACAAAATTTAGCTCTCCTTCAGTCAAACTTCATTATAATAAGTCTTCACAAATTTATTTGTGAAGCATTTAAGAAAAGGATAATTTTCTGTTGCCATCAGAGTAAATTTGTATATTTCTGTAACTTCTCAATTATTGCACTATGGTTCGGAGGCCTTGGATTCTGAAATAAACTGAACTAAACACTTTCAATTCCATGACAAAACGTCGTCATTGTATTTTTTAATTGAACGCTTAATGCGGAATGTGGTGTGAAAGCCGCTATAATTAAGCAATGAATATGACAGACCTCATATTTGTTCAGAAAGGGAATGCGGAACATGGTCTATTTACGAGACAAAATCTCCGTACACAGAATAAGAAAAAAGTATAATGCAATCGTGACGGAAATGTTACATATCAAGAAGGGAGACGATTTCACAAGCAATACGTAGCTTACCGATCGGAGAGAAGATATGGTAACAAAAAGATCGAAAATAGCGTTTTGTTTGCCTTTGTGAAATTTGGATATCTAAGGATGCTTGGATGGACCATGTATTTCCCTGCTTAAGTAATGGCTTACTATAAGCAAAAAACAAACAAAACATCTATAAAATATGTTACAGATGGTAGTTTGTCAGCAAAACTTGAAGGAAGAAATTACCAAATTGGGGCAGATCTGTAAAAAGTCATTCGCTTGGATACACGTTCTCTTAATATCAGATTAGCAAAGAGTGTGAACTTTTATATCATGTTTGCATGCTGTAAAGCTACGACTACTCACATTCCTAAAAGTGCAGAAAAAAGGATTGCGTGAAAAAAAAATCTGCTAAATAAAACTCCAGCTATACCTCAATTCATTTAGAAGACATCGACATTGCATCCCTGATTGATATAATTATATAATCATATTTGAATCCTTCACCATATATACGTGAAAAAAGGTAACATAGAGTGAAACAAATTGTGGACGTGCAATATACATAATATATACGTGTGTGTGTGTGTGTGTGTGTGTGTGTGTGTGTGTGTGTGTGTGTGTGTGTGTGTGTGTGTGTGTGTGTGTGTGTGTGTGTGTGTGTGTGTGTGATGTTAATGGAAGACAGACGTGGATTTGCAATAACAGTTTCAAGGAAATAAAAAGGGGTACTAAAGAAAATACGGTACCGGCGACAAATTATTTTGTGGCCATAGTGTCGACCCAAAAGTTCCTTTGCATAATTTTTATATACAATTGATGAGAACGGCGATGTCAGAAAGTGTCAACAAGTACGATTTCCTCCCTGTACAGAAGACAACATTAGTGGGGACGATGAATTCATTTTATATAGATTAGATTCCGTTTCAAGCTTGGTATATACACAGATGTTTCGAAAACTTTCATGTCGTCAAAAAAAAAACTTTTGCAATTCTTGTCCGTATGAAACTACAATGATTATGCCCTGCCTATTCAGAAGAAAAAGTTTGGCTGCTTTTGAACAAAACTATTCAGTTTTAAGTTTCTGATTAAATAGTGATCAATAAAGTATCCGCCATTGAACAAAGTAAATCCATACTCCGTTAAAATTAAAGTAATTTTCATGTTTCAAAAGTATCAAATTCACCATATAAAGCGCCATTCGAGGCACCTATCTTTCAAAATGATTTTCGTGAAAACTAAGTCTTATATTCAATCTATCTAAATGGGTATATCATAATGTTTGTGTATCAACACAGACATTATGTTTTTCCCATAGTTCTTTCCCCTGTCTCTGCCTCTCTGTCAAATTCCAATTTTGGCATGCCTCTATCCTTATACGTGAAATTACTTACATGTACCGGAATTAACATGGTCAAAGAATTCTAAATACCATCGATTTTATACTATTGCATATTGCATTTATAGTAAGCACAAACATCACAACATTTCAAATTAACTAGGGACCCTTCCAATTGAAAATTTTTAATACCTTTCAATTTTTGATAAAGCATGATAGATAGAGATACTATTATAACTTCCACTTGCATATTATTGACCACTGTACTTCTCGTGAATGGTGATCGAAACTTAAACCATCAAAATTGTACCAATCGGGGGCATTTCAAATTTGAAATCTTGGAACCTTTTATAGCACAGTAGATAAATGCGATTTTACTCACCAAACATTGGTTAATGAATATATTGCACCTACAGAAAATTAAACAAAGCCGTTCAGATTTATAGCTACGCCGATTGAGAGAAATTACGAAATATAAAAATGGTATGGATTTGTGCATGTTCTTGACATCTTCGCATCTAATGAGCACTGAGCAAGTTGGTGCATCTACATTTTGCTAAATAGAGGCACCTAAAATTTTCATTTAAGAATATCTTCTCAACTATTACACAGAGAGTGACATCTTTCCAAAGTTCAATTTCAGCTCCCATTTTAGGCATGTGAGAGCCAGACATGGTGCTTAGCATATTTTCCTTAGCAGTTGCAGCTTGTTCTTCTTCCGCTTAAACAAGTTATATCCGTGGGGTCTTTTTGTGTTTTGTTTTGTATTTCAGGACGCAACTGTCGAATCCTTGGGCGTATTGTTCCGGCTGGCAAATCCGTCACTACAAGAGCAAATGGATGTCTCACAACACTTACATGCAAAACAACGGACTACAGAACTGTCGTCCACATTTCAAGGTCGTGCAACAAAGGTCCTCAATCAACGCAACCGCAACTACCAGTGACACCGGGTAACTGACGATCCATCTTCTAACAATGGCAACGATGGGCGCATTGAAAGACATCTAGTTAAAGCAGCACCGGAGTTCTGTTGTACATTATACATATTGTCCTCTGTGTCACCCGGCGTAAACAAATTTACAATAAACGATAAATGATACCAGCTGTCTCATATTTTCCTCATTTAATGAAATCCACATATTTTAATTTAGCCTTGGACTTTTATTGATGTACACCTCAGGAAGTAGTAATACACAGGCAGGGAGAGTCTTAAATATCCTCTACTAAAAGTTTTTATAAAAGATTTTCGCTCAGACACTGAAAGCGAAGGTTCTCAACTCTTATGATGTAGCCGAGTGCTTTATGTCTAACTGTACGCCGTTGGAGCTGAGATTACAAGTTTTCGGAGTAATTTCCAAATGCATATAACCTATATCAATATCCTGTATTTACAGTGTAGTGACGTATATATGCACATTTTACTGTAGTGATATTGGCCTTTGTAGTATAGAAATTCACAGTAAATGCTCATAGTGTTTACTATCATGCTGTGACGTCATTAAGTAATTCTGCTGTATACACTGACGTTGTATCGTCATTAAGTAATTCTGCTGTATACACTCAAATTGTATAGTCATTACGTAATTCTGCTGTATATACTCACTTTGTATCGCCATTAAAAATTTTGTTGTATACACTCATGTTTTATCGTCATTAAGGAATTCTGCTGTATACGCTCATATTGTGTCATTATTGAGAAATACTGCTGCACACACTCACGTTGTATCGTCATTAAATAATACTGCTGTACACACCGAAAGTTAATTCAGATTAACTCAATGTTTCTGAAGTACATGGTCATTTCCTTGACCACCATCCCTGCCAATTTTTATTCGGCATATAATATATGTATTCAACAGTCGTACAGATCCATGTATCAATCTAAAAATGAGAATAATTTGCGGATTTTAGGTAGCATTATGAACTTTGGGGGAAAAAAATAGACTTTCTGTATAACTGAACGATATCCTTGCGCAACACCAATATTTCCGATGGACATATTTACATTTGGCTTTATCTTTAGAAGAATAGGAAACGTTAGACGTCCATTTTTCCATGAAAGCAGTCGATTACTGTCCACGTGCAATCATAGCAACCTTCTGGTAGTACACCGCAGTTATGAAGTCAGGATTGGTTTGGTTTCGGTTGGAAGGCTTAAAACCTGGGCCCTACACCCCCCTCTCACCCCCACCCCCAGCTTGTTCAAATTATATGCATTACAAGAATACTGAGATAAACCATTAAGACATAAATATTAAAATAGCCTGTCGTGTTTCTGAAATGTGAGTATAAAAATTGAACGTCCTTTCAATTGTGTTCATCATCGTTTGATTTCAAGTTGATGATGGGTATTTAACATGACGTCATCAAAATGCCTGCGATCAAGTTGCAATCACCCCCGATGATTACAATATGAGAGGTCACAATTTCTAATTATCTGTGCATTCATTCAGCTGAACACACAATTCAACACACAGAATTCTTCAGGGCTAGAGATATGTATTCCCATGGGATTGCATGTTAAACTGACCTCAAATTAAAGGAACACTTTTAAATCTTAAAGAATAAAATTTATGTGAGCATTTCAGCTATGTATATGATTTCACCACACAAATTTTGCTATTTCTACCACAGGTAGTTTTAAAATTATCAACCTGTAAATTACAATGAAAAGTAATTGGAATACATAGCTCTAGGCCTGAACTACTGCTATGCCCTCTACAGGAGAGCAGTAGAAGTTTGTGTCCTTGCTCTCCGGCACTGACAGGACCTTCAATTCCTAAATGTAAAGCCGCGATATCACCTCATCATCATGAACGCATAATTGCATGGGACACATAATTATCTGGGCACACTTTAGATCATTTAGTCAAATTGGAGAGGAAATTCCGACACTGGGATCACATAATCGGATTATGTAACAGGAAATGTAGTGGCCTGAATCCAATGGGATGTGAACGTCTTGATCCACCCACATGTTGGTTCATGTATATTTGTCCGCTTTGCATCGTACTAATCGACATCTGGTGTTTAACTATGTACCTTAATGCACGTGTCCATAGGGTGACCTCCAGGTGTACAGTTGCTGTACTACGACTATACAATGCTTTGCTGACTGGACTCTGTAGCTTTCGCAAGCACAAACTGCTCCATGTATGTACAAGTATCAGTGCTTCCCGTAGCTGAGCGAAAGCCTCGTAGTACCAAGATATGAGCAAATATGTCAATTTGACCTTTCAGCTTCATCCAAGGTCAAAATTAACAAAACCAAAAGAAGCCACTTTGGCACTTCGCTATTAATCTTAAATACCAATCATTCGCTATCACAAAGACATGAGCCAATATGCCATGTTGGCTAAGTCACCAAAAGTTTGGGTTCTAACTAAAACAGAATAAATACATCTCCTGTCAGAGAATGTATAAATATTGCATGATCATCTCCTTTAGTTATACTATTGTCTAATACAATTTCAAGCAATTTTCTCGGGCTGTTCTGAAAACGAAGTAAGAAAAAGTCCTTACACACCAAAATCGTTGAAATAAGTGAGCTGTGTGAACAGCCCGTCAGCTGACCTTACCATTTTACCAATGAAAAGTTCCACCTTGGTCTGAGGGTAACCCAAAGTATTCTTATTAGATTTTGAAGCAATTAACCATGCGGTTTCGGATTTTTTGAAGAAAGAATTAAAAATTGCGTTGCTCCTTGTTGAACAAATTAAGGTCTAAGTGTCCCAGAAGTGTGTTTGTGTAACATTGAAACAAACACCCGAGCGGTTTCAAAGAAGCCTTCTACGATTTTGCCAAAGAAACAAACCAAAATATCATCAACAAAAGAAATCACAGGAGCGTGCCTATTTCAATGTACTTGGTAGAAAATCAGCCAAGGGACATCTCTACCAAATTTAAAGTTGGTCTGGCTAACGACTTTGGAGAAAAAGTCGAAAATGAGAATTGCAGATGGACGGCTGGACGACGAATGCCGTACCGTCCGATTAGCTCAGTTGACTGACAAGTCAGCTGAGCTTATAGCTTAATTTTTACTTCAGCTGACTGAGTCAGCTAAGCAAAATCTGAAACGTTATCATATACATTTAAACTGGATGTGTCATAGTTAATAATTGCTGTGCACCAAGACCAAATGTTGAACAGTTTTGTTTTGAAGCTCTGTGTCACATAGCCAACATATTGCTGTGAGATCATTGCATACTGGCAGTATTAAAAAAATCTTAAGTTTCCTGCCTAATGTATTTATGTTTTCGGCAAAATTCCATGCTTAACTGACCCAGATACACTCAACCCGAAAGAAGTTCAAGCCTGAGCTGAAGCTCGAACTAAGCTGAGATGACCACAGATGAACTTAGCTTAATTTTGAGCTCATTGTACATGGATGTGGGTGACCCGTGTAGGAAGCTTAAAGAGAAGTTTTACTAACATCTCAACGTACAGCGTCGGTACATTTGAAGTGGATCTGCTGTATAGGTTTCAAGAAAGTTATGTACACTAGTATTTTAGCTTTAACCATGCTAACATATTCTTATCGATCCTAATAGAATTTTGAATTTTTGTTAAAACCAGGGAACGACAGTGGTCTTTAGGTGTTATTGTGTAATTTCAAGGCAATTGGCAATGCAAGTTAAAAGAACCTTTTTTTAACTTTTCGAAAAAAAAAAAAACTCCAAAATCATTGGAGCATGACCATCAAAAGACCCTTGGCAGAGAGCGACCAAGCTACATCCAACCGAGTTTGATGCAGTCCACAGTTTGAGTAAACTACATTACATGCATGTATATTTGTATTTCTGAAGTTACCATGCTAACATGTAGTCTTACCCATCATAACGTAACCTCAAAGTTTCGTTTTAAATCGGCAAATAACTAAGCAATAAGTACTTCCACCCGGTATATAGTTCCACTAAAGATGAACTCAAGCTTTATTTCTGCAACGTTTAGAGAGAATCTAGCTTGCTATTTGGGAGATATATCGTCAAAATTACAAAAAAACGCACACAAATTTATCTAAATTAAAAAGATCCCAGCGCCAACTGGTAAAACAATAAAGGTCTGTGGATGAAAGAAGTATCACAAGGTAATTTCTACGCATTTGGCCAAGTGCTTTCGGATAATTTGTGAGCTTCTGGCTGAGTGCTTCTGGAGAAGATTTTTAAGGTTTTTCCAAAAAATGAAGAAAAATAAATAACATCAGAGACTATTCTGTAACCTCAGTTGACTGACAAGTCAGCTGAGGTAAGAACCGTCCTAAAATTTTTCTAGATTTGTCTCAGTTTATGTGTCCCATGTGCAGCACAAGCAACCAATGTTCACAAAATTTCCCGAAGAAAATTAAAATACTACATGTGGCTTTGCTTGCCCATAATTCGCATGGTATTATCTTTATTATTACCATTGTTTCCCTGCGTGTAAAGCACTAGAGCGCGTTCACAGCCGCAATAAGCTTCTTGCAATATGCACGGCATTTGTGACAATAACTGTCAAATTTTGACCATCTAATCATCAAAGAGGTCCCTTTCATATTCTATCATTAGGTACTCTTTTTCAACATAGTGAATATTCACACCGATGAAATTAAGATCCGGGAGCATATGTACAGAGTTTTATCTCCATTTCGGACTCAATTTCCGTCTTTCTTTCTGTCAATAATGACATCGACACAGATGCTTGTTGTCTGATTTCTGACCCGTACTTCAAAAATGGTGTCTTTAAAACCAGGTTTCGTAAATTATATCATTAATATGCACATGATAACGCATATGTTTATACGTATCTGACCAAATTGCTTAAGTGAGAAACCCTAACGGAGATAGTTTACCCAAACGAACGAATTAATATTGTTTCCGTACAGTTCTGAGGATATCGTCAACCCAACTCGTTTTCCAACCCCTGTACCATTGTGTGCCAAGTGTTTTTATGAAAGTTGTGACTTCAATTTGAAATTCCTTCACGACTAAACGGTGCACAAGTTGCAAGAACCAAGTTAATAGTTTATAGGAAACGCGCTCCAATTTCTCAGCCTTGCATTGCTGCTGCAATCAATCAAAAACATTTGCAGGAAACAATACTTCATACCTTTTCCCAACATATTTGAGGTGTGTCATCGCACATGGCTGAGACTTGTTCTTTCCAAAATGCAGAATCCCGATAGGCACCGAATCTATATGTTATGTGAACAGCGGTCCGGGAGCTGAACGCTTACAAAGTTACCTTATCTTACGTGCCAAGAGACATGTAACCATGACCTTACAGGTGTATTCAGTATAACATCACATGCTTCCACTTGTCAACGGCATGGGGCCATATTTTTTCGCTGATATGTGTTAAAATGTGTCAATGTTTGTAAAATTTTGGACCCAAGTTTTATCAAGTGTCTTTCCGCATCTGATCGAAATGTTTTGTCTTGACCAAAAGAACCAGTGCTTCCTAATGCACATGCATTCATTCTCAAACAAGGATGTGTTATGTCCAAAGATCATAATGACGTGTGATGGCGAAAACCGAAAATAATTTCAGAATGATGGTAGAACTTGGCAAAACATTTTCGTTTCGCTTTAAATAAATGGGCATATTCTGCATTGCACCCATCCTTATCATGCTCCATAGAACAAAATGTATTTACTCACATGGCATCTACACCATGTTAGATGCAAGTTAGACCACACCATGATGTCAACAATTGTGACTTATTCCCCATATTATTCCTTACCAAACTAACAAGGCCGCATTGTAACTGACATAATTTTAACAACGTAGCTTTTCAGCAGACCCTAACGGCAGTAGCTTTTTTTCTTCAGGCCTGTCAATTGTCTGTTGAATACAGGTACTATTACAAACTTTAAGGTAAAAGGGTCGAGTAAACCACTGTCGATCTTTTTAGGTTAAAGTCTGTTTCAAGCCAGGGAAGTATAGTAGATTCTATCCTTTAAATATTATGCACCGAGGAGTCAAATTTGGCGCAGTGTGACAGTGTAATCAAAACATTTAATTTCCGATGGACCGAGGGGGGGGGGGGAGCTTACAGAGTCTGAACTTGTAAAATTCACCACCTTGTCGTGAAGGGAACCTGTTGGTTAATGCACACATTCCTATCGCTCACTGTGTATGTCAATGGATTTTGCAATCGTAATTCACATGTTTGACTTCATCAAACCCTTCGGCCAAATCCACTTCAAACTTGCAGAGAAAGTACCTTCGGTGCGTGTCTACAAAATTTGTTCAAATAGTTATGCTCCAGTAATTGTAAGAACTTTCTAATCTTCTCTGAAACCACCCACTCAATGTCATCGAAACTGCAGTCAGACACTTCCGGAGACTCCCAGACCGTAATATTTTCAACAGGTGGCGCCACGATTTTTGGTTTTAATAATGTTTGTTTGTTGTCACCAGTTTCAACTTCTCGCAACTGGCATGTTAGATTCTGTATGCACTTGTTGCGAATATATCGGGACCTGATCTCGACTAAAACTTTCCATGAGATGGAACTTCTGACATTTCCTCATTTTAACGGATTGTCAATATTAGGGATTGTCGTTAGCAACTTTGGTACGTGTGTATGTTAGGATTGTAACGATAGGGATTGCAGCAAATTAGGCAATCTGACTTTATATCTCCATAACGGAGGATCCTAGGCCCATGTTAACTATTAAACACGAATGTTAATGGGAAAAGCATTGGAGTTCTTTTGGTGTTGTTAATTCAAACCTTGAGTGACCTGATGATGACTCCAGAAATGTCAGTGAAGACTTTGATTTTCAAACTGTGATGCTGCTTCTATTTAAAAGATGACGTTGATATTACTCCAAAGGCCACCTGGCCACCTCAGTCAGGCCATCCAAGGACAGCTAAGGGTATGCGAGGACGAGAATCTTGTGTGGCTTGCATATACGGGATCGCGTTGGTGACATTCGTTGTGACTTTTTTCTGGTTTATGCCGACAAAAAAATCACTAATGAGATCCTGAATACTTCGGGATACAAGGATGTTATTAGTAATACTAGAAAAAAAGCTTCATTGCCATCAAAGAGTCCGTAAAGCCCAGTGGACATCGTTTTAAGTAGAATGACAAATATCTTCGAACTTATGCTATAAGTTTGTTAAGATACAAAATCCTGGGTTTTGTGAAGACCCAATCGACAGTGTTATGCGATTTTAGAGTGTAGAATACCAGTTGTGTCACCAAAACCAAAACAAAGAAAAAAGGTTTTGGTACAACACTCTGGGGTTGTTTTTGTTTTTTGTTTTTTTGTTTTTGTTTTTTTTTTTTTTTTTTTTGTTTGTTTTTTTTTTTTTTTTTTGTTTGTTTTTTTGTTTCGTTTTGTGTTTTTTGTTTGTTTTTTTGGGGATGGGGGTTTGTAAATGAAAAAATCTTCAAGTCAATGGCCATGATCTACACAGGGATGCAAATTTATGAAACCCTGGCTTTTGTGAATTATTGAACAGTGCAAGCACAAAAACCTATGACATCGCTGCGAAACCCATGGTTTTATCGTTGATAAATGAAATAACAGAACCATGATGAAATTCTTCATAAAATAATCGACAAAACCCTGGTTTCTGCTAATAATTGAACATTTTAAGCACAAAACCCACAGTTTTGCTTACAAATCTCTGGGTTTTGTTAATATTCCATTGGTTTGTAAAAAAAAAAAAAACTAAATAACAGAGCAAAAGCCACGTTATATGCACAGAACTCTAGGTGTTGTAACGAAAGCTGAGGTTTCATGTACTTTATTTTCTACTTGGAATTTTTGTGAGGTTCTTCATTAATCCAGTGACAATAGGGGAGAGCAAGAAGAGAAGCTTCTACTGCACTTCTGTAGAGGGCATTTCATTCATTCGGGGCTAGACTTGTGTATTCCCATTACTTTTTTATTGAACTTCATGGCTTAATAACTTTAAAACCACTTGTTGCAGAAACAGATTGTGTGGTAAAACTATGTACATAGCTAAAATGTTTACTATAATTGCATTCTCGCAGCTTTAAAAGTAGTCTTTTAATTTGAGGTCTATTTAACATGCGATCCAATGGGAATACACATCTTGAAGCCCTGAAGAATTCTATTTATTGCAGTGTGTACTCTGCTGAATACATAGATATTTGGTAATTGTGACCTCTCCCATTGGCCTGAAACGTTTCAAAATATGTGCAAATAGCAGGACAAAATGAAATCCCAAGTTCAACTCCATTTGGCACAACAATAAACACAGCACATCTTGGGACATTGCAGAAAGTAGCTGAATAAGTCGCAGCCTGTCACCAGTTGTACGAACCAGGTGGAGCCACTCACAACCTGCAACTCCCAAGTATTGGGATGACGTGTATATTCAAGATTTTCAACAAGAGAAGCTTGACAGAAAAAGTTCCAACAGGATATCAGCGCCCCTTGGTCTTGGACTGCATATTTTGCTTGAAGGGGAGGAGGGTATTATGACTCTCTCAGACAAGAGACACGTGATGAGAAGTAAGTTCTCCTGTGTCAAGATGCTTTCACAGACTTCCGCACAGATGCAGCTGGACCAGAAACAATATTCAGATACTCACATACATTGTCACGTGAAACTGTTGGCTCGTCATGAAAAAAAAACGACAGGTGTATGGACGCAGACATGCACAGCACATTTATGATCGATACCTGATCACATTTGAGTGCATGGACCAATATAAATTTTCTTTGCAAATGGTTGCAAGAGTCATTACAAAATTTAGTACGGCAGTGGAGGTGAGTCAAGTCCAAGCCGTTCACATTTACTACTGCTGGTTTATTCACACCAAGGAAATGCCAATGCTGATCAGAACCCGGAACTGGTGTGCCATCGCTTCTGATTTCTAAGGAAAGCAAAGTCTCTACATTGCGTTGTATTTTTCGAAATTGCCTAAAATGAAACTTAAAATAAAAACATTTTGTTTGTGCATAAAATTAGCAGAAAAAGGTCTGAAATGATAAAACTTTTTTTAAAAAATGAGACAAAAATGACTTAGATCTGGTCTTGTCTGGAAATGTAACGGCATACTTTGTTAGCCCACCTGACACAAAAGGATCACAAGCAAGAACCTGTAAGGCCCGCTTTGGTTTATGTTAGTGAATCTGAACCCTTTCCCCTGTATACCGACCAAAACCAGCTGGTGGTCAAACGTCGTCTGCTAAATGTTTTGCCTTAATTTCAATAGTAATGACAAACAATTTGAATGAGAACTGTTGACGAGACAAAAAAAAAAGAGTCCCGTGGCAAGGACAGCTGGCAGCCTGAATCACGGGAAAAGGGTTAGCATTATTCTAATGTCAAGGCTGCGGTAAAAGGAGTCTTGATAAATCCATTCATTTATAATAAATTTAATATTTATTAAATTATTTAATTCAATTTGGTGTTCCATATTTGTAGCTTATATGCTTGATACAATTAATATCAAACAAAATTGAAGTAGTGTAATTTTAAAATTTAAAAGCAACACATACCATACGCTACACTAGGTATTGATCTCTGTAGATCGATGCCCCCCCCCCTCCCACCACATAATTTTCCAGAAATTCCTTTCTGGATTGCAAGTCCTCGTGAAGTAGGACGCCCTCTGTCGGCGACCAGTGCACTCATTTGATAACCTTCGTCAACAACTGATCACTTCAGTTTTGACTATTTGGTCCGTTCCTTCGCTCCGAATGATCTTATGCAAGGATAACTGGGTGGTCTTTCATGTAGTGCATGGGTAAGTATTGCTAATAAAAAGAACATTTACATATGGTGATCATGTAGACAAATTATTTTAAAAGACACATAATTGTTTTGGCTTTATCCCCTACTTTGTACCATATTACATTGAAAACCCATGGGATCTGGCCCTTGTGATATTGTTGACCATATCCCATAGGTGGGACTACTTTTTACCATATTTGTAAAATCAGAGATACGGTTTTCCAAATATGGAAGGAATCAATTCCATGTTTGGTATACCCAAACTCGCCTTATTACCTTGCCATAAATCACGGCCGAAAACCTGATGGTCCGTGGTATAAATCCCAGCCAACGGGTAAGAATAAACGTGATTCTGTGATGCAAACTAGGGCCAAAATGCAGGACTGATGGTTACCAGTAAAACCAACCACTCGGCGAGACGCACAAAGTGCAGTCAACTTTTACATCCAAATGTCCCGGCCGCCAACCATTAGGCCTATTCAACAGCTGAGCGGGCACAAAAATACGCAGTCTGTGAACAATTATGCAACAGCAAGCCGAAATCAACAGCGCGCCACGTGCAGCCTTCCCCAGGGAAATTATTCTTCTTTTCAGAGACCTCTAACATCTGTCCAAAACACTCCCCAGACTCAGTCTTCACCGTTTGTCCCAGCTGGTGTGGCAGGGAGCCATCGCCCTGTTCCTTCGGGCAAAAAATGCATTGCTGGCAATGCTGCCGTCTGTGATGGGGCCAATCTGACGGCCAACAGTCAGTTGAGCTCCACGGGTGCATACTCTGGAATGTTTGCTGGTGCAACATTCCAAGTCAAGGTGACCTTCCAATTCTGCTCTTCACCAAATTAATTCCATATAGAAATAATAAAAAAAGTGTCTTTTCGTCAATATTTTTGTCTGAAGCGACGGCCGTTCAAAAATATCCGCCATTGGGCCTGTGGTCGACCGCTTTTCTTTGTTGTTTAAATTTTATATTCATACGCGCGGCATGACTGTGTCAAAGTCCCATGTAATGTAGTGAAATAAAATGTTACAAGTGATATAAATGGTCTTTTTTTTCTTTCTTAAAGGACCGTAGGGGATAAACACAAAATAACCCTCGTCGTGAATCTGTCTAAACCGAATTCCCCTCGTTGTTTGCCAGCCTGCGCGCCTGATCACCCGCGCGCTTCGCGCTTGGGTGATCAGGCGCGCAGGCAGGCAAACAACTCGGGGGATTCGGTTTGACAGATTAACGACTCGGGTAATTTTGTCTATATTTGTACTGACTTTTTATTTTATGTGTATACGTTCTAAAAATTGAATCCGGATATTACACGTGTTTTATATTGCATTCATAGATATATTTGATACGTTTTTGATATATTTCTATTTTATATATTTATAACCCGTAAGCCAGTTGTGATAATTATTGTTTCTTTGCTCATGTAATCGCGTAAACAATTAGATCTGAACGATAAAAAATAAAAATTGGTATCTATATATTAAAAATATACATACCAACCTTTCTCTGATTGACATTAGCTTTTGCGTCTGCCGTTTGATGGAAAGTTTCAGACATGTCAGTGCCTTACAACTACGATCATTTTTTGTGGTGACAATCAGAAAAATGTGGCATGAGATCCGGCACGAAATGTTAAATGGCGGACACAGCAAAGGTCAATTGACAAACACAATGAATGAACATCTTAGTGGTTGTCTTGTGAGGTGTGAACATAGGTTTTCCTTTTATTTTTGCACGTGAAATGCACAGTGTTTTTGTTGAATGTGTCTCTCATCAAAAGCATGCAGTTATGGATTGCATTCAGCTCTGGATACTTCTGCCAATCAAATATGCACATCAATGGTGAATTTTTCCACAAACAACACAAACCGAATCTCAACCATATAAGATTTTACATACATGTTACCTGTCAGGGGCGCAAACAACCATAGCTTGCACGAAATTTCCTAGCGTCATTGCCAAACCAAAGCAAATTTGGTATATTTAGCTGGTTTGTGGGTAGTTCGACTATCACGTGTCTGTGGACGTTGTATTGCCCTATAATTCACAAAACCCTGGGTCTCGTGATACAAAAACCCAGGGTTTTATCTATTGAACTCTGAAATTATCATTTATTTAAGTTGACAATACCAAGATGACCATAAATTGCTAGAGTTTCATTCTTTTTATTAATGCTGCAATGAATCCTTGTTGAATGCAGCATGCATCTGAAGGTTTATAATTGTCCTCTCAATTCGATGTAATATTTTCTTATAATGGGATTTGAAGTGCGCCCTGGCAAAACATGAAAGTGATATCTTTTCACTGCAAATGTGATTCAACATTATAATCCTCTTTCATGTTTATCATGATGCAGCACAATTGTTGAAACAAGTCAATCCAGCAGAGCTGCATTGAACTTGATCAACATGTACATGTAAAATCTCTTCACAAAGACAGCTCCTAGGTCGGGTTCAAATATAGCTAACTCAGACACATGTTTTTTTACAGTCAAAAATGGGAAATCTAACATTACGACCTGATAAATGATAATCAAAAGACAAGCCAGTGAAAAAATGGAGTTCGATATGTCCTGCATCGCATCGGAAAAAGCGATGCAATATTAACCTAGTTGCGATGCAATAATTCATTTGCAGTGCAAATGTTGCAGCCCTGAAAATAAGAAAAATTTATTATTACTTGATACTCTATAAAAATTTTATTTCTACAATCGGATATGAAATGATTCCTTTTGCTTCATAATTGCGGCAAAATATTGTCATAAGCCCCCTATCCCCTTCTTGTCCTTTGTCTTTTATGACCAGCTCACAGCCAACACTCATGGCACATGGGGCTGCTCTTCTCAAGAACTTTGTTTACAGGAGAGATGGCAGGAGTACTTTGCGGAGCGCAGAACCTTTGGGCCTGCTTTGCCAATCAGACCCACACCAAGTCATTGTCTGACCCTGTTTGGTCATTGTTGACATTGGCTGCCTAAGCCCCGACACGTTGCGCTCAGACCATGCCTGCTTGACCTTCGGCTTGTGTATCATCTCTTGTGACACAACATCCTAGGAAGAGCAGACAGTGATCCGAAAAGGGAAAGCAAAGCCAAGAATTCAGGTAAGCATTAAATTAGGGCTCCTGACACTGGCATGCTGAACTGCCAAGTCTCACGATCTCCCTCAGCAATGGCTCTAGACTCCTCACAGTGTCCGGTCTTTCCACATTTCGCATGCAATGGGAGTCTATTATAGACGCTTCTTTCATCCTAAATATTTTGAGACATGGCTACTCAGTTCCATTTGGCAAACACAGACCTCTGTTAAGCCACAAGCCCAAGTGGTTTGCATCTCCCACAGTGGAACCCAAAGCATGGGCGTTCCAAAAGGCGTTTGAGAAGCTTCAGAGCAAATGTGCCATGGAGCCGGTTGAGAACGATGTTCATTTCTCTTGGCTTCTACAATCTACTCTTCCTTGTTGCCAAGCAGCAAGTAGGCTGGTAGCCAGTGATAGACCTGCCAAACCTGAACACCCTCCTGGTAGTCCCATCCTTCAGGATGAAGACCCCCTAATTGGTGGCAGTGGCCCTGTGGCCCATGGAGCGGATGATGTCCCTGGATCTCAAGGACACATTCTGCCATGTACGGGAACTTCACCGAAGCATCTGTAGTTGGCATTCTTAGGTCAAGTATATCAGTTCAGGGTGCTTCCAATCAGCCTTGCTATGGCCCCGTTGGTGTTCACCTGATTTGTGGAGACAGTTGCTGCTTACCTCCACCAGACCACCATATGCATTCATTTGTACCTGGATGATTGGCTTATCCAGGCGCTTCTGTGCCTGGATTTGCAACGTCATACACAGACTGTTCTGGAACTTTGCCAACACTTTGGCCTGATTATAAACTGAAGCAAGCTCAGTCTTCCACCAGAGCAGACATTTGTCTTTTTCCTGGCATCCAGTTCAACTTGGTTGCCTACATCTGTTGCCCTTTGGAGGAGAGGTGGGAGAGACTTCAGTTCCTGCTCAAAGCCTTCCTGACTTGTGCAGTGCTCTCGGTGCCTAAGTGGCAAGCCCTGTTGGACTCCATGTCCTTGATGGACTCCCGGTCTCTTTGGGTTGCCTTCACCATTGTCCCTTGCAGCATACGCTGTAGGACAGATGGTCAAGAGATGAGGGCAATCATGCCCCAATGCCAGTCCTCCCCAAAGAACATCAGCACCTTCAGTTGTGGAGCATTCAGGAGAACATCATGTTGGAACAGACGCTGGCTCCTTTTCAGGCACACCTTACCATCTACACAGACTCTTTTCAGTCTGGTTGGGGAGCTCACCTAGAGAGCCAGATGGCATTGATCCTGGTGGCCCCTAGCAACCAAGGACAGATTAGTCCATAGACCTCTTGGAATCAAGCACCAAGTCCCTGTTTCATTCACCAGCATGGTCAAAACTTCTGGTACAACCACGGACAAGCTTGTTCCACAGGAACCTCAGGTGCTCAAACTCGATGCCTGGTGGTTGTCCAGCACATCGGCGACAGAGGTATTTTGGAATTGGTCACAGATAGAATTGCCAGAGGCAGGCTTCAATCCTCTTCTCTGACTCTTAACTAGACTTATTGGAAGGTGTTTTCAGATTGGCGTGGCAGTCAGATAGTACATCCTTGGTCTACATGCATTGAAGACATTGCCGACTTCCTGCTTTAATATTGGGAAGTCCTTAGCAAGAGCTCTAGGAAGGTAAAGGGATTTCAATCAGCCACCTCCTTAACCCTCAGGAATGTCCGTGACATTCCCACTGGGAGCAATCCTTATCTGTCGGTGTTCATCGCGTCCTTGTACACCTGCAGACCAGCTGCCAGGTGGTTCCTACCACTGTGGGACCTCCTGTCGGTCTGAGTCATGTTGAAGAAGTGGCCCTTAGAGTGTACAGAGGATGGCCGATGAGAGGACCTGAAGTACTGGACACGGAAAATGTGTTTTCTTTTAACACTCGCTTCAGAGGCTCCAAGAAGTGACATCCACGCTCTAGCACATGACCAAATGCAATGGTCACCTGACCACTCCTGGGTGACACTGAGGCCTCACTTGAGCTCCCTTGCAAAGAACTAAGTAGCTCGAGATCTTACTTCAGCCTTCAAGGGTTTTACTTTCCAGGCCATGGATACCGCTCTTTCCATGGAGGAAAAAGCCTTGTGTCCTGTGGGAGTGCTGCATTTGTACCTCTCATGCATGATGGTTTCAGGGGTCAGAGGTCTGCCCCTTTTTTACCCCTTGGTAACCCTTGTAAGGAGCAAGTTTGCAGAAACAGTATCTCTTCTTGTATTAATCAGACAATCCTTAGGGCCTAACAGGCTGCTCTGCAGAGGCCTAGTGCCTTAGAGCTTGTCTCAGCCAGAGCTCACGAGGTGCCAGCCATCAATGCCTCCTGGCGTGCCCTGAGGAATCTCACAGTTGTCAATATTCTGTATGTCTACCAATGGGGATCATCTATGACTTTCACAGAGCACTACTTGCATGACTTTATAGTGCTAGAGGAGGGCATGTATGCCTTTGTGGGCATCACACGTTTCTTTGCTTCGGTTTCCGATACTTGTACTCTAGCTTGGTCATAGAATTTACTGTTACATCTTTTGTGTTGCTGCGGTAGCCAGTGGATGACCTAAGCAAAGTTCTTCATTCGGTACAGTAGATCTGAAACGGGAGCCATTTATTGGGGGGGAAGTGCTCAACTAGACAGTGGTCAGTTTGCACTCAGCATTATTAGTGCGATTGGTTTAAAGATCTTTTGTAAAACATAATTGGCCAAAAGGCTCACAAGCCTATACTAAGGCTTCTTGCACAAATTTGACAAAACAACATTGAAATGGCGAACACTATTACACATATAGGTAGACGTATAAAGGACATCAAATTAAGAAACAGAAGATGAAGTTATTGAATCGGTGTGTGAGCTTACACATATTATTAATGCTATTAGATAAAAACCCTCAAAGGAATAAACACATTTTTAAATGAAACAAAAGAATTTAAAAAACACGAATTAAAAAAAACATAAAAACCGAAAAACAGGATTGAAAAATAGATAAAACATCGAATTAAAAAAAATATCGACCTGTAGCCGGTCTTTATCTCCAGCCGTGTGATGGATGCTATCTTTATTACAATTTGCCATTCATTAAACTTGCAGGCACAACAGATATTGGGATCCATCTTCAACCAATTGTGATAACAGCACTCACAATAACCCAAAAAGCCATTCACAGGAGTTACAGTTTGCCAGAATATTTTGCCCTACTTAGTATTATTTTATCATCATCGTCGTCGTCATCATCATCATCATCATCATCATCATCATCATCATCATCATCATAATTCTTATTTTGTAAGTTGAGATACGAGGCCCCAAAAATTTCACATCCTTTTGTCTTGTGCTTGTGTTAGTCCCACGTGCCTCAGCTGAATCAGCGTTGATATGAATATCGGACTCTTTCCTCGGCTGCCAGTGACCCCAAAGCCCGGTGTTCTGTCTGCTACCAGGTGTACATTTTTCCACAGCCAGTTGGAATGTGCATTCATATGACAAACCATACATGTATCTGTTCTTTGTTATTTAAACTGTAAAGTTAACTACCTCTCCTTATTCCATACAAAATCATATATGCTTAGAAATTAATCAAACATGGTGACCCTCTCGGCTTTAAAAATCCTCACCCAACTCGGATCTGCCACATGTAGAAAAGCCCAAGGCTTCCCAAAAAGGTACCATACCGTCTCTGGCAATACTCCTTTGAAGCTATCTAAACCTGTCGTAGACCAAAATATAAGTTTGTAGCTTTTTTCCGCTTAAGTGAAGGTGTATAATGGGGTTTGTTTGGGAGGGGGGTTAAAACAAATTTCATATTTTAGCAGGGTAAGATGGCTTTATAGTGATACTTTTTTGCAGACGACGCTCTTGCCTACCTCAGAGTAACATCTAGACATAAAATAGATCAACTCCAAAAGAACCTTAGCAGTCCAGCAGGCAGAATGGGGGAAAAGGTAGTAAGTAGGGTACCACCCAGAAAAATGCCGGGCCCTGAAAGTCACCCGTAACAGGAAACATATCACAGACGCAACACATACCCTTCACGACCATGTGGCACAGATGAATATTGCTGCAACTACACATTTGGTTAAGTCTCGATCTTCATCTGCACAAGTACGTTAAAGCGCCACATATATAGGGTATTTATATTCATGGTACACAAAGTAAACATGCTGGTGAGTTCTTCAAATCATATTCGTAACCTTACAAATTGGTTTACAGTGTTACACACAGAACTTTAGGCGCAAAATATATTAGCAATATTCATTGTGAAAAAAAAACGTCTGATCGGATCATGCAGTACTTTTGTCTGCATTCAATATTGAATTGTAAATCTTATCCTTGATCTCAGGGTCTTCTTTTATGAAAACTGACTTTTACTATTGTTGAGTCACCATTGTCGTCGATGGAAATTATTTTTTTAGTTATGACATAACTTTGCACTTATGACGAACAAAATTAGTTACTTTCTATATTGCTGAATGACTACCGTTGATTTGGCACAAATTCCCCACACTTTATCATCACTGTGTGGAGTAAAGAATTTGATAAACCTGTTATGGATCTAAGAGTCGATGGAAATACCTTCATAGATATTTGTAACAAATTGACAAGAGGTATATGCGGGTAATATCCAAATAAACATAACAGTCTTTCGCCTTGCTACAAACACTTTCGTTCTGTTTAGTCGCTAGAGAGGTCCCATAATTGACACCCGTAATACGAAGTGCGGTACGTCTCGAATAATTTTATAGAGGGCTAGAGAGATATGATCAAACTGCCCCATCAGAATCTTAACGTCTGAGTAGAATCTGTTTTCATATTTTCCTTACAATTTTCTGCAGTGTTTTTTTGGCACAACACATGTCGATGTACAAATTAAATAGCACCCTAACTATACACTCACACACACACATATGTATGTATGTAAGTGTGTATGTATGTATGTATGTATGTATACGTATACGTATACATATATATATATATATATATATATATATATATATATATATATATATATATATATATATATATAATATGTACAAAAGATGAACACACGGTATAGAAACACAAATATAATCAAATAATGAGATACATGATAAACGCACTCTGACAGCTCCTTGACAAGTATGTCACAGAACAATAAGGCAGTCCGTGCAAAGGTACACAATGAAATCGTAAAGAAAGAAAGAATTCGTTGCCAAACAATATGTCTGTGTTAGCGCACAGACATAATAAATAGAAAACTTTAAAGTCTATATTTCGGGCTGAAAAAAGCTTTATAACATTAAATTGCATCTATTATACATATCTCTAATGGCCCTATAAATTTGTTTTCTGAAAATGTTAATGCTGACATCATTTCCAAGATGAACGTCATGATTAGAGCATTTAACATTATCTGTACCAGTCCAAAAATCATTAGAGCATCTCTTATCACCAAACGCTACAAGTTTTGCTCTTAGACTGATTAAATTTGACGTGGACCTCTTCACTAAAATCATTACATTTTGACAGCATCATACGTACAGCATATTTAGTTGGAGCAAGTATTAAGGTAATGTCATCTGCATAGCTGAGTGTTGCAAAAAAAAGGTATCACCAATATAACATCCAAAGCCGGATTTGTTTAGCTTAATAAGTAGCTAATCATAATACATAGGGAACAAAATTGGCGAGAGCACGCCTTCTTGCTTAACACCATTACTCGTGGTTAAAGATTTACAGTTGTACTTAAGACATCGGTCCACCGCGCAGTAGGCCAAATTCTCTGAGAAGCATAAAGAACAGCCAAGAAACGAGCAGTTAGTGGACAAAGACCTCCATGTAACAATATGCGTAAAAAAATTAATAAAGCTCAAAAATCAAAAGTAATGTGAATTTTAAGTCATAGCCAGAGTCGAATACGACTGAGCTGTCTGGAAGCATGCTTATTAATTTCCCGCCACAATTGCGCATCTTAGTTGTCTCAGTAACCATAGTCTCGCCTGGCGAGATACGGGCTGCTGCTTGTGCGGAGAAGCAGGATATTAAAAATATGTTGAAAATAAAGAATAGTCAGTGTATAGGCAGATGAAAATTCATTCTCGTGTAAGTGAATATGACTTTGGTATTTGTAAATTTAAATTTCTCTAAAGATACACAAATTTTGTGACAAAGGGGTACCTGGTCCTGTCTGTGACAGTGATATTTCCGTGTTTCCTCCGTAATTAACAAGCGAGAGCCCCGTACTTTTTGGCGGGAAATTAATATGCTTGTCTCGTATTTAACATGATCCAGCGCAGAGCCACCAGATGGGTAAATAAACAATGCTGACACACAGAAAGTGTCCCTGACCTACTCCACTAAAGTGTTAGTTGAAATGGAACACCCAAGTTTGATTATATTGCAGAAAGTTGTCAACTGTATGGCTCAGGGTCATCTCAAGGGCCGCCCAAACAAACACACAGCATAAAATAAACACGAAGCACGTTCATTCACTCCACTTTGATAATCCTACAATCTTCCGCTTGATGTCACCAAAATTATTTTGCCCCTGAACACCCTACATGTGGAGTAAATTACCCCCCCCCCCGTTATGACATATTTCACCACACAACCTTCGATTCGTTCAAAGCTGCCTAAAAACACCCATGACCTGTTTGCTGCACTTCATCGAAAACCACCCGACATGCATCTGCAACAAGTTTGAAGTAGACCTTAGAGTGTGTTATTGTGGACAAAACGTTTGTGAGCGTTTTGTGACTTTTCTTTCTTTTTTTTCTTTTCCAAGCGAACGCTGGCAAGCATTTTGCTGTACCGAAGTTGACCCTCGTGTTGGGATTTAAAGATTGCTATATAATGTAAATGCACACTAATATTCCTATATTAATGATGCCAACATGAACTCTTTTTTTCGATCATAACATACATTTGAAAATGTTAAGAAAAATTATTTGTTAGTAGAAGTGAAAAGAAAAATTTTACCGACCCTACAAAAGCTACATTTCTATTACTTTTGAGGATAACCGAGCTTATGGTTCAGGAGAAGTCGAAAAATAAAAAAACGCCAAACTGTTGAAAGAAAATAGGACTCGGGTATCCAAGAGTGTCCCTGTGCAATTTCAAAGCCATTGAGGAAGCAGCGTCTTAAAACATCTTTGAACACACACACGCACGCACAAGATCAGAACAAGACAAAAAATGACAGGGCAAGCACTAATTTACCCCGCAGCTAGAAATGAGAAAGTTGGGTATGTGCCACAAAGGTAAGTATAGGTTCTTGCCATGCCTAATAAATGAGCAAAATAGTGAACTGTACGGATTTACAATGAGTGCAGAGAAATTTTACCTTAGTTCCGCTAAATTTGGTGCAAAGTTTGATAATACATCGTGAGCTCAAATTGGCGCCGGATGAGACAATAAATGAAAAGAAAAAACATACACGGGGGGGGGGGGGGGAATGGGGGGTTGGCACAGCCATTAGTGACGATAAGGAGGATGTGCCACTCTGAATGCGCCTCTTTTCAGCGAAAATTCCCTGACCAGTACTTTGCCAGAAATTCACTAACAAAGGGTAACTTTTCTCCTTTTATGGCCCAAAATTTGGGATAATTTCTCTAAAATCAAGATTTTCTTCCTGGATCACTTGTCACGCTAATTTGGGACCATATTTGGTACTGCTATTCACAAGAAGTTGTTAGTGTTCACTGCTGATTCTTTAAGCAGTTGTTCGTGTTGGGTTCTTGTCATTCAGTTTTATGCATACATTGCGATTGATTACAATATGAGTCATTCGGCATTCTGCTTCTAATTTACGTTTCTTTCTTACGAAAAAAAAAAGGAATGGCCACTCTTTGATCGTGGCAATCATGTATTACACTTTTTGAGTTTCCGTCTCCTGTTAAGTGGTCCATATTGCAAAAAAAATGCTCGTATGGTCATGATTAAGCAAGTTATTAAGTAACGCGATCGGTTGAAAACAGTAGGCAGAATAACTACTCATTTCCGGAAGAAAATAGATAGTAACTCGCATCTGCTGTAAAAGCTGATGAAACCTGCCAACTGACAGACTGGTCCATATATAGGTACGGGCAGTGATACGGTTTCAATAAACTTGCCATCACTTGCATGCTAGTTCCTTGATATGCCTCTCTCCCTGTTTTATAGGATATAAAACTATGGTTTTCTGGGAATTGGCATGAAGAAATGATCTAAATAATTCAGCATTAACAAGCGGTGAAACTGATGATCATATCATGCGTATTTATTTCTTCGTATGGCTTAGCTTCAAGGTGACCTTTTATGAATTCTAAAATCTAGTTGGTGATTTGTATTGTGATACCTCTCTAATTCTCCCATACATGGGGAATATCTGAAGAAATGGCAAAATGTGTCCGTGATCTTCACATTAACAGTAACTACTAGGAAGCGAAAACTAACATTTAGTTAAAGCAGCATCATCATCCCAGGACCGACGTAAGATCTTTGTACTCGCCTCCGGTCCATTTCCTCTTTCATAAATGGACGCCCTTTTTTTTTTTTTTTAATTGTGTTTCACAGAGATTACTCTGGCCTTTTTTTCACGGAGCACTTGATTTGTTACTGGTTTGCCCTATTGCTCTATGCAATCAGCTTTGGCCGAATGCTATCAACACCTTATAGAAGCCATTTGCTTATATTTACGCTTTTAGTGCCAAGTTTTAACCGAGTCAACAGCTTTTATCGGCGATGAAAACTGTTTACCTGGATCATTTGATGGTCCAAGCAACCGCAGCATGCTGGTGCTTGAATGGAAGGTCGGTTTACAAAGAACATGAATTTAATATTGTTAATTTCTCCCATATGTAGCCATAGAGAACGACCACTGGCGCCATTTTGCCATTACCGAATTTACATCCAAAATGAAAGAGAGGAAATCAAACATTACGCCGTATGCATATTAATTTCCCGCCACAAAGCACGCGAGGCGATCACGGGGGACGTGCGGGTCACATCGCTGTCACAGACAGGGCCATATGTTTATTTCTCACAAAATTAGCGGGGGGGGGTTGAGAAATTATGTTCATAAATGCCAAACTGGTATTCATCTAGTACTTCCCGAGCCATATATAAAGAAAAATGTCCATCTGCCTTTAATAAAAATTCTTTATTTCCAAAATATCAATAATATCCCGCTTGTCCCAACAGGTACAGAGCCGTATCTCACCATATCCCGCCAAGCGAGACTAGGCAATCAGGTATGCAGTTGCGGCGGGAAATTATTATGCATATCTCCTATTGTTTCATGTGTGCGGGTTTTTCTTAATCCAATCAAAATACTTAAAACAAAAAAATAGATAGCTGGAATTAATTGGTAAATTCCCAAGCAACCTATATGTTGCCCCTTTGCAATGATAGGCGGCGCCATTATCGGATCATCCCGAGGCACAAAAGGCAATCCCCGATCTGGGCCTACGCTGCTGTCGTAAATTTAAGGTTGTGTACTACTTGTTCGCGAAATGTTTTACTTTTTCAACAAGGTTGACTAAACTAATAAAAATACTGGCAGATCTAAGAACAAAATGACAGTGTATAGTATTGGCCCGCATACCGTTGGTGCGCGTGAATATTGACGAGTTTCAATTGCGTCATATTTGAATGACAAAGTGGTCAATTCAAGAAATTTTTTGCTAAAGATTTAATTGTTTTATTGCAATTGAGAGAAAAATCCTGATGACAGTGTGTACGGGAGATGGATTTAGACAACAATCGGTAATGAAAGAGTTAAACTGAGCCCCGTTGCAATGGTTCCATCAAATGAAGACCAACCTGAAACCTCTGCGGTGTTTTGTGACTTCTGAACCATTTACGTAGAGTTGAACTCTGGGTGTTCTAGCCAACTTCCTTCCATTATTATGAATCCAAATAAATTCTGCCGAAGTGATCTGTGAAACTCTGATTATCAATTTAACCACTCGGCCACGGGCAGGGCGAACTACCAGACTGTAATATTCATCCCGTTTATTAATACAGTATTTCGTTACGGTCGACGTCATTGCCCTCAAATATCACAGACGCCAGAAAATCAAGCACACTGACCTTGAACACTGAATACAAAGAAAAATTTAATATAGGCCTACTAGAGTCTAAACTCGTTAACCCCGTTATCGATCTGTATTTGCAAAATGAGTACTTTTCCATCGTATTTTTTTCAAAGACAGGTCGATGCGAAGGTTAATCGCTACTTGCGCACTATGCTTCAAATCCTCACATTCCACAGTGAAAGTGCACAACAATCAGTGTCAATTTGCAAGATAAGAACATCACTGTTACCCATTCACACTGGCAGGAAAGTTTTCTAGACCGCTTGCGGTTTTATCCAGATAGCACGCAATCACAGTACATCACAAATCAGTTCAAACCATTCGTAATTTCTTGGTTAGACCCAAAAACAGAATCCCTTTGGGTAAAAAGTAAAAATATGTATCTGTGAAAAGGCCAGACCACTTGAATCGCGCCTGATACAACAGAACAAAAGCATGGCCGATTTAAACTGATAACAATACAATGGCATTGATTTTGTTCTCTTCACCAATAAAACCGTTCGAATGTGTTAAGAGGATATAAGTTAGATTAGCAATACCTTTCACAAATTGTTACATATCACCTTAGATTCAGATTTTTAGTGTGGTAAAGTGCACATTTTCTTAAAGCTAACCAACTGGAAATCCTGCTTATAACATTTTTACAATGTTAGATGGTGGCAATGTATACATAACAGTTACCCACACGAGCATCATGGATTATCACAAATACCAATTCAGTTGATTCCATTTTCAACACAGGGACCTCAAATCTGTAGCAAACGTACGTTTGTATAATGGTTCAAAAAGGAGCGCCTCAGATTTAAAAAAATTACTGCCGTTTTGTCCTCCAAGCTAGCTAAAAGTAAATTTCCTTTGATGTGTCATTATTCCACCTTCAAACACTTGTATCTCAGAAACAAGAACAAAGACTTCGCATTTTAGATTCACTTTTAGTAACTTGCAGAGTATTTTACAGTTTACCACAAATTTGATGCCAAAATATGTGAAAATATAAAAGCTGAAACGAAAATTGATATCAAAAAATGGGATCACTTTTTTACACTTTTATAATTGCTGCCAAAAAAACATTACTTCAGTGCCATACCATAAATATTTAGTTTGTACGTTTTCTAAAAATTTATACTTTATTGCGATTTTCAAGTTAATTAACAGTATTATATACAGAAAAGTGTCAGCCACCAGTATGATCACTGGTGATCTAAAGTATACTCTTTAAAAAAGTCAGGTCAGCAATATTCATATCGTTAATAACACTACAGTCCATGCACAGTTAAGTAATATGTGAATGTCTCCTTAAAAAGTAGGCCTACACTTTTTAAAAGTCGCTTAAAAGAGAGCTACGACGTGGTTCTCTTTAATTCCAATGGGAGGGTATGCCAAAGTTTCAGAGCCGCGACGGAGAAAGTTCTCTCACGAGAATTCTTGTGCATGGACAATGAAAGAAGGGCACCGTGTTCCTGCAGGTCATAGTTTTGACACACACAAAAATGACATTATAGGCCCAGAAGACAGACCATCAACTGACCTAGAAGAATCGTTGGAAATTAAATCTTCAGGACCCTTACCTCATGAACACCAGGGGTAGGATCCTTCGCCTGTTTATCTGCAGCTGATCAATAGTTCGGAAAAAATTCCATATTCATAAATTTCAACCCAACAACGTTAGGCGAAGAGATCAAACAGTTACCGAAAGATCAACGTCCGTCTTCCAATACCAACGTGAATAAACAAGCATCAGATTCCTCTGGAGCTCCAACGAGCAGTTCAAATTCTTCGATCTGTACGAAGGATGTATGATCTTCCAAAAACGTCCTAAAGAGGACCAGTTTAAAACTCATAGTTTTGTCTGTATTTGGTAATGTGGGAAGCAGTTGCAATCTACATCCCTTTTAACGGTCGTTTTTTATGATGTTAACGTTTTAAAACCTGAAATGGTCCCAGGTGGCATATTTTGAAAAATCGCACCGTTTGCGTTTCTTTCTTTTAATTCGCCAAACGAACAACCATAGAAACTATTTGTTGAAATTTTTTGTCTATATATGATAGTCTTAAAGATATAATCGATTAAAAATTGTGTTCCTTTGCAGCATAATCTTGAAAGTGTCAGGCATGGCTCTACTACAAATCCAACATGTTTGTATTCACACACACACACACACACACACACACACACACACACATATATATATATATATATATATATATATATATATATATATATATATATATATATATATATATATATATATGAATGCGATTTGTGTTGGTATAGTATTCGATTGTGTGGTGTATTCTTTATTTGACTCGATAAATAGCGGTCACAGCACCAGAAGTAATACCTAAATACAACGTTGGGATGATCGTGTTATTTCCCATGAAGATGCACACAAATGAGATTTCGAGAACGAAACCATGTGACACAATATAAAAAAATTTACAAACAAGACTTGTAATGTTCCACTTTTCCCAAGGAGCTGGACAGGAATTAGAAAGAATCACAGATCACGAAATTTGCGGCTGCTCTATTAATATCTTTATCACACTGTAACGCCATATCCATGCCTCTTGCAGCGACTTTTTCACCATTCCCTGCTGTTCTGGTGACTCGAATGCCTTATTTTCTCCTGCACATCGATGTAGTTAATTTTGGAAAAGGCATTATATTCTCCTCTATAGTACACAAAGAAGAAAACCCTTGTCGGGGCGAAAACCCTTGTCGGGGCGTACAGTCTTTCGCACAGAAGAAAACTCTGCCGGGGCATAAAGTCAGTTGCATATCGAGAAGAGCCCTGCCATAACATCAAACATGATGCATACATGTATGCATGCTCATGGAAGTGAGTGAGGACAAGTTATTTTATGACGGGATCGCTGGTTACAAGAAACATAAGTTTCTCGTCAACTTTACACAGACAACATGGACACAATTTTCTGGCATTTCAAAGAAAGCATCCACTTCTCACGTTAAAATAGTGAAGCCCGCGTTACCGTCATACAGCGTATATGCTTGAAATGGACAGATACTGTGCTATGCATGTGCTGCACATATCAGTCGACCAAGTGGAGAAGGGCACAGGGGTCAAGGAAAGCGGCTTTGACACACGCACAAAGGCGTGGCTGGCCACGTGATGAACGACTGATCACTCATAGTCGTAGAGTTATGAATATAAATTGGTAGCTTCTCCTGTCGATCAGGTTTTTTCAACCCAAGGTCCAGGTCAGTAGACACTTCAGTATTTGAGTGTCCTGCGAAACCCGCTAGACCTGCTCTCAACTAAAAACGACTTGGGGGGGGGGGGGAGTAGATGTAGTTCCGAGTGTATAGTAGGAGTTCAATCATAGCAAGGCAAAGGTCATTTCAAATGTCAAGGTCATAGGAGAGTCAAAGGTCATATCAAGGTCAAAGTTCAATTTTGGGTAAAAAATGTCATTTTAAAGGTCAATGTCCACTTGAGGTAGAGGTCATTTAAAGGTCAAAGGCAACTTTTTATTCACTTTTGATCATGTTGGGCTCAAATTGTAGCTATTGTAACACTGCACATTTTGAAACTTATATGTGACCCCTAAAGGTCAAAGGTTAAGGTCATTTGGACCTTTGAAAGTTTCACCCAGCCATAAGCTTAATGGAATGTGAAGTACCAAAGGACAAAAGTTGTGCCATTTAATATTTACAACTTTTGAAGACACACAGACAGATTTGCTTTGAAGCAAATATTTTCTAGTTTTGTTTTGTATTTTTCCGTACGAGGTCTCTGGATATGAAGATTGCCGGCCATGCTGCTTCTGGTATTAAGGGAGCGCACTGTATTCCTTTCGACGAATTTGGTTTGTAAGCAACTCGGGGCCATTCCATTCAATGACTTGTATACTAACATTAAAGTGTACAAATTTGAGCGATCAGCTAGTTTTGTCCAACTTAAACTTTGAATGAGTGTTGTGACTCTATGTGTATAATCGAAATCTCCGGTTATAATTCTAGTCGCTCTATTTTGGAGTCTTGTAGAATGTTTTGTTGAGATTTGGAGCAGTCTCCCCAACTATTGCAGTTGCCAAACAACGATTGTATTATACTCTCATAAACAACATTCAACCGTGCAGGTGACAGTATATGTTTTAGGGCGAGAGAGAAGGGAAATTTTGTGATTAATCATGAGACCAAACATGTGATACGTTGTTACCAGTTTAATTTTTCGTTAATTACAATGCAAAGCGATTTCGTCGATGTTTCTTGAGGAAGAGGATGGTTGTTGACAGATAACTTTACCACACTTTCGCCTAGCGACAGGTCGATAGCGAAGGCACATGATTTCGAAACGTTCAGAGAAAGTCGATTTTGTGGGAACCAATCAGAGAAATCATTGAACTCAGCTTGCAATTTCGATTCTGCTTCTTCAAGGACTTTGTCTTTAGGGTATAATATTCTATCACCCGCAAAAAGTGGCATATGTACGGTTGATGACAGACACAGTGGAAAATCAATTATATACAATAAAAGAGAATGGGCCCAAGAAAAGATCCTTGGGGAATCCCAAATAATGATGTTATGCCCAGTAGACAGATGTCTAATGATCGGAAAGGTAAGATTTAAACCAGGTAAGTTCTATGCCACTTATACCGTATTAACTCACTTTACATAAAGGAATGTAAAAATCAATGCTATCGAAGATTTTTTGCAATTGGAGAAAGTCGACAAATTTACACGCTTTTATGAGTGGTCAATCGATCAATCACGTTCATGTGTAAGACACATACATTGTCAATATAAGTGGTCTAGTTCAATTATCATATTCGGCCTTTGTTAAAGCCGCGTCGAACCAGTTGAAAATTAATATTGAACCCTGGTGCTTGTCAACTTGGGGATCTACTTGTTGTGCTTCACATCACCACGTGAGGACAAGTAGCATAGGCTACACTAAGCCATTGGGGGGGGGGGGTCCATATGCATTGTTGACTCAAATCCGGACACGCCCATATATACATATATGTGTATATACATATATGTATATATATATATAAACATATATATATATATATATATATATATATATATATATATATATATATATATATATATATATATATATATATATATATATATAATATTACTTCCATTGCAATAGTTGTATCGTTGTTGTTTGACGCTAAAACCGCTGGCATCATCGAGACGCCCGGATTTTAATTCTTTCAGTTAAAGCAACTTAATATCTACATAATTCAATGTCGCTTTGTCACTCAACATCCGTGATAATTAATCATTTATATTGTAGACGTTTTGATATGCCTACTTGGATAATATATAGTCTATCTTTTTTAATTATATGCACTGACCTGTTTGCATGGGTATGTACCTAGCAGCTGAAGGTTAGGTATGATGTACAGTAAAGTATAATTTGTTGATTATAAATACTCATAATTTTCATAATGTGACATGGGTAGCCATGTTTTCATTATTAGGCTACATTGTACACTTTCAGATATTTAGAATTTCATGTTTGAACTTGACTTTTGTCTCCATTTAAATAAAGGTATCTTGCAGGTATGGGTAATTCTGGTCACTCGTATACATAATTTCATGAAAGCATGTGTACTGAAGACCATACTAACATTATCAGTACATGTATAAGTTGTTTGGTGCAAGCACTACACACGGCAGAGTCCATTCGTGTAGATTACTAACTATTTTCTGTTGCTGTATTGTTTGTTACGACATGGTGGTTTCCATGTTTCTCCTCACATTTTGTTTATATATGCTTGGACTCCATTAAAATGGAGATCCTCACTTTGTTTCCCCAGGGAGCTTGTCCTGAAGTACCCTCCCCCCACCTTTTCTTTTTGTTGATTTTTGTTGGATATGTGTGTTTTTCTGCTTTGTAAAAGGAACGTTTCCATGATGTATTGTCTGCTTATACTTTGCAATTGTCATCCTGAGACATACATGGTGTATTTTCTACTTATAATATGCAATTGTCATCTTGAGTCATATACATGCTATACAGATCTTTTCTACAAACAAATCGATACTTAATGAAAAATTATGTTATAGGTACAATATCTGATTTCAGGTACAGGTTTCCTTGCATAATTAATATCTCAGTGTCGTTGTTTACGTATATTATGTGGTCTGTTCTGAGGCAGAAATGTGGTGTTTTCAAAGATATATTTTGTTTTTGTTTTGTTAATATAGTTTGGTTCACATTATGGAAAGATGTATGAGTACATGACATTCTATAACTATGGCTTTTAACTTTAATCTTTTCTCTTTAAATACAAGAGGACTGTCTGACACATTCAAAAGAAGATCTGTTTTCCACTGGATTAGAAAGTTTCATAAGGGTTTTTGTTTCTTGCAAGAAACACATAGTACCTTGAAAACAGAAATAATTTGGAAAAATGAGTGGGGAACTAGAATATATTTTTCCCATGGCACAAGCAATAGTAGGGGTGTTGCCATCTTAATGCCAACTAATTTAGAGTATAATGTTCAAAATGAAATTAGTGATCCAGAAGGGAGGTATTTGATACTAGATGTTATGATAAGTGATGTAAGATTCATCTTGGTTAACATTTATGCACCCACAAAAAACCATGAAAGAGAACAATTAGTTCTTTTAGAACAGTTATATGAATTATTGCAAGATTACTCTGGGGAAAATATCATTATTGGTGGTGATTTCAATACTATTTTAGATCCAGATTTAGATAAGAGAGGCGGAACATATTCACCAGTCAGTAAATATGGACATGGTATTCAGAATTTGTTAATTGACAAATTAGACTTATTAGACATATGGCGTTCACGAAATCCGGATACTTTCATGTTTGCAGCAAAAAAATCCCTCAATTCAATGTCGTCTAGATTTTTGGCTAATTTCATCCGTCCTATCAACATATATAACATATGATAAAATAAAGCCTTCAATCAAAACTGATCATAGTTTGATATCCCTATGTTTTAAGGGGGATCTTTCTGAAAAACGGGGGCCAGGCTTCTGGAAATTCAATGCAGCATAAGGATTCTGATTACGTACAACACGTAAAAGATATGATAAATTCTGACAGTACAAAGTTTTCAGATTTAGCTGATGAAGGTTTACTATGGGACACAATTTAATGTAATATTAGAGGGATGACCATAAAATATTCAAAACATAAAATGTTTGCACAAAGGCAAAAAGAACAAA
This sequence comes from Hermodice carunculata, assembly GCA_964020975.1. Classification (NCBI taxonomy): domain Eukaryota; kingdom Metazoa; phylum Annelida; class Polychaeta; order Eunicida; family Amphinomidae; genus Hermodice; species Hermodice carunculata. The sequence goes on from OZ026626.1 coordinate 24,436,396, forward strand.
ATTTGCGGCAGGAATTAGATAACTTTTCATCTCAAGAATTATTAAGTGATGCAGACCAAAACAGAATTGCAGAAATTGAAAAAAAAATGATAGAAATCAATGATGAACAAACCAAAGGTGTAATGATTCGCTCTCGAGCGCGCTGGACAGAATTAGGTGAAAAAACACAAAATATTTCCTAGGCCTTGAAAAAAAGAAATTATAAAAATAAATGCATTACAAAATTATTTAAAAACAATCTGGAAGTAACTAATCCGAAAGAAATTTTACATGAAGAGCAGGCATTTTTTCAGACTTTATACACTTCCAAAAATTTGGACTGGGATCAGTTAATACTTGAAAATACATATAAACAGCTGTTAGAAAATCCTGATATACCTAAACTTAAAGAAACAGACCAAATTATTTGTGACAGTCTCCGAACAATGTATGAATGTAGAAATGCATTGAAACGTTTTAAAAATGGGAAAAGTCCTGGCTCTGATGGTTTTACAGCAGAGTTCTATAAATTCTTTTGGGATGATATAAAATATTTAGTTTTTAACAGTTTACAGTATGCCTTTGAAGTTAATAATAAATTGTCCATTGATCAAGCAGAGGAATCATTTCCCTAATTCCAAAGAAAGATAAATCTCGTACTTTGTTAAAAAAACTGGCGACCCCTATCTTCATTAAATATTGATTACAAAATTTAAACCAAAGTGTTAGCTTTAAGGTTGCAAAAATTTCTGCCTGACTTGATTCATGAAGATCAAACTGGTTACATTAGGGGTAGATATATTGGCGAAAATATTAGACTTATATCAGATGTTATACATTACTACGATAAATATAATCTATCTGGACTGTTATTACTGATTGATTTTGAAAAAGCATTCGACACCATTGAATGGAACTACATTGATAAGGTACTTTCAGCATTCAATTTTGGACCAAACTTTCGTAAATGGATTCAAATATGATATAATGATGCTTCTAGCTGTGTCATTAATAACGGGAACTTCTCTGAATTTTTTCCAGTTTCGAGGGGTGTACGTCAGGGGTGTCCTCTTGCTCCGTTCTTATTTGTTTTAGCGGTTGAGCCAATGGCTCTAATGATAAGAGCCAATAAAGATATCAGTGGTTTAAAATTTGGTAATCAAGAAATTAAAGTTAGCCAGTTGGCTGATGACACATGTTTTGTGTCAGATCAGAAATCAGCTAAACTATTATTTGATACTCTTAATGAGTTTGGAAAATACTCTGGGTTGCTTTGTAATATTGAAAAAAACTAGTATATACTGGCTTGGGCAACAGAAGTTTGATGAAGACTGGGATTTACCAGTCCTCTGGGAAGAAGGCAAATTTTGCACATTAGGAATTATTTTTTATAAGGATGAAAATTTAATGTGCCGACTGAATCATGGTTCGAAATTGCAGTCCTTTAAAGAAATTCTAAAGTTTGGAAGATTAGGAATTTATCATTGATAGGTAAAAACATTGTTCTTAAAAGCCTGGCCACTTCAAAACTCCGGTATCCAATATCAGTAATACACACTGATGATAATATTGTCAAAGAAGTACAATCTGCAATATATCAATTTATATGGAATAACTCCACACATAAAGTGAAAAGTTCAGTCATGCACCAGAGTATCTTAACTGGAGCACTTAAAATCACACATTTTAATACACAAGTCCTTGCTCTTCAGTTAAACTGGGTGAAACGCATTTTTAATAACGTTAAAGCTAAACGGCTTGTCGTCTTTCAAAAATTCATTCCGGAAATAGATATTGAGGATCTCTTTATGAGTAGATGTCACTTGGATATTTCACAATATAATTTACCATTGTTCTATCAAGACATTATTTCTGCCTGGAAATTATTCCGAAATTTTGCTCACCCCAAGCATTTGAGTGCTATTTATAATGAGTTCTTGTGGTTTAACGCATTTATCATGGTTGGTGGGAAAGCTGTATTTTATAAACAGTGGTATAAAAAAGGAATTAAAGTTATAGGTGATATACTAAGTATGCGTGGAGAATTCCTTAATATAGAAGAATTGCAAAATAAGTTCAATATACGAATAAATTTTCTTGAATATTACTCATTGATATCGGCTATACCTCGAGAATGGAAAGAAAAGTTGCATTTAAAAAATATACATTTTACAGACAATCCTTCTACTGTATCTTTTATCATTAATGGCAAGAAAAAGAATATCAAACATATCAGTTGTAAAGAATTCTATTGGTTTATTATCGAAAATGAGATACATGAAGTTCCTACATGTATTAATAAGTGGCCAGACATACTTAACGTTGAGATAGAAGAATGGAGTAAAATATTCGGTCTTGCATTTAAATGCACGATAGAAAGCAAACCTCAAGCTTTCCAGTTCTCAGTTATACATAGATTTGTTGTGCATAATGCTAGACTGTACAAAATGGGACTTGCTGATTCTGAACTCTGTAATCTTTGCCACCAAAAAGACACAATTTTACATAGATTTTGGGACTGTCAATATATTAATGCATCTTGGACGCATTTTCAAAACTGGTTCAATAGTTGTAATTCTCAAGTGTTAACATTATCTGCAAACAACATTATTTTCGGTTATTATGAGATGCCGAACAAATATGCTTTGAATAGTTGTTTATTACAAGCCAAGTATTACATTCACAAAGAATTGTGCAAGAAGCAGAATATCTCTTTCATTGAATTTTTAAAGTACCTGAAATATAAAATAACTATTGAACAGCATATATTGAATTCTAATGGGAAGCAACATATTTTTGAGAAAAGATGGCTAAATATTGTGGAAAGTCTGTAACTATGTATTATAAATGTATTTTACTTTGACACAAACGACTCTTAATGTATGCACTGTACAATATTTTGTATATGTTCACAATGTATATATGATGTGTATGGAAACGTTCAACAAAAAAAATGGAAAAAAAAGTTTTGATATGCCTACATAAACCTGCACACACGCCCATACACCCATATATATATATATATATATATATATATATATATACATATATGACCGAGCAACCTTTCTTCTTTTATTTAGTATTTAGAGATGTGCTCATATCATCAAATGTTTGATCATATGTGTGAATTGATCTAATCGTATTAAAGACTAAACATTTAAACATATGATTGAATCCATGTAAATGTATGATCAAATACTTTTAGTCACATGATAAAATCAATTTGAAGGTATAAAGTCAGGGAATAATTTCGGGGGGGGGGGTTCTATTCATATGGTTATTTTATTTAATATTTGATCATATCATCAAATGAACTTATCAGTATGATCAAATACGAACTGCTTTAAACATATCATAAAACGTATGATAAATTGATATAGTCGAAATTCTGAATAAAACAAGAAACAAAGTTCAATTATATATATATATATGTGTGTGTATATATACATATATATACATAAATAGGCCTCGACAGTATTGTATTCTCATAATGTATACTTCTGTCTGTCCTGTAATTGTGATGTCTGATCTTTTTGTATGTATGTCCATGTCGATGTTACGTCAATGTGGTGTCCTGTGGCCCGTCTTTATCTTTTGTACAGCATTTGTATTGTTCTTTTATTTCTTTTTTTTTCGCGAGAGGGATTTATATAGGCAGAGCCTGTTTCCCGATCGCTTTTTTGAATAAAATATGTTTAAACCATACATATATATACATATATATATATATATATATATATATATATATATATATATATATATATATATATATATATATATATATACATACATACATACATACATACATATATATATATATATATATATATATACATACATACATATATATATATATATATATATATATATATATATATATATATATATATATATATATATACATATATATATATACATACATACATACATATATGTCATGTTTGGGTTGATTTTAGTACTATAAAAGGCTTGTATGAATACCGTATCATAGGTCTAAAAGCTACAGTGCCGCGATATGATGTATCGGTACGCTGCCGGTGGTACCACCACTATGCAGGTGGTATCGGTACTCTTCCGGTTTCGTCGGTAATTGTGGTGATGATGGTTGATGAGGAGTAAAACTTTCTGCAAATGTCGTTCTTATTTTTGCTTTGTGTATTGAAATGTACAAATCGATCCAAAAATGAGATAAAATTTCTATAGCATGCTTTGTAGACGATGTGAAGAAATCAACTCACACTGGATACCATATAGCAGAACTCGTTCGCTTCGCTCACTCGATCTGCTTTTTGGCATCCAGTGCTCGTTTGATATACTTCATATCGTCAACAAAGCATGCTATAATCTATTACATATATATATATGTTGCACTTTTTGCACATATGTTACACATTCAGATGTAATTTCATGTGCGCGGCCCGAGATTCTACTTAACTTATGACAAGGTTCTGATGAGGCCTTAGCATGTTACACATGTATTTGTGTTTATGTTCGTGTGTGTGTGTGTGTGTGTGTGTGTGTGTGTGTGTGTGTGTGTGTGTGCATGGTTTTTAATTTTGATGGACAAAACTAATAATAATAATAAAAATACAAAATACAAAATTGGAAACACTGATTCCTTTATTGCTGGTAATTTTTATTTCAGCTGAATTATCAGTCATCCTGGGTTATAGGATAACCATCGTCACTCCTTCCACAGTTTAAACTTTCGATTTCTCCAAAGACGTTGACCAGATTCACTTCAAACTTGGTAGGGATTTACCATTGGTAAGTCTCTACCAAGTTTGTGTAATTTGTTCTTTTTTGTGGGGGTGTTTTTTTTTTGTTCTTTTGTTTGTTTTTGTTTTTGTTTTTTTTTTTTGTTCTTTTGTTTTTTGTTTTTGTTTTGTGTGTTTGTTTTGAATTGTTTTGTTTTTTATTTATAATTTATTTTGGCTAATTTATTTTCCCAATCGTAAAAGCTCTGAAACCAAATGGCCATTTGCTTCGAAATTGCATTGGGACACTTCTGGGGAACCCGTAGGTAGTAGGTAGACTTTAATCTGTTCAACAGATGGAGATGCGATTTTTCTAGTTTTATTTAAAGCTATTTTGGACTTCTTTTCTGAAACCGCACCTGATATTGTGCTGAAACTTGATAGAAACGTAGCTTTTAGAAGGGCCAAATTGTTCATGGGGTGATGATGCTCTGCAAATTTCATTTTTAACGAATTTGTTTTGCATTAATGTTCGGATACTTGTCGGTTAATGCATACATTGCCATTCAATAGGCCTATTATACAAATCAATGGAGGATTCCAGTGGTACTTCACATTTCGATGTGTTCAGCAAAACCATCACCCAGATCCCCTTCAAACTTACCGTAGTGGGAAGCAACCTTGGATGAGTCACTAACAAGTTTGTCCAATTGGTAATGCTCTAGTGAATTTTGGATTATGATTATTATATTTTTTTTTTGGGGGGGGGGCAATATCTTTAAAGATATCATCTCTGAAACTGTTCAGCCAATTGTTTCAAAATTGCGTGGGGTCCCTTGTGGGGTCCTCTAAACCTTACTGTGTTCAACCGATTTTGCTCCTTTTTTCTTTCTTTGTAGGTCTATGTGTATTTTTAAAGCAATTTTCTACTTCATCTCCCAAAGCGCCTCTTAGATTGCACTAAAACTTGGCAGAAATGTATCTTATGGAAGGGTCAATTAAATGTGTTCACATGGCGGTGATGCTCGAGATCCCTGATTTTAAACGAATTTTTAAGTTTGTGTACTTATTGGTCAATGCGTGCATTCCTGTTAATTACTATCATAATGGCAGTTAATAGGGCTTGCAATAGTGAGTCACATTTTCGGCATCTCCAAAACCGTCAGCCATATTGACTTAAAACTCGGTAGAGATGTGCCTTGGGTGAGTCTGTATTTGCTAAGTTCCATCAAACATGTGGTCATGTGCCAGTGATTTCGGGATTTGTTCTTGTTGCTGCTGCTGTTTGTGTGTGTGTGTGTGTGGTTTATTATTACATTTTTTGTTTGTTTTGTTTCGTTTTTGGCAAAAAACCGCAAAAATGTTCTCCAATAAGGTCAATTGGCTCAGATTTGAAATTGCACACTGAAGGTAAAGGGCTCCAGGTACTCATGGATCAGAGTGGGACTTATTTATAGTTCAAAATGATCGAGGTCAGCTGAGGACGGGCTGTCCGGACAGCCCCCCCCCCCCTTCCCTTATCTATTTAGGCCTGTTGTGCAAATAGAAACTTAAACGTGCGCCAATTTATACAAGTAGCTTTCTTGGTTTTCAGAATAGCCTCCCAATTCTTGGCATGTAATATCAGATCGGTATGATCCAAATAATGTTTCAATTTGCAATCTGCAATTGCAGATTGCTTTATTATTGTGGCAAGGGCAGCTGCACGGCTCCTCAGACTACCCTGCAGGCGATCAATAATCTCTTATCCTGTACATGTCATAGTCCGCGTTATTAGGTCATCTTACATTTATTTATTCGCATAAATTACACCAGCGTTGACATTGTGAGGTGAAGATCTGTGTGTCCATCCGGTAAAATATACTAGAATCATGGCGACAAAAGCACAGGTGGTAAGTTGACACTCACGCGTTTCTCTTTGGTGACTATCAGTGCATCGTGCGCCACACGGTATCCTCAATTGAATGAAATGGGCTAAGGTTTTCTGGGTTCAGAACGTCACTTTATCGTGCAATAAGCAGGATTGCCGACTTTAGGGAATACTGTAGACAATGCATACTTCCTAGTCAGAAAGCAGAGCAAGGGAAAGGGATACGGTTGGGTGGGTGGGGGTGCCACGAGGGTAGCTAAAAACGCCAATTGACTAGACGTAAATTTACACTCTCTAGATTTCAATGTATATACATGTATATATATATATATATATATATATATATATATATGTATGTATGTATATATATATATATATATATATATATATATATATATATATATATATATATATAATTGTGTGTGTGTGTTTGAAAATTATAGATATATGCAGGGTCTTTTGAAAAATACGTAAAAATAGGTAATTTCCAATTTGTTTTTCCTTCTTTGGGGGGGGTGTTTACCATGTCTTAACTAGACGTAAATTTATACCCACTAGATTTCAATGTATATATATATATATATATATATATATATATATATATATATATATATATATATATATATATATATATATATATATATATATATGTGTGTGTGTGTGTGTGTGTGTGTGTGTGTGTGTGTGTGTGAAAATTATATAGATATATGCAGGGTCTTTTGAAAAATGCGCAAAATAGGTAATTTCCAATTTCTCGTTTTCTCCTTTCCTTTTTTTTGTGTGTGTTTTTTTGGGGGGTGGGTGTCCATATAGAATGTAGAACATATACGAGAAAGGGTGCCATATATGACCTGGCTGGACGCTTCGCAAAACTTTAAAGCTTCCTCATCACGTGCCTCAATATGCATGACTATGGTTCAACAGCAATTTTACATCCCAGTCTCAATAATTTGACATCATACACCCACGCTGGAATCAGCCACGTGCTGCTTGTTCAGTCAATCTCATTTACCACAGAATGATGTCTTGCTCCAGACCATAAATATCAAATGATACTTTCCAGACAGGAACTATGTGACACCATACTGTTACCCTATCCTTGTGTGTCACAGTATGAATATATTTGTGTACTTGTCAAGCGAAACCGAGATCAACTTGCTAGTATACTCTACCTATGATAAAGTAACCAGTGCATAATTATATAGATTGTCTTTGAGTTGTGTGTGTTTCTCCTTTCACATATGAATAAATAGTATATCATGCGTGCGAAATAAAGGAATAACAAAAACATTAATATAATTGCGTATAATTGCCCGTACAAAATTATAGGTTTAATTGAATTTGTCTGCGATGAGGCACGTTTTCCTTGATTCCCAAGAGAAGTCATGCAAGCAAGTGGACCAGTTTTTGCTTTGTGACAGACTATTTAAGTGTGATGTCATTCTTCAAAAGTGTATGTGGAGATCACATTATCATTACTTCTGTCTCATCTGTCCATTAAAACAAACAGGAACAACAGTGCCACTACCTCCGTGTAGATCTTAACCAAAATTTTAAAAAGCACAATCAAATGTCTCTATATGCTCCAAAGTTAATCCAGTCACTGTCTATGTCTAAACCTATACATTAATTAATGAGTATTATCACATTCGATTCATAGTGTAGCAAAAATTTAAGGCTTCAAGAGCCAAATTAATTTATAAAAGGATCATCAACTTGAAAGCATCAAGCGTGGGTCGCCGCCTTGAATTCCCTGACATGCTTTTTCGATGATAGCGGCTGCTTGCCTTTACCTTTTGTTTGGTAGAGACAACCCACTTGAATTTAAAGAATGGATGAACGTGAAATAATAGCAAATACATGAATGCATGATGTATAACACATTTTGCTTAGGATGGGAGGACCGGAAGAACTTCTAGAAACAAATAAATGCATCATTTTATACAAAAATAGCAAAATTAACTAACCATGAGAAAAGGATTCCATATATATATATATATATATATATATATATATATATATATATATATATATATATATATATATATATATATATGTATACATTGTAGATTATAGTATGCTTTGTTGACGATATGACGTATACCAACGAGCATTGGATGCCATATAGCAGAACGAGTGAGCGAAGCGAACGAGTTCTGCTATATGGTATCCAGTGCGAGTTGATTACTTCATATCGTCTACAAAGCATGCTATAAAATTTTTATCTCATGTTTGGGTCGATTTGTACATTTCAATACACAAAGCAAAAATAAGAACGACATTTGCAGAAAGTTTTACTCCTCATCACCACAATTACCGATGAAACCTGAAGAGTACCGATACATCATATCCCGGCACTGTAGCTTTTAGGCCTATGATACGGTATTTATACAAACCTGTTATAGTGCTAAAATCGACCCAAACATTATATATATATATATATATATATATATATATATATATATATATATATATATATATATATATATATATATATATATATATATATATATATATGGCCATTGATGTAATTAAATTTCATTTAAAATTATTCTTCACATTTGTGTCGCGAAAGAAACATCAGAGGCATGTCGACATTTAAATTTGATTAATGGTATGAGGAGGTCAAGGACACAAGTGGCAGAACACAAAGCTAACTGAAAATTTCAATGACCCAAACCTGAAAATTTTAATGACCCAAACCCAAAATTCTTATTTAAAATGGTAACACAAACTACAACTAAAAATTCTACATCCGCGACAATTTACATTTCGCCTCATGTGCCCATGACCTTCTCGTACCATGAGTCAATTTGAATGTTGAGATGCCTCTAATGTTCCTTCCGCGACACAGAAGCAAATAACCACTAGAAACACGTGCAATTTGTTCTGGTAATCCATCATGCTTTGGCAATTATATTACGAAGCAACTGTTTTTTTTTCCCTTTCAGCTGAAGAGTGTCGGTCCAAAACTGATTCCTTTCTTCAAAACGGCTGCCATATTTTTTGTGCTTCTTGACAGTCATCAACACACTCCGACCGTGTTCCATTGTATCATCAAATGTCTGCCTATCGTCTCTCTCATGATCTTTGTGCTACTTCAAGGAATAGACTTCTCGGATGCTCACGCCTACTCGAGAAAGATTTTGTTGGGACTCATCTTTTCCTGCGTGGGAGACGCCTTTCTTGTGTGGCAAGACCATGGCTTCTTCGAATGGGGACTGGCATCTTTTGTGTTGGCGCACATAGCCTATGTTAGTGCATTCGGTATGCAGCCTCTATGCCCGGGCAAAGGCCTTTTCTGGCAAGGTGTGGGTCTCGCCTTGTTTATATTTCTGTTTCCAGTGTTACACGGATTACTACCTTTTCTTATTTTTATATACAGTGTTATTATCTTTTCTATGGTGTGGCGAGCAATGGCCAGGGTAGACCTAAACGACTCAGAACGCGCATGGACGAAGATATGCGGTTTTCTCGGGTCTCTGTCATTTGCTGCCTCTGATTTTATGATAGGTGTAAACAGGTTCCATACCACCCTGCCGCATGCTTATTATTTAATAATGGTCACTTACTATGCAGGACAACTGGGCATCGCCTTGTCAGTGGTTGACAGTCAGACAGACGTATCGAAGAAAAAGGAAAAGTAACTGATGTTGATCTGATCTAATTTACCTCAAGCTCATCACGAGAACCACTGATGAGCTAACCAGGTTCATTAAGTCCAGGTCGAAACTGCTCACAATCTCCGGTCAAACGGCCCAATAGTTTTTTTTCTGCAAGACTGGCATATGGATTTTTCAATCTGCTGTACATATCTTGACTCCTCAGTAAAACTAATATTATAAGAACTTTTTTGCGTGTTTCATATGATTATATTTCTCCTTTAACAAAGAGAAGAGTTCTTTCAATTTATTAAAACAATTTTTGTACATTCTTTTATTTGTCGTCTTCTATAATAAGCTGAATTTGGAATTTTAAAGTAGTGTAATCTGTGTATTTCAATTATGAATTTATGAGAGATCAAGGCTAAGATACTGTCTATTTACTTATATATTGCATATTTTTCCACATATCATCAAAACAGAAAATGGTTAACCGTGTATGTTTGTTTATATTCAACTTGTCACAAAATATTCCTTCTTTGTTGAGAGCAAAGGCGTTTCCTTCCGTGAGCTTATTTTTTATGGCACAACCTCGAACCCAAAAAATGCTGTCAGGTGATGTGACATGGTTCCAGCCGGAGGGGATGATAAAATTGTTTTCAAAGAAAAAAAAGGACGTTTTGAGACAATTGTATATATTTTACAACGAATGTGCAATGACATGGTGAAGACAAGAGGAAAACTATAAAAGATGTGTTTCACAAAAATCTGTGTGCCTACAAAGGGAAATTCTCCATACTTTGAACCTATCAAGTATTTAAAATACTACAATTTGGATAGATATTTTTATATGTGATATTTTTTTCAAAAACACACAAACTCTTCATTATAGTTTCAAAGATGCTGCAAATATTGCCCAAAATATGTGTCTTTGTCAGAAACATATTAATTAACATTGGAAGAGCACTTCTAGCTACAGCAGATTTGAAGATATATTCAAGATTTACATTTTCAAATGCTCCTAAACATCATATTTAAACACTGTGACCTTTGAAATATATGCGTTAGATTTTCAGTCACCCAGGACAAATAGATAGAATTTAAAATGACATATCTGTCTGATACTTTTAAAGATTTTCACCATTTCAATTTTCAAATATCTCTAACTAACAATATTTTAGACGCTTCCACTTTCGATCAATATTTATTGGATGCGCCTTTATAACAAACATATAAAATGTCGTTTAAATAGAGCCTCTATCTATAGCATATTTGAAATTGTTTTAGACTTTAATGTACAGATGCCTCCAATTTTGCAGTTTTAAACACTTACCTTGACCATATATGAATGTACAACAAGGACAATCATCAAAAAGCTTTGAGTAGAAGTTTGAATGATATTATGTCTATCATAGTTTTGAAGATGTAAAACATTTAGTTCAGTGGTAACTACGCACTTGTACTTGTAGTCTGAATCAAAGTTATGCATGAATACCCATGCAGGATTTTTTTTATTGGACACACGCAAACAAATGTGTAAGATATGTCAACATTAAAACGTAAACCGAGATATGATAACAAAGGTCAGGAGACCTTCATTGCATTAGGTGCTGTAGACTTGGAGAAGTCATTCCACAACTTTGCATTGTTCCCGAAGGTCTGAGCAGTGCATGTGCGGCCGCAGAAACGGCGGACGGCGCAAGAAACGGACTGCTTTGGTCGAATTACTTGGTTTGCACTGCATTTTGACACTGATAATCATCACTTGTGGGCATTGTGGTGGCATGCATTTCAATGGAAGCACCGCGGACATATCCAACATACTCACGTGATTCGTGTGCACATTTCACGCATGGCCCCATATTGAAAATGTGAAGCTTTACAAGTGCAGTACTAGTTTAGTGCTTCTGCGCAGTAGTGACTGTTAATGTGAAAAAATGTAGACATTGGGTGGATGGGGGCTATTGTTTAGCATAGAATGTAATTTCAGAAGTGACGATTTTAGCCAGATGTCAGTAAACTTTGAACCATCGGCACCATGCTTCTTCTTGAAGGAGGCCGGTTAAAATGACGCCATCATCAAGGGATGTCCCTTGAGACTTTCAGCAATGTAGCATGTTATATTTTTTTCCGTCAACAGTAGGCGTTGCATGTTCTATACAGTGCGAACCTAGTCCTTTCATAAGGGTAGTGCGTTTCTTGCGCTGTCCCCACCCACCCACCCTCTGCCTGCCACGCCACCCCCTTTCGCGCTGCAATACATGTAAACTTGACATTCTGTTTAGAGCATCTATATGTCACAATTAGATTTATTGGACAACATCTTGTTCTCAGATTTTATGATTTATTTAAATCACATTTCACGGTTTACGATGTACCAAAGGCTGAATTATATAACAAAGGTAATATTCAGGCCTTTCACAGCTCACAAAATATGTCTATTTTTTTTAGTTTTACAGTTCACACAAACATAAAAGCCCAAGTCATTGTTCACAAAAGTACCCCCTTCCCCCGCCCCGTGCAGATTGTTTCGAACTGAATTACATCATTTGGGCCGGTACAAGTATTGCATTTTGAGTTGTCGAAGATCGGGTACTGTACATATGTAAGTCCACCAGCATCAAAGGAGCACCGAAAATATATTATATTTTGTGACCACGGATTGAGACTTTCTTCTGCGGGTCGTTAATCTGCGTTAATTGCTAAAATAATGTTTATACGAACATTAATGGTATCTTTATGGTTATGAAAATTTGTTATTAGTTTCAACTTGTACTTAAAGAAAATACTTAATATTAAGGAATAACAAAAGACAAAAGATTCGTAAGAAAGGATCCCGATTATATAAATTGGCGTCCCTGGGACTATCAAATGTCCAATCGGCACAAGCGATTGTGGTTAAAATCCAGATCGATAAAATATCCTTTTCAGGTTCAATTAGACCTTTAGGTGCTGTCATAGATTGATATAATTTCCAAATATAAATGTTGAAGAACACTCCAAATAGATAGCCTAGATTTAGACGCCAATCATTTTTTCTAAGCACAGCGCATGCGGACCAACTCTTCACAGTGATAAGCAAATATTGTCTCATGGCACGAACAGTATGTGCGTTTGAAAACGTTGTTACGAAAACATATGTAATTATTAACCGTATTTTGTGCAGGGAGGTCCTCGTGCACTGATACAGCAAATTAAAATGATTCAGTACACAGCATAGAAAAAATTATCTCTGGTACGCAGTACAGGTAATAGAATACATATAATACCATTTGAAAAATGCAGGTAAGGTGCATATATTAAATATGTCTTGCACGCGTTATGGAATATTGCCAAGAACGGTTTACGGATTTTTGCCTTCAGTACTCTATTTTGTCTCTAAAGCCTGCACCGTCCGAAAAACAAACTGGGACCAGCACGGATTACGCAACCCCCTTCTCCGCCATGCAAGCCAAATGTAGCCTTTGTAAAGTAAATAAGTGACTTGCGTATGTCGAGTTTTCAGGAGAAAAACAAAACATAGAAAGAAGTAAAACTGATTTCGAAAATAAATAAAACAGAATAAAAATGAAAAAGTATGCCTATAGTTCCAGAGAGAATGCCCCAGGCCAACAATTTTTCTCGGGGCATTGGGCGTAATGCGCCCAATGTGCGCCGAGAAAAGCTGTTGACTCAGTCCAAAATTTGGCACTGAGGGGTTAATTTGGGCATTTTTACCTGGATTGGTTGTCACGACTCACAGATTTTTTTCACAGTACACAGTGAAACACGGCGAAAATACTAGAGGTCACGGAGACAAAATCTTGACTTCACAATTCATGAATTATTGAAATGAGGAATCACGTTCCATTAGCAGCCTGACAAGCCACTCAAGGTTCACGAAAATTGTTTTAACTCATTCCATAATAGTGGTTCTGCCACTGCCTTAAAACCATAGGCATGTTGGTCCTTGAACGAAAGCTCTTTTTATGAAGAATTTAAATATGTAATTGTCGTCTTAAATCTAGGTAAATATACGGAAAATCAGGGACTAGTATGGAATGAGTTAAACCCAAGTCACAATTCCCCAAAAAGCTCCGCTCCCACATCCATACGGGTCATTTGCACGGGAAGCCAAATGCCTGGTGTGGTATTTTGCTGTGTCGAATCTGTATCTGCGCATATTATCACGTGTGGAATAATTTCAGAATGAGATAGTGAAAATTCACCTCACTATAATGTTTTTGTGTGAGTGCTTAAAACACACAAGACGAAAATCTTCTGTAATGGTGTATAAATCCTGATAGAGGGTGGAATATAGCGGTTTGATAAAATCTTGCGTCACTTGAGCTGGGTACGGCCTGTGTTTTTGGAACAGGCTGTATTGCATACTCACCGGCGGTGGCGCGGATATTAACAAATTACATAGCCCCCTCAAGAGTGAACCAGAGTAACGAAAGCGGGTGTTGTTGCAGTGACCAAAGAGGACTCTGACAGTCCTGTGCTCAGCTTACCCTGGTGCACAGACTGAAGTGGCCTGTGACCTTTGGAATAAGTGGAGAAAGTTGGGAGAGACTAATACAAGGCGCAATCCCACAGGTTTTAAAAGAACGCAACGTACGGTTTGGGAGACGTCGAAAGAGCCAAAAATGCACAAAAATTCCCGCAAAATAGCAAAAGGATCACAGCACCACCAATGAACAATTAAGGAATATGGGTCACCCGAAGTATGCAGATACAATGTCGTGGCAAATGGCTCAGCTGCGTTTGATAAGAAGGCTATCCGATTTTTACCAAAAAATTTACCAAAAATCGCAAAATATCCAACAAATCTGAAGTGTATCCAACAGACGCTATGAGAAGAAGTCAAACATATGAATTACCTTTCCAATCCTCATCAACTTACATTTTAATCAACAAGAATGTAGGCATTACCCAATCAGCACCTGAAAGGACAAACTGGTTAAAAAATCGCGACTCTGGGCATCACTACATAGCACAATCTGATGCATTGTTTCGGAGGAGTCGAAAATAGCGAAATCGTAAATAACATAAAAACTATTTTTAAAAATCGCAGCGTCACTGGGTGAACAAATTTAGGTCTGGGCCTCAAAAATGTCCCTATGCAATTTCGACGCAATGACTAAACGGTTTTGGAGAAGATTTTTTTGCAATATTGCAAAAAAAAATCATTTTAAAAATCCAAAAATCACTGTAGCATGACCATTTGAACACAGTTGGTAGACCTACCCGAGATAGATCCTCAAGAAGTTTGATATGAAACTGACCTACGAATTTGGATAAGAAGTCGAAAGTGTAAATAGTGGACGGAGAAACGACCGGTCGTCCTACAAACTTGACTGACAAGTCAGCTGAGCTGACGAGTACGGGGAGGGTGCTTTTTCGTTTAAAAGTGCACAATTTATCTGCGCAACAATTTGTGAGGAAAACATCCATTGGTAAAAAAAATGCATTCGCTGGCATTTCCTTCAACAGATGGGTTCTTGTAAGTCCTCTGAAAATCTTGAAGAATGGCATATTAGATTCTGGAAAAACTTGATTCTGACCATATAATAATCGTTAATATATAGTCTACACAAAAATCAGGCTATGCTGTGCTATGATATGATATATTAACCTATCCTATGCTAGTCTATACTTTACATGCCAATCCTCAAAGGTATACGTTACCAGAAGATTCTTGTGGGTATGAAAGGTGCATGAAAACAAAGAAAATGTGCAATTCTACCTCAAAATCCCATGATTTTAACATCTTGTCGAATCTGAGAAAGGGAGTATCCCAGTGAATAAGGGAGAGTTGACAGGTATGATAAATGCAGGTTATAAAAGGGGCAACCCAGTTTCAAGGTTGTTTCATGAAATGTCGTTAAAGCCAATACAGGTTTGGAGGTCAAGATTGAAGGGGCCTACGTCACGATCTATCTATTCGAGGCTCCCATCGTTTGGAAAACAAAAACGTATCAGACAACGCAAGTTACCAACTGGAGTGGCGCCCGTGTGCATGCCGTCTGCCAGTGAATTAACCATGACGAGCAAGGTACAGGTGGTAAGTGGTTTACACACTAAAAGCGTGAGTTTCATTTTTGACTTGCGTATTTACGAAGTGATGAAATTAATTTTGCGTCGGTTTTTACAAGTTAAATAACATCAGTTCTACAGAGCTCTTGTTAGCGACAACAAAATACATCGAGATATAAAAGTATGCTGTATTTTTAAATCAAACATAATGGACAAGCAAACCAAATGTAATGATGAAGTGGTATGATAGATTATCGTAAAGAGATCCCCTATATGCAGAGGTAGGTGACCAAAATACATGTAAACATATACAATGATACTCAATACATGACGAAATGTTACCTCTGGCTTTAAAAAACTTGATTCACAAAACTTGCATTTGGGACCATTCCATTTATTTAATTTTAACGGATTACTCCAGGCTTCTGAATAGGTCTCAAGACAAGTAACTTAAGTGGTTAAGTGGTTGCTAAAGGAAATCACAGATTACTTACGCTGATTTTAGCGGTAGCTAACGAAACGACATATTACTTGTGCTGATGTGAGATCTAGAAAAATACAGATTGTTATGCATTATGCCAAGAAAATTGTCCTAGAATAACGCCGGGCTGGTTGCGTCGCATAGTGCGTCCATACCCTTGACATGTTCTGCATTTCCAACAAGCTTGAAGATAATTCCCCCAACAGCTGGAAAAAGAAGAGAAAAACTAAAGTGTGTATTATATATATATAAATGAGAAAAGCAAAACGGTAAATAAATTACATGCAGAATTTAAAATGGCATCCTTCTCTGTAACAATTTCCAAGATTTTCACGGGTTAAAATTTTCAACTTGTCATAAAACCATTGTTTTCTTTCTGTCTTTTCTTTTCTTTCTTTCTTTCTTTCTTTCTTTCTTTCTTTCTTTCTTTCTTTCTTTATTTATTTATTTATCTATCTATCTATCTATCTATTTGTTTATTCATTCATTCATTTATTTTTTTATTTATTTATTTATTTGTTTGTTTATTTATTTATTTATTTATTTATTTATTTATTTATTTATTTATTTATTTATTTATTTATTTATTTATTTATTTATTTATTTATTTATTTATTTATCTAAAGAAGCCGTTTGGCCAATTCCTTCGAAACCACATAGAGACACGTCTGGCTGCCGTGAACCGTTAACCTAAAACTGACAGGGCATGTCCAGTGGGAGAATCGTCTCATAGTTTATACAATAGTCCATGCTTCCGTATATTTTTGGATTTGAAGAATTTCTTCGTTGGGGGGGGGGGGGGGAATGAGTCTTCTGCAACAATTTCACCAGTCACTTAGAAATTGCACAACAGCACATGTTGGTACCTCTACATCTTGATTTGTTTTACAATTGGCGGTACGATTATTTATTTTTCAACGAATTTCTTGTTTTTGGCACACATACACACACACTCACAAAAAAACACACACACGCACACACACACACACGCACACACACACACACAATGTCAAGGCAAAGAGGCTCTCAAAATCTCATCATATCTAGAGCCAACTGGAGTGCTTCCAACCTACCAAACTTGAAATTCAGGTGATGGAAATTAAAATTCAAGGAGATTGCCAAATTAGTATATTAGTATGAAATATAAAGGAATATATCGTTGGAATTCAGGAACCTTGCTTAAAAAAAATTTTTTTAAAAAGCTGCAATTTTCAGCACAAAAATTCCGGGAGCTTCCCGGGTAATCCGGGAGGGTTGAAACACTGCAACTGAATCGACCATACAAAGGTGTTCTTATATGTAAATCGCCTCATGAAGCTAATCATGTGATTATCACTTTTTTTAACCTTCTTTCAGCTGAGGAGCGTAGGTCCCAAACTGGTACCCTTCTTCAAAACAGTTGCCGTATTTTTCGTGCTTCTCGGTACTTCTCAGCCCACTCCATCCATGCTTCACTGCGTCACAAAATGCCTGCCTATCATCTCTCTCATGATATTTGTGCTGCTTCACGGCATGGACCTGTCGGACACTTATGCCTACTCCAGGAAAATTTTGTTAGGACTTCTGTTTTCCTGCGTTGGAGATGCTTTTCTTGTTTGGGGCGACTATGGCTTCTTTGAATGCGGATTGGCAGCGTTCGCATTGGCTCACATTGCCTATACCAGTGCATTCGGCATGCGCCCTCTCAGACCTGACAAAGGTCTATTCTGTGGTGTTATATGCGCCATTTTATTTGCATTACTGTACCCGGGATTACATGGAATTATACTGTATCTTGGTCTTATGTACATGTCCGTTATCTTCTTCATGGGTTGGCGAGCGATGGCGAGACTAGACCTGAAAGACTCGGCGTGGACGTGGACAAAGCTCAGTGGTTTTCTCGGGGCCCTGACTTTTGGTTTGTCAGATTTTATAATTGCCTTCGACAGGTTCCGTGTCAGCTTGCCACATGCCTATCACTTTATAATGATAACTTACTACGCAGCGCAACTTGGCATCACCTTAACGGTGGTTGACAACCACACACAGATAAAGAAGAAGAAAGCGTAAATAATAAACATGTCACTTGTGACCTCGCCTGAAGGATCGCTATGAGCCATGTTAAGTTGGTGAAAGTCGACAAATGCACACTTGCTGATAAAGCTGGACGTAAATATTTTGATACTGAACTCATGGCTACATTTTTTGTGTGTATTGCGCATGTTTGACGTATTAATGCAAGTAACTCTCTTGACACATTTTACCAATAACATCGTTGTACAAGTGGTAATTATCTCTCAACATTGGGCGAAAGGTTAGCTATTGTCCTATGCATCTCACAAAATCAGATAACCTGCATCAAACTTAATCATTTTGTAGGCCTTTATAAGGTTGCGAATGAACCATGAAGTCGAAGTACTTTTGAAAGTATTCATTCAATTGTCAGTAATTTATTTATATACTTTGGGTGTGCCATGTCAAAACGAAGGACAGATTTATCAGAAAATCCAGCATCCAGTAAAATACGTACTTAACACTTTACATAAATTATAAAAACTCACATCACAGTTTGTCCGTCACTTTGCTACGAATTTCTTCTCCATATCAACACTGAGCCATCATGCTTCATTTGCGCAGTTTGGGCGCTCTGTAAAGCTGCAGGCGGATGACATGCAAACAAGTTAGGACATAGATAAGCGCTATTCATTGTCCATATTTCAAACATACACAAGCTACAGGAACCTTTAGAGCCGACTAATGACATATAAATTATAAAATTCATGCCCATCTGGGTTCCAAATTTGGTATTGAGGTTGTGAAAAATCAAATTGATCATGCTGTCGGCGAATTATATGGCAGTTGTAGCTTGATGCTCGCTTAGTTTGGCAATGCTTTTGCAATCAAATGCAATATTTTTAAATCCTTTTGCATGTGACTCTATGGTAGTGTACTGTGGGACTAATCACACCCATACGTCTCGACTTTTTATACTACATGGAGAAAATGTATTCGCCGTCTCTTCAACATTCCTTGTAATACCCATTGTAACTTGTTAAGCCTAATATGCGAGGACATATCTGTCGAACCGCAATTGCATTTCAAATTTCTCAAATTTTCTAGACGTTGTATATTAAGTTCTAATGAATGTGTTCAAATATGTAGTTAGTTAGCCCTGCTGGGAAGTCGGTTGCATTTAAATTACTCTCTTACATCGATATGCAGTATGTATAGTTTACTGAAATATGATATCACCCATTGCAGCATTATTGACATCATCGACAAAATTCAATCTGCACAGATGAAATTGCTCACTGATTACCCTGACTCTGCTAGTATTATTGCTGATTTGATCGGAGACAATTCTCCTTTTTCTCTTTCAGCGAGTTGCAGAACATTGTGGTGACACTGTGCACTGAATAACTGGGTTCTGTTTTGTTTTCTTTTTTTTTCTTTCTATCATTGTACTTTGTAGGAATAAAGATATATATATTAAATAAGATCAATTGGATATTACATTGATAAAATACATTAAACAAGATCATGATTTGATAATACAATACATGAAATAAGATCGTGTTTACTGCTTGCAATTCTCATTCACAATGTCTTTAATTGTCTAGAAGACTGTGATAAACGAATCCACGGCATTTATGAAACATGTCTCATTGAAAAAATGAAAAACAGACTGGATAAGTTCCTTTCGCAAAAGCAAACGTATTATGTAACAGCTGGAATCACCGGACATGAAGTTAACTTGGACAAAAATGCAAAATACCTGGCGCGACAAAACATCCAGAACGGTCACTGAACATTTATCCCGAATATACACAACAAACATCTTACAATAAGGCGCGCTTGTATATATTATAGCTGATTTTACCTGGTTTTGCAAATTTTCTGCAGAAAGGGAGCTGGACGATTTTTCAAGGGATAAACAACAATAGATGTTGATGCTGATGCTGATGCTGGTAGCTCGTATAAAGATTCCTCGGTTCGGTACATGCAAGACGTTTGAGAGACTTCTGTAGCTTGCCTTAAGCGAGCACTCGCGAGTGTTTTGCTGTACTGAACTTGACACAGGAGTGCCTTCAATAGAAAAAAAGGTTTCAGGCACCATAACATTTTTGTTTGTTTCGCAGTGAGTATTTTGCTGTACTGAACTTTGTCCATTGCCAGCCCCAGTTAAGTCACCCAGTATTTACAATATATATTTGACTTGCCTCAAAAAAGGTGTGTTGTCTTCTTTGGAAAACTTTAAATTTCCATGATGCACTGTGTTCACAGTGAAGGGAGCCCTAGGTATTTTTGTACTGTATTGTATTGTATTTATTGCCGGACGTCTTTCAATACGTAGGGGGTGAAAACATAGAGAACATGATGCTACGATCACAATTGGAAAAGAATCTATCAATTTGTACGATATGTTCAGCTGGAGGAAAGAGATCAAACCTCCTTGGGTTCATAGTACTGCCATACTGAGATAGTATTGTGCATTTCAACAAACAAATATGTAGAAACTTTCAGTAAATCAGATTACAGTTTCTTTTAAAATGAGACACTATTGTGGGTTTTTTTTCAAAATATGTAACTTCAACCTCTTTTTTACATATAAATGCAGGTATTGTATTCCAATTAACAGGTCCATTAGGTATAAAAGAAGACTTCCCACTATTTGTTCGAAAAATGAGATACTAAAAAATCTTATACATCTTGTCTGGTATGATGACAATGTGCATCTTATTATTTCTTATTATTTGTTACAAGAAAATATTCGACTCTACACATAAAAATTCCCGTAATGGTATACATTTAAGCGGCAGAATTTTGTAATTTTAAACTTTGTGAACAATGCATCCGTATGGGAATACGAGGCGTGCATATTAATTTCCTGCCACAACTGCATACCTAATTGTCTTAGTAACCATAGTCTCGCCTGGCAAGATACGGGCAGCTGGCTGTACGGGCAATCGAACTATTACGAATATTTTGGAAATAAAGAATACTCAGTGCAGGCAGATGGAAATTTATGCTTATATCCAATTCAGGAAACACTAACTGACACTAATTTTGTGAGAAAGGCATATCAAGCCCTGTCTGCAACAGTGATATGCCCGTGTGTCCTCCGTGATTGACAGGTGTGAAATCCGTTCTTCTGGCGGGAAATTAATACGCATGTCTCGTATTAAAACTAGAAAATTTGATGACTATGATAATTGTTTTCTCTAATCTTGCAAACTTGTCTAGTTTTGTCGAATATGTGATAACCCAAGTAGTATAACAAGAACAAAAATATGGATAAACTAGGGCATAATGCAACTAGATTAAAATATTTGTACTGAAACTATTTCTTACCCTTTAAAATATATTCCTATAATTTTACTCTTCTTTTTGGACATTTGCAATATGTGCAATTTCCAGTTCAAGTCTTGGTCAAACCATACACCTAAAATTGTTCCTGTTACAATTCTTCGCCATTAATCTCTATCTAGTCCGAACATTTCTGGCTATAGTTTCCTTCTTACGAAAAAAAAATCAAAATTACTTTTCCCCATACTAACTGATAACTTGTTACTGCTGCGGTCACAATCTAAACATTTTGAGTGATAACAAAGGCGACATACCTGTCACTCGCGAAGATTGACACTTCTGGCGCTTATCGCCTTTCTACGTACTTTAAACATATCACCATCGGTGTGACAGGGTAAAATATAGTACACCTCGCTTTGTTAAAAAAGAGAATACAAGTAGGTCTTCTATTTCAATAGGCCTACTTGTAGACGTGCGGCACTGGGAGTGACTGTAAAAAACACTTTCCAATCAAGAATAAATGTCGTAATATTTATGTTCATCGAAGGAGGCTGCACGAACTTGGTTCAACGCGTAATGTAGACTTGTTGAAGAAGACATGCTAATGAGTGTATTGTGTTACAGGAAGTATGCACTATGTTGTCCTACATTTGAGACTTAAGTTGTTTCATAGTAATATAAATAGAGAATAATATTGTTACTTGTACTGCAATAAAGGGTATAAAAGTGCATGTATGGATGAAAAGGTGTAGAGCATATAGGTGTGCTTGAATATACGAAAAAAATTTGAAAAGAACAAACGTCGTGATGAAATGTGAGAAATTTGATGCTCATTAAAATAATCTGGACTCAATCGCATGAAAGTATCAAATATGTATGCTTTAAGTTAAAGTTATGGCATATGGGGAGAGTGTATATGACATGAGGAAGGACGAAGAATATGCTTGGTATCAACATTGGCATTGCTATTATACGATGTCGTAAGAAAATAACAAGAGTGCTAGGTTTGTTAAAGATCATGCAAAACAAGTGAGTGATCGCGTCAGGGACGTGCGAAAGCATGCCATTATAAATACATATGCATGCATGTATAAGTTGCAACTCGATGAATTATTGAACAGTTGATATTAACTTCAATAAAGACGAAATCTGAAACTAGATTTAAACATTTCTGTTCTGCATAATGATCGTCACTTTGAAAAAAAATTACTGACAGTTTATCATGCTGAATATTTTTGGAGGTCTGCGCCAAAACAACATTGGTAAATGGTTCCGGTATTACCTCTGATCATAATGTTCTGTCAAACGACCGAGCATCTTGGATTTTCTGCCGGCTTTTTTTAATTCCAGCTTGGCAGATTTAGCTCGATGAGTCGTTGATCATGAATCATCGTTCTCACACACGTCCCTTTGTCGAGATATCCCGTGGTACACTTCCTTTCAGGTTTGATATTTTCGCAAACATCTTACGTTTTGATCTGTAGAAGCAAAATTTAACGTGGTGCAATAAGAGTAGGAACGAAATATAATCCACAATTGTATGCTAAATGTTGTGTTCAGCATCATACCGACTTTTTTCAAAGAAATAGTGATTCAAGTTTTATCAATGGACCCTGTACAAGTATATGCAAGGGAATTAAGAATACCCTGGTTTAACCGATTGTGGGCCATTCTAATGTCTAAAGGTAGAATATGTACTTTCCATTTATTTCATATAGTATAAGAGATAGTTTTGCGGTTTGCCTTCATCCAATTTAATGCTGGAACATTCCCAAAGCGTCAAATAACGAGCTGCTATTGGCAGCAATTTCTATTGACCTATCTGGTATTTCAAAAATTGTCGTTGTTGCACGTTCCCATGAGAACTGCACATGTTATTTTTTTCTGTTCTGTTTTGTTTTGTTTTGTTTTGTTTTGTTTTGTTTTGTTTTGTTTTGTTTTGTTTTGTTTGTTTGTTTTTTTGTTTTGTTTTTTTTTTTTTTTTTGTTTTTTGTTTTTTTTGTGTTTTCTTTTTTTTGTTTGTTTGTTTATTTGTTTATTTGTTTGTTGTTGTTACATTACGGACATTCCTAGAATACCCATCAACTGGAATTACATTAAATAAATATTCAGGTGTTTCTACATGTATTCTTTTCATCCTAATTTGAGTCCATGCTTTTCCCGACGTTTAGAAAAACTAGTCCAATGTGGTATCACTATACAGTAAAACCTGACAGGTGTGAACAAGTTGTTCCAGGTACTGCCCAGACTGCAGTCAGTTTAAGACTCTTAAGCAATGTTGCGTCTGACTGTACATCAACCGAAGGTGACATCACCATACTCCAATATCGCAACTCGATCATATATATATATATATATATATATATATATATATATATATATATATATATATATATATATATATATATATATATATATATAGTTCTAAGGAATGTATCCTGAGTTTACATTGTCGTAGTCTCAATATTATACCATTTAATTTTTAAGCTTTGCAGACAATAACATTTATGAAGTGAGAGCATATCCTTGAACTGAGAGAACACCAAGAAGTATTTATTGTGAAATGCTATCCAGTATATTATCAAGGAGAAGTGTATTCGGGTGTTGAACCTGAATTTTCTTTCAAAAAAAGTAAGCACTGTTGTTTGTTTTAGGACTATAAATAGTATCTTATCACTGTTGAGACAGGCTTTCTGTAAATTTTAGATCGCAATTCATAATTTTTATTAGAGTTGATGCAGTCGTCGATGGTAATTAGCAAAATTACATCATCAGGATACAGATTCTGTTCGATCTTGATTTGAGTTAAAAACAAGAAACCACAGGGACGAAGTTCTGATGTTTGAAGAACCCCCGCTTTAATATCATCTCACTCCAAAAAATTCCCATCATAGCACAATCCTTTGAGACCAAGCAGTAAGTAACTAGTAAACCAGTCCAAAAGAGGACCGCAGATGGCTGCATCGTACTCTATATCTAGATCACGATGCTACACCTTGTCAAATACCTTGGTGATGTCACAATACACACTTTTACTTCCTCATGCAACTCAACTGCTTCAGCAAATTCATAGTACAAATACATCTGCTGGCTTATGGTGCCATCATGCGAGATAGATCCAGATTGTGTTCCAGCAAGCAAGTTTGTTCACCAGAATGTTAAAATCAACTTAAAATCACATACTTAAAAATGTTGGCTTCACAGTTTTAGAGAAAAATAGGTCTACAAAAACTGGGCAAACCAATCAAAGAGAAAACATATTTTCAAGAGTTTGAATATTTTACAAGGAAAGGCAGCTTCTTTGAGTAATATGGTCATATTCCCATCATGGATAATGACAGATGCTGTAAGACAATGTGTCAACGCAACTTTTTTTTTAATGAAGTTTAATGTTTCTGCGTTTGATTTTATAGTTTGAATACGAAATGAATAACCACTAAATGACTATTTGGAGAGGTTTTTTCCCCCTTTTGGAAGGCGAGTGACTATTTTGTCCTCCCTTTTTTTTCTTTGAATTATTCACAATATCAAACTGACAACCAAAGCAATAATCTGCTCATATATCGCTTATGTATGACCTTTGTAGTTCCAAAAGAAGCTTGAACAAACCTTTTCATCAATGAAAAGGTTTGTTCAAGCTTCTGGTGATTTAGGTCTTTCAGTGGATTCTATCTGTTTTCTGGTTTGGGGCTCGAAGATGACAAGTATACCATTGTCTACTCCAAGAGTAATGATCCTATCGGGTAGCTATTGTTGTTAGTATTCAGGAAAGTACCAGACCACAGTTTACAAAAGTGACAGTTAAAACAAAGTTTATTGGGTGGGTGGTGTTACATAGTACTTCTGGTCAAGGGCAGCAAATTTTCCATGTAGCAGAAGATCACGACAATGAGAAACATAAAGAAACATGATCAAGACAATGCAGAACATAACGGAATATGTAAACATCACGGTAACCCATGACCAGGTCAAACAATTATCCCGTGTGAACTGGTTGAAAAAACTGCAAGATAATATTGTTACCTCATTAAAAGCATGGTGCTAACATTTATGTGTGCGATAATATCCATACAGTATTCAGCTTCACCACCTTACGGTTGTCATGGCACTAGTAATTTCTAGTATGATTGCCTCACACATGGGGCCACCCATAGTATATAGATCACTTATGCTGTTTTTTATGCAGTGGATCGGATAGGCCAGAAATCACAAAACTTTCCAGTTGGTCCAGTGGCCTCTCATATCCTGACCATGGTGCCCTTGGCAAGCTATTACGTGATGTGGTATCCCCTGGTGGTCAGTGAGGTTCACATAGGCCATGGGCAAAATAGTTTCCACTTCAGTCGTATCTACCTTGGTTGTGCTCTTGAATGTTGGGGCTTTTCTGGCTGCTTTTTGGTTTTTCTGCTACTTTAGCTGTCTCCTCCCTCATAGGCATAGTAGTTTTGTCTCGTCCGTTTTGGGTGAGATTCATTGTTCTTTCAGAACCTATTTCACCTGCATGGTAATGCCAGAAGTGGTTGTTTTCGTGTCAAGGGATGATGTATAGTGGGATGCCAGCACAACTGTATGGCTTCTTGTGACAATCACTGAAAGTACTGTATATGTGTAACATGTTGAGCAGGTGACTAGGACCTCCATTTCCAGGCAGTCTGCTGTTTGTTTGTGATTCAGTGGCAGAACCCAGTACATATTTGACCGCATGTATCCTCTGGGACGTTTATATGATGTTTGACTCCTTGGACGGTGAGATCAATAAAATGAGGGTTTCAGTGATGGAGCACGCTATGCTTCATCCTATTTTCTTGAATATTTGCTGACGTCTGTCGGGCAAAGCCTTGGACTTGACACATCATTGGTCCTGGAATGTTAAAGCCAAGGCATGGTCCTAGGTTTTCACATCAAGTTGCCTGTCCTTGACTGCCATGGCAGACAGGGAAGCCATGGTTAACCAAGCAACAACTGCTGCGTCTGCCAACCCATGTCCAGCCTTCAAGCTGTGGGTATTGTTGGCAGATGATAATCACCAAAGCAACTTAACATTGATAGTGTTTTTCTGAACTATATCATATATCCTTGTAGACCAAGGTCAACCCCAAGGTTCTGGCTGCCTAGGTCGGGTTTCTCTTGTTCCTGCGTCTCAGACATATAATAGGCTTAAACAACTGTTCATAGAGTACAACCAATCATTGAGTGTCCAGAAACTACAGCAGTGATATTCATGTACATTATGAATGGTGTAGTGCACTATGTCTACCAACTTGGAATTTGGTCGCACTTTTGCCCCCACAAATTTGCTTCTGTAGTCTCGTGTGGAATAACAGCTTCAGTGAGACACCCAGTTCGTGCTAATTACCTCCAAGGGCTTGATTACGAATTTCAGCAAGTCAAACTTACATTTCATTGGGAAAACATGTTGCCGGGAATATTCTTTCATACTGGCCTCTTAACCTGCTGCCCATCAGAAGGCTGATGGAAATAGTGACAGGCATTAATATGTCATCCTAGAAATGTGGATTCACAGGCTGTGAGGCAATGAGTGAGGTCAACAGGCATATTTACATTTATGGACTCCATTGACACCCCAAGTGCCAAATGATAGGTGCATCATTGTCTGGTCAGCTCCATTTCCCTCCTTTTCTTTTGTACAACCATAAGGTGCAAAGTTAGTTGGTGTCTTCCTCGTAGACACAGCCAGGGCAGTTGCAAGTGTATTCACGTGCACACTGATAGTGTTCACAAATATGTCCCCCATGGGAGGGGGGCTCACATGGGTTTTTATGAGGCAAGTTGCACCTGGCCTCATCAAAAGAGGGCATTTCAAGTCAATAGAACTCTGAGGGATTACAGATTACACTGATAATGTTTGTTAGTGTTTGTGGATGTTAAAAATTTGAAGTACCAACTTTGCAACAGGTGCCCATTGCTACAGGTAACATCGGGAAGAGGGACCACTGCGGTGTGCTGAATTGCCAAAATAATCAAAACATACAGCCAGAAATTGGTAATATGGAGCTGACCAGACAATGATGCACCTATCATGCACCTATTACTGTCTTTATCATGGCTTCTGTGTGGTATGTTAACCATAGCGCTGCTGTTCCATGATTTTCATCCTCACTTGCATTGTGTGTGATATACATTGTTCACTGGTTAATGCTGCATTTAAATAATTGATATATGTGTTTTAACCCAAATTCACTGAAATGATATTTCAAATTAAGATGTTCTTGTTGCTAAGATTAAACAATATATCAAATTAAGATGTTCTTGTTGGTAAGGTGAAACACTTCTGTATTTTTGAGCTATATGGTGTCTTTGATTGATCATTTCACTCACGTGGTTTTGCTGTCATTTTGAAAACGGAGCTAAACGGCTTGACTATCCATGCTTTCTTACAATATATTTTCGTGAAAAAAAAAATTTTCTGTAGCCGGTTTTTTTGGTTGTTTTTTTTGGGGGGGGGGGGTTGGGGGGGTTTGGTTTTTTTTTTTTTTTTTTTGGTTTTTTTTTTGTTGTTGTTGTTGTATCCAATTGCAAAGTTATATGAATGTGTATGGTACTATATTTTGTTCATTTGGAAATGCAACTTTGTCATGAATTAGCAGTGTTTGTGATATGTCTATACTTCTTGAAGAATTGACAGTTAAATCTGGCTGCTTTGCCTGGCTTTGACACAGGTACAATGTTATGGCATAACTGACATTAGAGGGGGGGCAAGGGTATTTTTGTGACTCGTGATCCTATCTTTTTATTTTCCGTGATCTGTGAAACAATATAATTAATTTTCGGGATTCGTGATTAGGCCATTGCTCGTGAATCGTGAATATGGGTATAAGCTGAATAATTTTTCCTGTGAACTGTGAAAACAATATTTTTTCTGTGAACTGTGATCAAGACCCCCCCCCCTAGCCCCCCCCCCACATTAGTGTCTGCCATTGTTTTTTATTGTGCCACGATTTTCAATAATTTTGCATACACAATGTATTTTCCTGTTTATAAGCTATGCTCTCTGCTCTGCTCTCCTCTGTAATTCTTCTCCTTAATTTGCTGCACCATTAATCAATGACGACCTGAACAACCCAATCACAGGAACCGACCAGTAGCAGCGGAAAAAAATAAATGAATGAAACACCATCTTACATAGTAAAAACGTCTTTTGGCTTGAATTGTAATCTGCCACAGGTGGGCATTGGCCACTTTTAAAGAACAATTCTGGACCTAGAATAGTGATGCGTGACAACTGTTCAGTACATCAGCAAACAGGGAGGAATATGTTTGAAACGGCTATTTGATCTTCTGAAAGAGATTCTTTTCCTGTGTTCACAGAATGGTACTAATATGCTGTGTCAGCACATAGCTGGTCAGCTCAACGTACACTTCACAGTGGACCAATTCAGCTGAACACTGCACATGATTGCCACAAAGTAGTCTCCCCATCCATGGATGATGGGGGCATCTGGTTTCGCTGGGGATGACTGCGGATAGACCTCTTTGTCTCATGCAAAAACTACAAGCAACTACTTCGCGTTTCCCCCTCATATGAATGAGATGATTTGACTACTGAATGTCATCTCCATTTGGCAGAGGGTTATGTGGGCCCCTGACTTCTCGTTGAACCCACTGGTGCCAAAAGCTACGACAAAAGTAAGAAAATAACAAGTTGAAATGATTGTTGTAGCAACCTGGTGATCAAAGAAAGCTTGATCACTGGATCCGACAGAGCTGAATTTAGTAGAGCCAACGGCATTTGAGGCATTCAGCTAGCTGACTTTTCAAAGGAAGTGGTTCAACAAATTTCCACATGCAACTTTGGTGGCCCTTCTTAAAGGTGTATGACGCCAGGTAGAATTCATTTTCGGTATGGTGTGTCACCAAGAGGACCAATCTCTTGCAGGCAAGCCAACAGCAGATAGACTCTCTGCAAGTGTAAATAACCAGTCAGATCCACCCAAAACCAGTTATATTTATTTTGAATTTACGATACAATTTGGAATAGTAGTTAACAAAGTTGGACAAAACAAACAAGCATGAACAAGAAATTGCTGAAACGGTTCATTCCGCAGTCTTATATACTGAAATTGGATTAATGTAATTACGCAAAAAAAGAAAGACAATTCTGAATATTTGGTAGCTTAATCTTGTATGTTGTAGGGAACAAAATCATTTGTCACAGTTTGTAGTTTTAGCGGATCAACAAACAATGGCAGTCAAGCTAATGGCTGAGCTAATGCTTACCCATGACACCAAGACACTGGTCGCAGTCTGCCGCAAACGGTTTTTGCAACTGCAGCTCTGATCTGAGTGAATTTATTCGTCAGCTCTTGATAAGTCGCACACAGCAAGTACCCAAAAATATTAAAAAAAAAAAAAGAAAAAAGAAAAAAAAAGTGTAAAGACAAGAGTGCGATATGATGACAAATCTTCACATTATAACATCTGAATGTTCCTCAAGCCAAGTTTATCGAACTATACTTAAATTTCCTAGTCGGCCGTCCAGGTGGCTTCAATTAGACCTGCCCTTTTAAAGCATCTTGCACCATAAGTCGATACTGTCAGTAACTTATCAGGTCCGCGGTAATCGTCAAACCAAAACTGGGAGAAATAGTTGTGAAAAACGAAGTTAATTACGAATAAAATGAAGGAGTCCCTGGCGCATATGAGTAACCCCCCCCCCCCCTCGGTACTGCCTGTGCTAATGGGTATATAAGCTTCCTGCACAGTAAAAAAAAAACCTACTATATACACACATAATAGGAGGTCAATACTCTACATTGTCTCAAAAAGAGGGGGAGTCAAAGCCATACATTTTTTTAGCTCAGCTGATAATTCAGCTGAGCTTCTAGGAGGGTGAGGCATATATCGTCCGTCTGTCGTCCATCGTCCGTCCGTCCACAATTCATATTTTCGACTTCTTCTCCAAAACCGCTAGCCAGATCCACTTCAAACTTGGTGGAGATGTGCCTTGGGTGGGTCTCTGCCAAGTGTGTTCAAATGGTCACGGTCCAGTGATTTTTGGATTTTTAATGAATTTTTTTGTTCATTTCGGGAAAAATCTTTAAAAAATCTTCTTCTCCGAGACCGCTTGGCCAATTACTTTGAAATTGTATAGGGACACTTCTGGGGATCCCCAGACCTTATGTTGCTCAACAGGTGGCACTATTTTTGCTATTTTCGACTTCTTCTCCAAAACCATCTCTCAGATGGTGCTGAAACTTGGTGGATATGTTCTTTGTGGAAGCGTCACACAAACTTGTTCACCAGGTGGCGTAGGTGTGGATCCCTGATTTTTAACGAGTTTTTCAATTCGGGTACATGTTGTTCAATGCATACATTCCTATTTTTTTGTAAGTCAATGAGAATTGGAATGGTAGTTCACATTTTCGACCTCCTCTCCAAAACTGTTGGCCAGATTCACTTCAAACTTGGTGGGGATGTGTCTTGGGAAGGGCTCTACCAAATATATTCAAATGGTCATGATACAGTGATTTTGGGATTTTTAATGAATTTGTTTGTTCATTTTGCGGGGAAAATCTTAAAAAATCTTCTTCTTCGAAACAACTTTGCCAATTCCTTTGAAATTCCATAGGGGCACATCTGGGGATCCCCAGACCTTAAGTTGTTCAACAGGTGGCGCTTTTCTATTTTTCTATGAATTTTTGTGCCTTTTTGCTATTTTTGACTTCTTCTCCAAAACCATATCTCAGATTGTGCTGGAACTTGGTGGATATGTTCCTTGTAGAAGGCTCACACAAGGTTGATCACCAGGTGGCGTTGGTGTGGATCCCTGATTTTAAATGGATTTTTCAATTCGGGTACTTGTTGGCCAATGTATATATTCCTATTTTTTTGTATGTAAGTCAATGGGAATTGCAATGGTAATTTACTTCTTCGACCTCACCTAAAAAGCGTTAGACAGATTCACTTCAAACTTAGTAGGGGTGTGTCTTGGATGGGTCTTTGCTAAGTTTATTCAAATGGTCACGGTCCAGTAATTTTGGGGTTTTTTAGAAATTTTCTTGTTGATTTTACATGCCTATTGATTACCATGCAAGTCAATGGGGATTGCAAAGTCATTAGGGTTTGCAACGCTAATTAACAGTTTTGGACTTCTTAAGCGAAACCATCAGCTAAATTCACTTCAAACTTGGGGGGGTCCTTGGGTGGGTATCAACCAAGTTTGTTCAAATGGTCACAGTCCAATGATTTTTTTTTTAAATTGGGGCCAAATCTTCAAGTCTTTATTTTTGTATGTACTCAGCCAATTGCTTTGTAATTGCATAGCTTTACTTCTGGGTATGAGGGTGATACTTGACCTCATTTCCAAGGTCACAGGGCGAGGTGCATGAAATTCACTGTTTATGTGGTAACTTTAGAATTATTAAGTCTAGGACATTCGTATTGCACATGCTAGTTGTTCTTAATGAGGGCCAGATTTAGACAGTAGATGAGTGACCTTGACCTCTTTCCCAAGGTCCTAGGGCCACTTGCTCAAATTTTACTGTTCACCTGACAAGTTGAGAGCTATTTGAACTTGGACCTTGATGTTGAACAGGATGGTAGTCCTGAGCAAAGGCCACACATAGACAGTACATGGGTGGCCTTGAAACCTCATTCCCAAGGTCACTGAGACTCAGACACATACGTGAATTTTACTTTTCACATTGTAACTTGAGAACTTTGGAGTGTAGGTCCCCGATTTTGAACTTGTTGGTGGTCCTCTATTTAGAAAGATTGAGACCGTACATTAGTGACCTTGACCTCATTCTCAAAGTCACAGGGCCACTAACATGAATTTTACTGGTCGCGTGATAACCTGATGACTATTTGTACTGTGACTTCGATCTTGCACATGGGGAAGGCGCTCTTTGAAAGTTAGATTCAGAATAGGTTAGTGAGGTCATTGGGCGACTTAGTGTGCTGAGCACAGGACTGTTACAGTCCTCTTGTTTATTTCTTACGCTCTTTCTACTCTTTCTACTAGATAGGGGGTCAAAATTCGTACTTGATAATAATATATGGGTCAAAATTCTACAGTTTCTAGGCGTAAGCATGAATCAACTAGGTAAATAAATACCAGCTGTATCCTCTTCTTTTGGGAGTATATTTTAGGCGAAGTGTACATGTTAAGTGGCAGTTTTCTTAACATATGAATTGAATATCACAATATTAAACAGCTGCGGTGTTCGTACATTTTTCTTTACCTTCTTTTTTCTCCTTGAGAAGGGTACACTAAGCTATGTATGCGGACACCACATGTTTTGACATGATTGAAAAAATCAATACATATTCCATTTACATTGCATTTGTACGCTCGATATACCTGGCTATTCTAAGGCAGAGTTTGAAAATTGTATTTGAATATTACATATATATATATATATATATATATATATATATATATATATATATATATATATATATATATTAAGGAGGATTTCGAAAGCATACAACATTGTTGTACATAATGAACTAGGAACAGATCTATGTTCTCTAACGAGTCTATATTGTTTGTAAAACTGGCATCGACTGAGACGCCATGAACCGGATAATGTACAGCATGATGCTTGCAAATAGGTTTACAAGCGTTGTCATCTGATGGCTCAAAAAGGCCATGGGGTGTAAAAAGTACTGTCACAAAAATTTACTGTGACAACATTCGGAAGAATGACAAATTCATCAATTGTTTCCCTTTACTTCTACAAAATATATTACCGGAGTAATTATAAATTCAATGGCATAGTGATTTTCCCGATATGATATAATGGAACCTGGTTAATGAACTTATTAAAAATTGAGATTAAAAGTGAAATGAAAACTATTTGATCATTAAATATGAATGATAATAAAATGATTATCCACGAACTTGAACATTTTCTGATGATGGGTAGAAACAAAATTTGTTACGGTCAAATTGGGAAGGTCAATTTGAATATATCGGGGGACAACGCATAATATCGGGAGAAAGTCTACAATGTCACTTCCGATTTATAATTTCATCGTTACCTGGGCGGAAACAAAAAATCACCTTTACACATTTTGAAAACACTGATCCTTCTTTGTTCTGGCTTGAAAATATTAAAGAAATTAGATAGATGTGTACAACATATAAAACAATTTACCTAAAAAATAAAGTACAGCATACATTTGAAGGGGGTAAGGGGGGGGGGGGTTCAGTACGCTGGTACAGGTAATTATTTTTCAAGAGTACGCAGTACGGAAAGTAAAAATCTTTCAAAATTTTGGATAGTACGAAGTACGTAAAATAAGAGAGCTTCCAGTACGCCAGTACGGTGAATAAAAAGCCCCAGCACGCCAGTACGGGAAACCCCTTTCCCACCCTCACATTTGTCCAGGGAATCATCTTGTCACCATTATGAGAAGTGAAAAAAACGATAGCGAGAACCGATGAGGCGCTGTGTGAGCCTGATAGGTCCCGAAACGAAGAGACTGGTCACCTGTACAGAAAAAGTAGCACATATAGCGACGTCAAATATATGCTACAAAGTTTAATTCAAGAAACAGCATTGCAGAAAAAAAATGCGTAAATTGACATGGCGTTCAGGCAGACAGATAATAAGATCGAGTGTTCTTTTGTTTAGACAAAAAGTGCTGGGAAGTGTGGTTTCCTTTTTCTGAACAACAATGTACTCAATAAATGTGTATAGCTGAGGACTGTCTCGTGCCTTTCTGTAATTAAAGATTCCGCTACGAGCGCGTGGCGCTGCAAGAATCACTCCACTAGGACTTATGATAATTTCAATGTGTTTATGGGAGAAACAATAAAAGTGGAGTCTGTATAGCAGACAAAACCAACGTGTAATAATTCTAAATGCGGAGTTTCTGTGTATTACATACAGTGTCAGAGTGAAAATTTTGCACAAATTCCCTGGTGAAGCAGAAAGATGACTGAAGAATTAAAGAAGTCAAGCACACTCGGAGGGGGGAAGAATATGGTGTTGGCACGCAGACCTTCCGACTCGAGCACCTGCACAATGAGCCGCTCGAAATAGCCTGAAAGCTGGTAACCACACAGAGAAGGTTCCCCGAGACAGATGAGACGGATAAACTGGCAGACCAAAGTATAGGGACACAGGATGGCAGATGTCTGAGCCAGGAAGAGTAATCCCTGAGGATGTTGTTTCAAAAATAACTAATCGCGTTAATTTGCGCGAATTCAATAGTCTAACTATAACGTAGTTCTAAACATACGTAATGTGGTGCGCACAACTGCGAGGAGAATTATTTTTTCTGTATTCATGTGTGACTGACAACTCTCACGCTCACCAGTTTCACTTTCTGTGTATACGCAAATGCATTTTTTTCCTTCCTCTGAGATCTGGCCGTCGTCTCGCTAGCTGTCTTTTATCTAAAATTTGGACTTCCTAGCTATTGTCTATCTTGAGGACAAATACAAATATATCAGTCAATGTGTTTCATCAATCCACCCATTATGCCTCAGGTCATGAAACTTGATTGACGCTACATGTAAAGAATTCTTTAATAAGTATAGACATGTGATTTCCAGATCCATGCGCCCATGATGAGACCTCTTTTTAAATGGTCCGTGTGCTGCTTACCAAACATAAAGTAAAATAAGTTTAAAGAATTTAATTTAAAGCATACCATGGTATAATCTTGTTTGCTTTAATTCCCACAGCCTTGCTAATTATGTGTAGCATATTATGTATGTATTCTTCCAACTATGTGCTATATTTATGGCACGATAAAATATATATATATGCAGTCTTCTGAAAAATAAGAAGATTGTTGTGCATAAAGAGCATGTGTGTATATTTACAATTCAAACTCCATCTCATGATTGACATAATAATGTAATACCAGCACAGCTTCATCCGTTTAATTTATTCTGCCCCATTATTTTCTTTGAATCAACGCGTGGTCTTTGGGCTTTCATCAGTCAACGCATCCACTATTGGGGTCAGCACCGGCACAAACATAGTTCTGAATACACATATGTTTATTTTTGTCTGAGTATTTCGAGAACAAGCCAAGTGTGTCATGCATCGACTCCGCGCTTGAAGATCTCGTTTCGGAACTGCTTGTGTTTCAGGGACACACGTTGGTTTCGGTGACCCTGTTGTGGAGTGCAATGATAAACCAGAATATAGCCGCTGACTGACATGGCTGTAAGTTGTGGGTACCGATGTCTGAAAATCTTGGTCGTCTTATTGAATCTCATCGTTCTGGTAAGTAGTTTCCTTTCTAACAGTTGGTCACGTGCTGGTGTCAGATTCAGGGTGAAATTGACAATTGGCACACACACACAGAGTTTATGTGCGAAATAGTATTTTCTCGCGAGTTACACTTTGCGTAGATATCATGCCCAGCTTATTATTTCCGTATTATGAGGTCACCGTTTTGCAGTGCACCATTGATAACGCACTGACTTCAAACTTCCATTCTGCCATTTTGGCTTGGGGCCCTCGGGCTCTATACCATAACTTTGATTGGGATGGACGCAAGAGTATAAAACACAGCGATAGAAGTGATATATTTACACTTAGAAGTACGAACTTTTGTTGCACACTCAGCAACTTGATGTACGAATTATAAGACAAAACGACATCACATGTTCGAGATAACGGAGTACAGAATTCGATATTGGTTGACACACTGAACTGCCCTGGGCCTATATAACAGCATGTGTGGTTTTATGCCCACTTTGTTGAAGTTGTAGTCCCATCTACATGATCCAAGAGTATATTTGTGAGGCGGTTTTATGCTTGCAGTGTAAACCACACTAAGCTCTTAATGACAGATTGTTTGGTCCACGAGGATAAACTTTATAATTGCAAATATCAAGTCCTGGACATAAGGGCCTGTACATTACGCAATTAAGCTTACAAACACGAGGTTCCATTGCTGGCTTTGTTTGTTTAGCACAATTACCATTGTAATTAAATAATGCATACAAATAATAAAAGTTACTTTCGTCGTGGTTCTGATATTAATATATATCATGGACGTATGGATTATACGTCCATGCGTATGTAGAGCTTTGCTGCATGATATACCACCCATGAGCCAGAACTTTTGAGAACAAAACATCTGACAGCTAGATATATCAGATCGCAAGGCGATTAGCAGAAGCTCCCCCTTTCCACAATGTGAAAGTGTCCCGAATGGAAAAATATCGTGTGGTCATTATGCAGAAACGTCTCTGGAAAGAATAATCAGCATAATGACAGTAAAAAAAATGTAGATTTAGGTCAAGGTCACTGCTTCATTATGTAAAATAATAGCGCAACAGGAGGGCATTTACAGTGTAAAATATTACTCTAAAAGTCATCGGCAAGTCACAGTAATTATCCTCCAAATATTGAACAGAAGAAAATACCATGACCTTGAAATATAGGTCAGGGTTACTATTTTCTGGTATCAGGTGGAAAACCTAAGAACACTAGTGTAGTGCTGGTAGAATGACATTCAGCGTGCCTCGATCGGCGGTCTTTGACATCCCAGGCAGACAGTATTATTCAAAGTTCCCAGAAAACATTTTCCCGTACCTCCATATGGCCTTGGCCTTCACACTTATGGGTCATGTGTACATTAAGCAAAATTAATGTGTTCTACAAGCCAAGCTATCTATGGAGCTCAGTACCACACAAATTCGTTGAGATTTTGAGTTAAGATCAAAAGCATTTTTAAAGAAATAGGGTCATAGTTGTGAAAATGTAGATCGCGGTCACTAATTATTTACCAAGTAATTCAGTAATGATCATTGTGTGTACTGTAAGGATGGCCAATCGATGTCCGAAATACCACACATGCTATTTTTCTTTCCCAAAAATGTTGGGTTTTATTATGGATAACATGACCTTGACCTTCAACTCGGGGGAAAAAATCAGGAAGTGTGAAATATCCCCTTGTAGGAAAGCTTTCCGTTTGTCCATATCATTGTACAATTTTGTTATTCATTTGGATTAATGTGCACCAGATTTTGCGTGAAATAGGTCGCGGTCACCGAGGAAATAGGTAATGAC
The DNA here is from genome assembly GCA_964020975.1 of Hermodice carunculata. Taxonomy (NCBI): domain Eukaryota; kingdom Metazoa; phylum Annelida; class Polychaeta; order Eunicida; family Amphinomidae; genus Hermodice; species Hermodice carunculata. The sequence continues at coordinate 24,474,336 of OZ026626.1, forward strand.
GTGGACTTTGCTACTTCCACTGATGATCAAAATTTCAATTGACAGGAAGTTATGGGGCCGTATTCAATATAAAATTTTGACGGGATTTTTAGCAAGATAGAATTGAACGAACCTTGCCTCCAAGATGAAGTTTGATCGAGATTCTGTGGTATACGGGGCTGGTCCACAGGACACACAATACGATGTATTCACATTTAAATGCGGTCCTACTCTAGCACCTATTGAGCAAAAGAGGGAGCCACCTGCATCAGGGCAGATCCATGTATTTAGCATGGTCAAAAGTACTTTCTCAATAAAATGAACAACACGAACACAGAATAATCTTAAGAAAATGTATTAACATATATTTGAAGCATAAAGGATGCCTAAATTGATTAGAAATGGGCTCTCTTTTGGTAGAAATTGTGTTATTTATGGATGTTTATGTGGTATATAATACAAAACTGCCCTGATCATGGTGGAAGCATCAGTCTGTTGCCCCGGCAACACAGGAAGTGAGCAGGATCGCAGTTAAATATGAATGTCTCCTATTAAAGATGGATTGAGGCAGGGTATCATCAACATGACTGCTTTATTCCCTACTACAGTGACGCCCAGTGGCGGAAGCATGAACTATTATTAGAGACGGTGCAGTCTTTAATCAGAAAGTCCATCATAATTAACTGCTTTGGCGACACGACAGATTCTACCGAACTGACACCAGACCTCGGGGATCACGTGACCATCCTTTTCCAGTCCTGTGTCTGGTGTATCCAAATGCCACTTTCAAAACTGAAGCGGGTGTATTCATACGTCATCTCATTTGATCCCTAAGTTTAAGATTTGGTTCGGTAGAATCTCAATCAAACTTCACCTTACAGGTTAGGCTCGTTTATTTTTTCCAATTTGTTGGTACAAACCATCGCTGAACTAAAAAGCTTTGAGCAAGTACAGGAAAATATATCGAGATAGAGGAAGAAAGAATTTTGTGCAGTTTGTATATGCGATCCAAGCGACCCAGCAAAATAAAATAAATGGATAAATAAAAATTTAGGGTTGGAGCGAAAACTTGAGAATTAGAGAAAAGACTGATAAATGTTGAAAGAAGCATCACAATTCCAATATCCCCCCCCCCCTTGTCGGTACAGGCTGAATACGCGTGACTGGAACCATATATTTAATCAGATCTCCATATGCACTGTGAACTAGAGAGAAGAGTACATCAATTTGCTGATTTTCCCATGCACGGGTACGCCCTACAGTACGAAGTTGTTATAGTTTTGCACGAGTACTACTATACTGGGAGACTACGTTACATTGATTACACGTGTTTATTACATCATGTCATTTGTTGCAAAAAGGCAAGTTACACATGGCCTTTTTTTTTTTTTTTTTTCTTAAAGTTGGATTCAACGCTTATATTGGCTTGGTGGATTTTTGAAACCTATAGTCAGGAAGGCCTGCCCAATACAGTATGTTGTTATATATTACCATATGAAGGGCAGTTATTTCATATAAGTGCGTTATTTACCCAGCGTTTGAAGAAAACAAACTTGACCGCTACTTGCCAGGCTAGGCTTATACATATGCAGTGAGGCTTTTGCCAAAAGCAGACGAGGTCTGCCAATACCATGATAACAAGCGCAGATGCTAGCACATATGCTCGAGGATTCTACAAAATACCACTTGCTTGTGGTTAGTGAAGAATGTCCCCAGACGTATGTACGGTGCCAGTAATTAATCACATGTGTTTTACCGGGGTTATTTAGACGGATAGTCCCATCGATAGGTTGATGTTACCTAATGCAGTGGAACCTGTTTTGAAACAAAACCTAACTAAAAACCCTCATAGTTAAAGTCCTGAACACAATAATTTTACGTCCTTTTCAAGTGTTTCCTTTACTGTAAATTCCTTCTGTGTACCATTTTTTACCTTAAAAAGTCTCGGTCAATAGAGTCCTGTAAAATACCCAATCACTAATTTTGGTCAGTAATATTGCTAGTTAGTCTCACCAGCACTTCCTTTGATCATGGAGGAATAAACTAGTTTATTCCTCCATGCTTTGATGTGACTAGACTGATACAGCTATAGTTATGCTCCTACCCTCGCATTTATAAAGTGAAGTTTGTACGTTTATGGACGCTCTAGTCATCCAAATACCGATCTCGTGAACGCTTCTTTCAGTTTGCAAGATAGCGGTGCTGCGCTTGCGCAATAAGCTTGCATATTCATAAGACCAGTGTTCCGTACGGTCCACATAATTTTGATTGTGGAAAAACACAAGAGTTGAAAAGAAGCGTCAGGATAGCGGTGCTGCGCTTGCGCAATAAGCTTGCATATTCATAAGACCAGTGTTCCGTACGGTCCACATAATTTTGATTGTGGAAAAACACAAGAGTTGAAAAGAAGCGTCAGGTAAGTGGAGACCTTTATTACTGGAGTTGATTACATTTAGGACTATTTGTACTTGCTTGTCGATATATATATACGAATGATTGTCGGAAGTAATCGATGTGTCACTTGCAAGGTAATGAAGGTTAACACTATACGCTAGGTGATTCTCAGAGACTACGCTAGGTGATTCTCAGAGACTATGTTATAAACTTGTCAAAACGTGGTCCTGGACAGACTGTACTCAGCGTACGCTATTTACCTATTTTGTGACGCATCCATTCAATGAACTAGAACAAAGCTGATTCTTTTTTGTGGCAAATCTTAACAAATCGTCTTCTCCAAAAGCGCTCAACTAATTGTTTTATAAACAGAATAAATCCCAGAGACTCCTAGTTCCTTGTTTGTTCACCAGGTGGCGTTGCGACTTTTTCCTTTTTTTTTAATGATTTTTTTGTGTGTCATTACTATTGTCGACTTCTTCCCCAGAACCGTCATTCAGATTCAGCTGAAACTTGACGGATATGTTCCTTCTGGAAGAGTCAAACAAAGGTCTTCACTAGATAGCAATGCTGCAGATTCCTGATATTTAACGATTTTTCTGTCAATTCGGGTTCCAATAGGTAATTGCACGTTTCCTATTGATTGCTATGCAAGTCAATGGGCATTCTAATGCGAATTCACATTTTCGGCTTCTTCTCCTAAATAGTCGTTCAGATTGACTTTAAACTTGATGTCAATGTACCCGGGGGGGGGGGGGGCAGGGGGTCTCTACCAGATTTTTTTCAAATGCTCACGCTTCATTGATTGTGTGTGTGTGTGTGTGTGCTATTTTCGACTTTTTCTCCAGAACCGTTACTCAGATTTAGCTAAAACTTGGTGAATATGTTCCTTATGAAAGGGCAAAACGAAGTTGTGCCCTAGGATGACACTGCTGTGGATTCCTGATTTTTTACTTTTCAATTCTGGTACTTATCAGTAAATACACCTTTCCTGTTGATTACCATGTGAGTCAATGGACATTCTAATGCTAATTCACATTTTTGCTTCTTCTCCAAAACCTTCAGCCAGATTGAATTCAAACTTGGTGGCAATGTACCTTCAGTGCGTCTCTGCCAGATTCGTTCAAGGGTTCAGTTCCATCGATTTTTGGATTTTTTGAAAATTTCTTTGTTCTTTTTGGGCAAATCTTAAAAAATCGCAAGGGTGTATGTACATGTCAGCTGAGCACAGAACTGTCACAGTCCTCTTGTTGTATGACTAAGGGTGTTTGGTTTCCGCTATGGTGGAATTGGAATTGCGTAGGAAAACAGAACTAATATGACTGAAACTGAATTTACATTTTAATGACAAAATTAAAACAATGACACTGCTATTATATGTGACAAAATTTCCGGTAAGTGGAGCTGTTACCGTTCGGAGCACTTTTAGTTTGGATTTATGTGCCGAAAAGCTAACGAAAGCAGTATTTTAAGAGCATTTCTCATTACTTACGTAAAGTAAAAGGATGATTTACAAAAGTTAAACAAAATATTACAAGGGATAAGGACAGCTAGAACGGAAAATAAGCATATCATATGCTCATGATTTTACCTGTTTCAGCAACCCGTTGAGCTCCAAACCTATCCTGCCAGCGACAGAGACTGAGCACCATGTTTCAGATAAAAAAAAACAAAACAGAAGATCACTTTACTGGCCAAAAATATATTTTTATACAGATAATAATATTTTGTTCCACATGCAAATAAAGTAGAGAAGCGCTATTTTATTTTCCGGTAACAAACTGTTTAATACCAGAAAATGAGTACATTGTTGTATTAAGTACTTATGTATTTGTTTGACTTGAACTTTTATTGTTTTATTTTAAAATTTTAATACATATGAGGCTTACAAGTATAATTCATCATCCATGCGGTGTACTTGTACCAAATAAGACTTTAGGATAGAATTTTTTTTTGAACTTCATACTACTGGTTAGAAACATATCTTTGAAGGATGTATGGTAATTTAAGGTAATATTAAACAACGGCTATTTTATTTTTCCCGTAGTAAAGAACCAAACTGTAGAATGTTCCAGATGAAACTTCAGGATACAACTTTTTGAATGTCACTTCACTGGTCATACATCTTTTTATACACATAAATGTATATTTGTTGAACATTAATCATTTGTCTTTGATGGAGAAGAGAAAAATCAATAAAAAGAAATTATACCTTATGCACAGATCTGTGTTTTTAGTTATGAATTACCATATTTAATAGGGCTATACTGAATTCCAAATGATGGAGACCTACGTAAATATGGGACCGGTTATTTAGTAGTCAACAACTATAGAATATCAAGCTATAGTTTATTACAAGGCCAACGATGCAAATACTGAAGAAAAAAAGACTATATGTTACAAATTTTTGACAGCCCCAATTTAAGGACTCTCACAATATCACGTTATAAAATTTTACGACAAATTTATCCTTACAACTGTAATGTACAAGGGACATATCATCAAACATTAATTAATAGAATGTATCATTACAGCCCTAATACATAATACAAAAGTACGCCACAGAAGTACCATGGAAAACCACCCTTGGTGAAGTTAAAAATGTTATTTTGAAACCAATGGCCGATCAAACAAATGGTTTGCAATAATATAAAAGAAAAATCACAAACCCCACCTCCAGGCTTTAGGTCTTTTTTTTTTTTTTTTTTTTTTTTTTTTTTGTGGTGGGGGCGGTGTTTGGGGGGATGTTTTTTTTTTTGTTTTTTGTTTTTGTTTTGTTTTTTTGTTTGTTTGTTTTTTTTTTTTTGTTTTTCGTTTGTTTTTGTTTTTTGGGGGGGGGTGTATGTTGGGTTTTTTTCGGTTGTTTTCTTAAGGGACGGAGCATATTACTTCGAAAATAAATGAAGCGTATGGACATGTGGCAAACATTTTATACAGTTCTGTAATGGTTAACGCAATGTGACAGTGAGTCACAAAATTAGATGACATATACCTTTTGCAGGCCAGCAAGCCGTAACTGTTTTCCCCGTAATTATAGCCTGTGTTTGGGATTACCCAGCCTATTATGCCATTTATTTTGATTTGATCCAAAACAAGGCAATTTTTGAAAACATATAATTTCACTGGTATCAATGCTATGAACTCCATTCTGTGGTTGTACAGTCGTCTCTCTGCTGAGACATCTCTCCAATGAGAGACCACCCATCTTGTAAGACCACATTTATCATGTCCTCTTGCAGTTTTATTTTTTAGCATGTCATTTGACCTCTATTGAGATACCACCTTCCTCATGTGATCACCATTAGACCTTCCCCTGAGATGGTCTTTCGAATGAGGGACTACTTATTCAAAGTGTCATAATGCGAATGTGGAAGCAAACATGGCGTCTCAAAATAGCTTTCATTGTTTATCCTAATTTGCTGATTGTAGTGCCTGAAGAGAAAACCTAATCAGATTGCACATGTGAGTCCGTCCTGGTCACCGTGCCAAGTGCCTGAGAGCGTCTCAAACTGAAAAAGAACCTAATTACAGTGTGATAAATTTTTGCTGTGCACACCATGTATAACCCCTTTCGGCAACCCAGGTGCTAGTAATTTTGAAAACGTGTGATACAGAAAAAAAGAAGAAAAAAGTTTGTTTGAGAGTCTAGTCATTATAGTATCATGTTCATGACATTGCACCAGGTTTTGAATGTCATCCACATTTTCAAAACTTGTTCACGAATAGTTTGAGATAGTGTTCAGTCATAAAAATTATGCCAGGTGAGCATGTTCTGAGCCAAGGTATACGTATAACTCCCCAAATGCCAACATGCATGGCCCTGACCGATTCGGAAGTCAGATTCCAGGGCAGGTCTAGGCTAAATTGCCGACATTTCTTTAAGGTTCATGTTATGTCATACGTAATGTAGATAAGAGAACTGAGCGTAATTTGGAAAAAAAATGATAATAACAACCACATCAAGCCTGATCCAACTGTTCGTTAAGATCATACGGTTCACCATGCTCTTGATCCAGATCAATCCTAATATGATCCCATCAAACAGCATTTAGCCCCCTCCCCCCCCCCACCAATAAACGCGGGAAAAGAACCTGATCACCACGCCGCAGCTGCTGTTCGAGGTATTTGTAGCTTGATCTCAACCGTTTGCCTGCCGTGCAGGGTGTCTGACCCACGTTAATCTTTGGTGTCAGTAAAAGCAAATGAAGCTGGGATGGGTAGTAGATAGATTTAGCTCTTTATCAAATATTTATCAATCTATTAGTATTACGGTCATTTCGTACTGTTATCGCTGAAATCTTCCTCGAACGATTTACTGAAAAAATTAACCCTCCCATCGACTGGCCCAAACCGGCTGGTACAGTGGTAGTCAGATGTCGTCATCTTCAAGTTTGGAACCGATTTCAACAAATTATGAAGAGTAATTTGAATGAAAATTGTATGTGACACCAAGGACCCTCTATTGATAGAGGGTCCTTGATGAGACCCATCTAGATAACATGCCCCAGGTTAACAGCTTTCATGATGTGTAAGGAAACTGGCCTATGGTTTGACCGGCGTGAGCAAAGCTCAAATTCAAATGCAAACCGGTTGGGGATCGTTCAATATTAGATGGTTTTCAATGGGTCTGTTCTTATTTCAGCTGAGCGGGGCTGTCTTGTTGGCAGGGGGAATATGGCTCAAACATGACCCAGGTGTCGTCAGCTACATTCAAATCATGCGCACGGCTCACACAGCCCCCCTGATGGACGTGGCATCTGTTATCCTTATAGGGGTTGGATGCTTCCTCCTGGGTGTGGGGTTGCTGGGGTGCCTGGGCACTTGTTGTGAAAGTCACTGTTTGCTGTGTTTGGTAAGTAACATTTTATCTTTACCCTGTTAATAGGTGCTTTATGAGGGCAGTATTTCATTGTTTGAATATTTTGATATGTGGAGTGGCATTATTTTCATATATGCTGATAAATAATACAGTTTTGGCAAATGGCTACATATGAAAGTGAATATGCAATGTTGCAATACCTACAATGTGAACCCGACATGACTAAAATTGGATGACAATTGACCAAGTTATGGCTAGATGGAAATTTCCAAGAGTCAAATTTACCTTGACCTTTGACTTTTATAGGTCATATGTAAATTACAAAAATATGCAGTGTTGCAATACCTACGAGGTGGGTTCAACATGATTACAATGGGATGACAATTGATCCAGTTATGGCTGGATGAAACTTTCAAAGGTCCAAATGACCTTGACTTTTGACGTTTAGAGGTCACATGTATATGACAAAAATGCATAGTGTCACAATATCTACAATTTGAAAGCCGTCAAGCCTCTTTACGAAAACCCAAGATTTCGTGTATTGCAGGTATAACCATGCCAAGTTTGGAGTTTCTACATACAATAGTTTTCAAATGAAATGTCGGACAAATTTGCCTGGAAAGAAAGAAAGAAAGAAAGAAAGAAAGAAAGAAAGAAAGAAAGAAAGAAAGAAAGAAAGAAAGAAAGAAAGAAAGAAAGAAAGAAAGAAAGAAAGAAAGAAAGAAAGAAAGAAAGAAAGAAGGAAAGAAAGAAAGAAAGAAAGAACATTGGGTGTAAGGAAAAGTGAGGCAGACCTATTGGTATAATTTGATCATCGTTTAAAACATTAATTTTGTTTTGCATGATAAATTAGCATCATGTATTTAACCATTGCGAATAAGTACACAGGGTTTTTTTGATCACGGATATGATTTTTTAAAAGAAATTATGTTGCTCTTTTTTTAACAAAAGTTCCGCTGTGTGAACTCAATGTCAACCGAAAACCCAACGCAAAACCCATAAATCGCAACTTTATGCTCTTTTTGTAGCATTCCATGGTTTTGTTTCTGGCCATCATTGCCGAAATTGGTGGAGGAATAGCTGTGGCTGTTCTTAAAGATAAGGTAAGCAAATGGCCATAAGTGGCGTGATCAATGGCATTCACATTGTAAGAATCTTGGGCAAAAAGCAAGATAAACAGAACTCCCGACAGACAATTAATACCTGAAAGTATAAGTTAAGGTAGGCTCTCAAATGGCTGTGATTCATCGTGGTTGTACTATCACGTCTGTTTGTGGATGTGGGTTATGGTTTATGGTTTTTGCTCCTAGATCTTCACTTTGTGTTATCAGACTCCTTGTTTGCTTATGGATCTTCATTTGATATTTATCTGACTGTGGCTGCCCGTAGGTCCTCATTTAACAATTGTGTGACTCTCACTGCCCATGGGTCCTCGTTTAATGTTTGTCTTGACTCTGATTGCCCATTATCCTCATTTAACATTTGTCTGACTCTCATGGGTCCTCATTTATATATTTGTCTGACTCTGATTGCCCACAGGTCCTCATTTAACATTTGTGTGACACTGACTGCCCATGGGTGCTCGTTTAATTTTGCCTGGACTCTGATTGCCCATGGGTATTCATTTTATATTTGTCTTACTCCGACTGTCCATGGGTCCTTATTTTATATTTGTCTTGACTCCGATCACCCATGCGTCCTCAATTTATTTTTGTCTTGACTCTGATTGGCCACGGGTCCTCATTTTATATTGTCCAACTCTGATTGCCCATGGGTCCTCATTTTACAGTTGTCTTGACACTGATTGCCTATGGTCCTCATACATTTTAACATTTGTCGACACTGACTGCCCATGGGTCCTCATTTTATATTTGTCAAACTCCGATTGCCCATAGACCCTCATTTTACATTTGTTTGACTGATTGCCTGTGAGTCATCAATTTATATTACCCGACTTACGATCGTCACTTTATCTTTATTGTACATTTTTGTTACTGGTAGATTTTCCTGAATCTTTCTTTGCTATCTCGTAAATCTCATTTAACTATCAATTTTTTAAAATTTCTAATGGAAATTAATATCATTTTTCAAAGTCACCTGATGAAATGGAGTATTAGTTTTCATTTAAGATTTGTACGGGACATTAATATCATTTTTTAAAGTTACCTTATCAAATGGAGTAATATCCAGATGATATGTGCAGGTACGGGCAAAGCCAACTGCCCAGGTTACCATAAGTTATTTGGAAAATAAAAAATACAGAAAAAACCACTTTCTGGTACAAAATGCATGGCAAGCCAAAGTAATTTGTATTCCTACAGAAGAGTGCCTCTGTCTTGCTTTTAGCTCAGTAGACTTGTCAGCCAGGTCAGCTGAGAATACAGGTCTTCCATCCTTCTTGCGCGTGTCCGCCGTCCATCAACGAATTGCATTTTGTTCAAATGCTCATGCTCCAGTGATATTTTTACGAATTTTTGGATCATTTTTGGCATTTTCTATCCGCTTGGCCAATTGTTTTGAAATTGCATAGGGGCACTTGGTTTAAACATATTTTATTCAAAACAATTGGGACACGGGGCTGTGTCCTACATTAATCCCTCATGTACAAATAAACGTACAGAAATAAGGACACTTCTAGGATCCCTTGACCTTAATTGTTCAGCAGTAACCTTATTTTTATTGAACTGTTGTGTCTTTTCACATTTTTCCATTTCTAAAATCCCCCCCCCCCAAAAAAAAACTTTCTCTTCCGACACCACTTTGTCCATTAATTGCTTTGAAATAGCACAGAAAAACTTCTGAGGACACGCAGACTTTAATTTATGCAACAAATGGAACTGTGATTTTCAGCTCTGCTGAACCAAGGTCTCAGAACATATAAGATCGCTCATGTCCATCCGTCCGTCATTCTATCAGTCAGTCATTCCGTCCGTCCGTGTATGAAGCTTTTAAGTTTCAAAGGAGACGTCCATCTGTAAACTTTTCGGTTGTGAGTGTGATACCGTCCACAGTTTTCAAGTTAGCCCAATATAACTTTCAGGATTTTTAGGATGTATGAAAATCTAGGTCCCGTTCGATACCGGTGGCGCCACCTACAATATCAAATATAGGAATCAAAATATGAAATTCTTGTGAACACTCTAGCATCTTTAATTTTTGGCTGATCTTCACCAAATTTGATGGGAGTGTGGAGGAGGATAAAGTCTAAGTTGTTAGTGATACTAGTAGCGCCACCTATAATTTGGCGGAAATAATGAGCCAAAATGTGTTTTTAGATATAAAATTCCATATTTGGAAAAGTGATTGGATTAGAATTGCCAAATTAATACGATATGTAGATCATATTCAATGCTAGAATCTTATGTAATATCAGTGACCTTGACGTATTTTTGTGAGGTCACAAGGCCTGTAAAGTTGAAAGAGGTGATTTTGTAATGGCAGGGAGTAGCTTGGACATCAATAGGAAAGAGAATTGAGGCTCCAGATCAAAATTGCACTTGATTATATCGTACGGAAAACTGTACTTGGTGACCTACTTTTTGGGTTATGGTGAAACTCTTGTGACCATGGTACCGTCCACGGTTTTCAAGTTAGCAAGATGTAACTTTCAGGTCTTATAGGGTGTATGAAAATCTCGGTCGCTTTTGATATTGGTGGTGCCAGTTGCAACAGGGGTCAAATTGTGAAAATCTTGTGAACACTGTAGCGTCTTTAATTTTTGGCCGATCTTCACGGAGTTAGGTGGGATTGTGGGGGACGTCAAAGTCTAAGTTGCTAGTGATACTAGTGGCGCTACCTGTTCTTTGACGTAAATTATGAACCAAAATGAGTTTTAAGATATAAAATTCTATATCTGAAAAAGTAATTATATTAGAATTGCCAAATTTATAGGTGTATAGACCATGTCCAATGCTAGAATATTATGTAATATTAGTGACCTTGACCTTTTTTGTGAGGTCACCATGCCTGTTAAGTTGAAAGAAGTGGTTTTCTGTAACGACAGAGTGTAGCTTTGACATCAATGGCAATGTCAGCACAGCACCAGGCCCACTGGCCTCTTGTATCACATAATCTGGGTGACCTCGATCTTCTGTCCCAAGGTCACTGAGGACATAAAGTTAAGGACTCACTCATTGTTGTCTTGGCACATGCAACAATACCCATCACAGGAATAGCAGAAATCAGCTATGATTACATGTGGAGCGAAGTGCCAACTAGTGGGCAAATGAGACGCCAAAATCACAAGCTTTATACGTTCAGAAGCCATTTGAAGACTCACAACTTTGAAATGAAGATGTAGGTGTAGCCATTGTGCTGGCAGAGCATTAGGACCACGTGCCTCTTGTTTCTGTTTTTCCATAAATCTTTATCTTTTTTTGCCACTCGTGACATCTTCAAAAAGTGCCCCCCCCCCCCCCGTCCAAGTTTGTGCTGAAACGTAATGGAAATCAAACGTTCCCCGTGAAAAGGTCAACTTCAGTTGTTCACCAGGTGGTGTTACTGTGGATCCCTGTCTTTTTCACGAATTTAGCGATTCCGGTGCGTGTTGGTAATACGTGCATTCCGGTTGATTACCAAGTGAGTCAGTGGGACCTGACCCACTTCAATAGTGGTGAAAATGTACCTTAGGTGGATCTCTACTAAATTTATTCAAATGGCCACCATGTTCCATTGATTTTTTGCAATTTGTTTGTTCATTTGGGCGGGGGGGGGGGGGGAATGTAAAATATGTATCTGAAACCGCGTAGAATTGCTGTAAAATTGCATAGGGTTTCTGGGTACATGTATGAGGGCGAAAATAGCACAGTACATGGGTGCCCTGGACCCTATTCCATGGCTTACAAGGCCAATTGCTTAATTTTACTGCTCATTTACTAACTTGAAAACTATTTAATGTCAGACTTTGATGCTGGTGGTCTTCTACGTGGGCCAGATTTAGGCAGCAGATGAGTAACCTTGATTTCATTCCCAAGGTCACAGGGTCACTTCATGATTCTAATGTTCACCGGATAAATTGAAACTATGAGCTAGGACTTTGACTTTAGCCTGTACTTCGATGTGTGTGACAGTCTTCATGAAAAGTGACCATGATTTATCTCCAAAAGTCACAGGACAACATCCTGTTTATGCATGCAAAGTCAGCGCAGCACAGGACTGTCACAGTCCTCTTGTTTAAGGTCCTCACAATCAAGTATTCTTGTTTGTAGATCAATGTACATTTGGAAACAGAAATGTACAAGCAAGTGCACTGGCGTTACAACAGATCTCAGCAAGCCAACCACGAGAGCTCCGTGGACAGCCTGACGCTAGCCTGGGATATTATGCAGATTGATGTAAGAATACTATTACTATTGCAGTTCCAAACTTCATTATCTTAGCGCTAGGTAGCTAAGTTGCGCGACGTGTTTTGCATTCCCTTTTAGTAATACAGTTTCTGGCCTGTCGTAGGAACGAAACGTGGTAAATACAATACAAAGCAATGCTAGATGATTTTATCTTAGACCGGTAAGCTATGCTCACGATTGATTCACAGTTGATCGTGCTCAATAACATTTGAATGATCCCGAGAGAATGTTATTGTGAGGTACTCCATAATGGATGGTTATGCAAAATTGTAATATATCTATGAATGTAATCATTACGTCACAAAAAGTGTCAAAGGAAAAAGTTCATGTGCCATTAAACTCGCAGAGAGAGAGAGAGAGAGAGAGAGAGCAAACCAATCTCCGTATTGTCTCTACCAAAAATAATCATATTACTCCATCTTAATTCGATCTTTTTCAAGAGGCATAACATGCTTTTTTTCAATAAAATTCTTAAAATCTTTAAGGCAATGACAAGTTAAACTATAACTTTATCACATTTCAGCTTGAGTGTTGCGGAGCACGTGGCCCAAAGGATTATATAAAGAGTTACTGGTACAACCAAACCAGATTTGAAGGTGTGACGGTAAGCGCTCTGTTGACTGCCGGTTACTAGTAGTCTGTCAATACGGTGATATGTTTAACCATACATGTACGTGGCTTCTATCGAAGGGTTGCCTGCAAAGACCGACTATGTTTGCCTGTGTAAAGCTGACGGTGCGGCACACACTTAAAGCGCCATCAGAATGATAACCAACGCCAAGTTAGGCAGTTTAGCAGGCAGGTCAAAGAGCCTCAGGCTGGAAAGTCAGCCAAAATGGCTACTTGTCTTGGCAAGGTACAGCTAGACCCTGCGTCACTGGATGTCCAGTGCTGATACTTAGAAACAAAAAGTATAATATTTATTAATACAGCGTTGCACAGTAGACAGTATAAACTGATAACATGGGTACAACAGAACCTAAGGCGAAATTTGCTTTCTATGATCTTAGATGAATAACTAACGTTAGATATTCCTCCAAGCTACGATGTACATGTAATTACAGCGTGGTTAGCAAAGGAAAAGAATACCCATATTTACAAATTATACTGATAAGATAAGATAAGATCTACCACTGATGTAATACACGTAAATATGTTTGCAGGACCCCCTACCGAAAACCTGCTGTGTTCTAAATAACAAAGACGCTGTGCATCCGGACGTAGCTGAGCCAGGTCGCTGTCACACCGAGGCTGTGTATTTCAGCAGCCAGGTCCACAGAGGCCCCTCCTACAGTGCAGGTACAAGCATTCCACCTCAGTCGTTCCATTCAAAGGTACGTCATGTAGTAGAATAACATAAATACACGTATATACATTCAGTTCGGATACCACCATATATATAACAGGCATTTTATTTTATCTTATTAAAACTGAACGTGTTGTTCAAATTGATGCTGATGTAACGTTTGCGACAAGAACGGAAAATTGAAAAAAATTCCAAATATTTCCGGTGATAGGTTCTGCTAACCATAAAAATCTGCGCTTTACTCAGTGTTAACAAGTAATTAGACAGAGCTTTTCGTACTTAATTATTAGTAGTATTGTTGTTGTTGTTGTTGTTGTAGCTTTCCGTACTTTATTATTAGTAGTATTGTTGTTGTTGTTGTTGTTCTTCTTCTTCTTCTTCTTCTTCTTCTTCTTCTTCTTCTTCTTCTTCTTCTTCTTCTTCTTATTATTATTATTATTATTATTATTATTATTATTATTATTATTATTATTATTATTATTATTATTATTATTATTATTATTTGCACTTCTTTAATTGCCGGAAATTCATGTTTTTATGGGTATCAAGGATGTGCCTGTATATCTATATTTTTTATTATCTACAAATAAGTCTGCTTGATTTTTCTGTTTTGGAGGGGGTTCACTTGATTGGAACATCTGCAGCAAACGAATTTGAGTAAAATGATACACATTATGTAATGTAATAACAGAGACTGGTTTTACGCGTTTTTATAATCAAAAGAGAAATGGCCGACCAATGCTTACATATTCACGTCAGTTAACTACGACCGTTAGTTAGACCACGTGCGTTTCCAATTTCTTTAAATATAAAATGAAATGGTTGAGTTTTGTACTTCTACAGAGTGTATACGTTTGTTTTTACAAGCTGGATTAAAGATCAAGGTATTTCATATCATATCTGGCAGTCTTACAAGCTCAAAGTGGTCCATTTTCTTTTCATGCAGCTGTTTTTGGGGAATCTCGCCTTCCAAAATTGGCACAAAATTAAGGGGTAGGGGAAATACAAACGGCCATATCTTCGTCCATATTGCTTCCATCAGAATAAGTTACCCCTCAAAATGTTTGTGTTTAGCCCCTCTATCCAATAAAGCAAACCAATTTTGAATATATTAATTAGTGACGTCAACACAGGTCATAAGGTCACCAAAACTGGTCACAGGTTATACCTCCTGGAGGCTCCAGAAAAAAAAACACCACAAACTAGAAGAAACAAGACCAAAATGATTTATTTGACTTTTATTTAGTAGAAAATATGATACTTCGGACATTTGACTATAGTAAATCTTTGTAAAAGACAATCTGCATTGTTAAAGACAAACTTATTCAAGTTTTTCGTTCCTACATCAAATATTGACATCTTCTGCCCTGTGCATTACCTATCAAAGATAAAATGTATGCGTAACATATTTCAAAATATTGCTCAATTCATTTGATAATATTTACGTATGTTGGGGTAATTTATGTCTGAATCAGTGATTAGGCCTAACAAGCAACAGTAAGTGATTGTATTTTAAAGTGAACTTGTCATAGTGAAAGTGGGTAATCCCCACTTCAAGTACACTGCATGGTAAGGACTGAAAGTGGGGAATCCCTGCTTCAAGTACATCATGTACATTGCATTGTGAAACTGAAAGTGGGGAATTCCTGCCTCAAGCACATTGCATTGTTTTGAAAGTGGGGAAACCCCACCTCTGTTCTGTTCTGTTGTGTATAAAAATTGGGCAGATCTTTTCGAAGAGTAACAGTTCCCAGGGCTGTGGTACAATTAGTCCAAGTATCATGTTGCAGACAGTCTGCTTTTGAAAGTGTCTATTGTCTCTGCAGAAATTTGGTGATTGGTGAGGTTGTTCCAGTCAATGACCATTGTTGGAAAGAACAAGTTTCTGTATTTTTCGGCCTGTGGTGTACATATTAAGTTTTTCATTAAGTATAAGTCAGAGATGTGGGTTGTGTGTTACTTGTTGAAGTTGTTCTTGGTACAAATGGTAACAGTGGTGTTTAGGTTATTTGGCCCTATTGATTTGCATAATATAACAAAATTTTGTTGATGTTGAACTTCATGCCCCACGTGTTTGACCAGTGCTCGAGTGCAATTAGGTCTTGTATTGTCTTTCTGTCGGGATTTGATATACCAGCAGGGTTTGTTGTTTTTCTGAACAAAAATGGTTTCGATAATGTTATTGAGATATTTAGAATAAACTTTTCGTATCTTTGACTGGGTGTGTCTTTTATGTTTCTTGTAGATTTCAATGTTTAAATGTTTATGGGATGACTGCATGTGGTTATATGGTTTCTGCTTACGTTTTATCAGTTTTATATCTCTAACTGCCGCATGCATTGGTATTGTGGTCTTTGCGGTGTATGCTGTAATTTGGTGGGAAAATTTCACTGTCCTTGTTAGGATTGTCTAGCCACATTTCTGTTCCTAAAATAAGGTCTGGTTTAATGTAGTTTGTAATTAGGGCCTAATCTGTTTATTATTATTATTTTTTAAAGTCCCAGTTATTTGCTTTAGGTAGGCAGTAGGCCGAAGAGGATGGTAAGCAAAAGGACAGTGCATTTTCTCCACTCTGTTGTTGGAGAGACATTTCATCTGGGCCTAAGTTAGGCCAGAGAAAAACCAGTCAGTTTACTGCTTGTCTTTGGTGAGCAGGAAGGTTATCAACCTTTATTTTATTTCGTGAATGTGCTGTTTGTATCATCCTTAGTCTTTGTTTCATGCATTTGTGTTTTGTACAGATGCTGTGATATTTTATGCACTTGTGTTTTGTATAGATGCAGTGAAAGCTACATGATAGTTGATAAGTCTGCATTACTCCATGTCAGTTGTGACAATGTCAGATAAGCCATCAACAAGTGCCGGTGTCAGAGAATACTTGCCCCCCTCCCCCCAACGGATGGGTCCCCAAGGGCCCATTCATTTGCCGAACGTTTGGGCCTCCCTGCAAACATTTGGGCACCCCAAAAAACCTTGTAGGAATTATCTCAAAATCCCTTCAAGTATATGCATATATAAACACATATTTTAGCACAAATCTGCCCCACATGTATAGATTCGGATGTTTCCATTTCCTGGTTATCTGCATTGCTGGAGCTACATACGCGGCATATCTGGCTCTTGATATGAATGAAGAAATACAATAAAACACCAGATTTTTTTTTTTAAAAAGAAAGCTCTTTCATACTGGGAGGGCCTAAATATTCTGGAATGGAAGCAGGGATGTGGGTTTTCAGCTGATTTCCTCTGTTTGTAAGCGTCTTAAAGTGGATATAAGTAAGAGGGGCCCTTTGGTTCCAGAATATTTGGGCCCCCCATTTGTATGTGTCTTGAAGTGGATATAAATGGGCAGGAGGCCCTTTGGTTCCAGAATATTTGGGCCCCCTTTTTGTAAGTAAATGCATTGCAGTGGATATAAATGGGGAGGGAGGGGCCTTTGGGTCCAAAATAGTTGGGCCCCCGATTTGTTTGTGTCTTAAATTGGATGTAAACGGGGAGGGGGCCCTTTGGTTCCAGAATATTTGGGCCCCCTATTTTAAGTAAATGCCATGCACTGGATATATATGGGGAGGGGGGGGGGCCCTTTGGTTCCAGAATATTTGGGCCCCCCATTTGTATGTGTCTTGAAGTGGATACAAATGGGGAGGGGGCCCTTTGGTTCCAGAATGTTTGGGCCCCCTATTTGTAAGTAAATGCCTTACAGTGGATATAAATGGGGGAGGGGGTCCCTTTGGTTCCAGGATATTTGAGCCCCCTATTTGGTAAATACCTTGCAGTGAATATAAATGGGGAGGGGGCCCTTTGGTTCCAGAATATTTGGCCCCCTATTTGTAAGTAAATGCCTTACAGTGGATATAAATGGGGAGGGGGCCCTTTGGTTCCAGAATATTTGAGCCCCCTATTTGTAAGTAAATGCCTTACAGTGGATATAAATGGGGGAGGGGGTCCCTTTGGTTCCAGGATATTTGAGCCCCCTATTTGGTAAATACCTTGCAGTGAATATAAATGGGGAGGGGGCCCTTTGGTTCCAGAATATTTGGCCCCCTATTTGTAAGTAAATGCCTTACAGTGGATATAAATGGGGAGGGGGACCCTTTGACCGGAATTTTTGAGCCCCCTATTTGTAAGTAAATGCCTTACAGTGGATACAAATGGGGGAGGGGGTCCCTTTGGTTCCAGGATATTTGAGCCCCCTATTTGGTAAATACCTTGCAGTGAATATAAATGGGGAGGGGGCCCTTTGGTTCCAGAATATTTGGCCCCCTATTTGTAAGTAAATGCCTTACAGTGGATATAAATGGGGAGGGGGACCCTTTGACCGGAATTTTTGAGCCCACTATTTGTTTGTGTCATAGAGTGGATATAAATGGGGAGAGGGGGACCCTTTGGTACAAATAGGGGGCCCAAATATTCTGAAACCAAAAGGCCCCCTCCCGATATATATCCACTGCAAGGCACTTACTTACAAATAGGGGGCCCAAATATTCAAGATCCACTTAATGTATTTAGATACCAAAAGGGGGCCCAATAGTCTGGAATCAAAGACTTCTTCCTCATTTATATCCACCTTGAGGCACTTAAATACTGTTCAGGGGTCAAGTGGCCAAAATATTTAGGAAACCAAAGCCTCCCCCTTCCCCCGCCCCTATCTACATAGCTGGAAATTAAAAGTCATTTATAGTTATTTTACTGAAGTGCGTGTACATGTAGTTTGGGTAGCTCAGCTATTCGTAAAAATTACTTTTATACTCAGATCCCGAACATACTTGCACGAAGTTAAATTTCCCATTTTCTATGAGAAAGTAAATTTAGGATCGAGTCATCTGGTCATAATTCCGCATCAATTATAATGCCATTTACATGATTCAGGACTACATTTTAACATTTTGCGCAGAATATATTCTCATGCTGAGCTGACGAAACACTGTGAACAGCACCTTTTACCTTTAGTCTAGTGTAACATGACCAATTTTGCTATTTTGCACTGTTAACATCATCAATGTTACAACTGTATTTAAGATGTCTCATGAAATGCGACAAAAATCAAATATGAAAGGGGGCCCAAATTTTCGTTGACACGGGGTTGGCAAAGTAGAGTCGTCAGAGTATTACCAACATCTTTTTGCTAAGCTGGGAGAAAGGAAAGAGATCTCAGAAGGCAACAACAAAGCAAAGGTCTCTAACCTAGGGGAAGCCAGGTACACAATCTTCAGAGAGAAGTATGCACCTAGAAGGGAGTCTGAGCCACTAGCCAAAATTAAAGGAGCAGATGCTACCACTCTTCCCCCATCGAGGCGAGTTCTTTCACAAAAGCTGAACAGGACAAACTATGTCACTATGATTTGGAGAAATGCACACCTCCAGGACCCAATATCTGATTCAATTGATCCTACTGAGTGTGGTTGGAAACTAACTGATGGTAAATACCAGATGGTCTGGTTTGTTGGGGACCAAATGCCAAAAGACATAGCTGAGCACATTACAGCTAACCAACCATCAGACAATGATGACCAGGATGAGTATGAATATTCCTTTGACTCTGATGATTCAGACTATGAAATCGAAGATGATCTATAAAGCACTTGAAAACTCTTAATTCAGCTTTCTTGATATATCAAAGGGTGCTATATATTTCCATTATTTTGCAGCAAGTCTGACTATGTTTGGAAATGGCAACGAGTTATGCTAGAGATGTTGTCAATGTGAACGTATAGTCCCATTCACAAGTACCGAACTTCATCTGTTGAGTCCTCTCTGTCATTCAAGTGGTCAGAAAAGACCATAAGCAATGTATCCGAGCTTTGCATAATCCTGTAGTTCAGTAAGTTAGCCTAACAGCTGCTGACCGCTTTACAATGTCAAGCAATGCACCAGAGTCGAAAATGTCTAAATTTGATGAAAAAGCAATGCAATTTGAATCAGTTTATTTGAAACAATGCAGATTGTCTTTTACAAAGATTTACTGTGAGCAGATGTGTGAAGCATTATCTTTTCTACTGCATAAAAGTCAAATAAATCATTTTGGTCTTGTTTCTTCTAGCTTTTTGGTGTTTTTTCTGGACCCTCCAGGAGGTATAGCCTGTGACCAGTTTTGGTGACCTTGTGACCTTATGACCTCCGTTGACGTCACTAATTAACATATTCAAATTTGGTTTGCTTTATTGGATAGAGGGGCTAAATACAAACATTTTGAGGGGTAACACATTCTGATGTAAGCAAAATGAACGAAGATATGGCCGTTTAAATTTCCCCTACCCCTTAATTTTGTGCCAATTTTTGAAGGTGAGATTTCCCCCAAAAACAGGTGTATGGAAAGAAAATGGACCACTTTGAGCTTGTAAGACTGCCAGATATGATTTCTCCAGGTATTTCTACCTTAGAAAACATGTTCAAACAAAATGCACTCGAAAACATAAATAAAGGTGTCTCATCTTCTGGACTATGACGTTACGATCTGGTATGTGATCACAATGACCAACTATGGAGGAATAAACTAGAGTCTAGTTTATTCCTCCATTGACCAACTAACTACTCCCATCTCTGAGGTAGGCTTTTCTCTATGGTACGCACACTCTTTTGCGTGCCAATACATTTTGGACTGAGGCGTGAAAAATAAGCTACCCACGGTACCTATTTGGCCCTCAAAAAAAAAAAGGCTATGTTCGGGAAACAAAATGTGTCATGGGTAAAAAGACTGCAGTACATGCGCAGTTTTGGGGATGTATTGCTGCTCCAGACTACAGAACAACATGAAATTGAGGAATAACGTCACGTCGGTCTCGCACCGTTGTATCTGTACTTGGATACAAGAGCATTATACCAGGACAGCGGCATACGACCTTGTCATTTGATCGTTCATGTTACACATTTACAAAAACACACACACACACACACACACACACACACATACACACACACACACACACAAAACAAAACAAAACGAAAAAAGAATATATATATATATATATATATATATATATATATATATATATATATATATATATATATATATATATATATATATATATATATATCAAACAGACAACATGGATGCCTGTGAGATGTACGCATGTTTCGCTGCTTTCCACATGATGAAGTCCCAGACCACTTGGAGATAACAAGTCGGCCGAGAGATAACCAGTCCACTGGGTCTAATGTAACGGAGTGCATAAATCAGCACCACGGGTCATCTCTTTATAATCTACTGCTAACGTAATTGTTAATTAAAGGTGTTCCGATATTTACAGGGATGTTACCATCGGTTGCTAGATTGGGTGCGAGAAAACCACGTGGCCATCATAGGATTCGCTTGCGGCTTTGGCGCACTGCAGGTGTGTTTTGACTTACTGGTAAACACAGGTACTGACACATCAAAGAGTATAGACTCCTTGCTGACACTGACTCACTGGTTGTCCAAATCGTCACAATATAATTATATATCTGGCGATCAATGTTAATGTAAAGGGATGCTTGTTTTGGTGCACCCAAACCCAAAATATACCTAACAAGAAACTTAATATATTATGAAGCCCACTGAAAATAGAAATACTGTGAAGTATACATAGTTCACATCAGAGCTGTAGAACGCAAGTTATGATCAAATTAAATGCAACGCTTTTAGCTCAGCTGACTTGTCAGTCAGCTGAGGTCATGTGGTGGTTAGAAATCTGCCGTCTGTCCGTCCTCGTCAGCGTCCACAATTCACATTTTTGGCTTATCCAAAACCACATGCCAGATTCACCTCAAACTTGGTGGGAATGTACCTTGGGTGTGTTTCTACCAAGTTTGTTTAAATTGTCACTGTCTGGTGATTTTGATTTTATCTAATGATTTTTTTGGGGGGGGGAGGGCGGGGGAGTTATTTTTTGACCAAGTTTTAAAAAATCTTCTCCGAAACCGCTTGCCCAAATGCTTTGAAATTGCTTAGCAAGACCTCTGGGGTTGCTGAGACATTAATTTGTTCAGCAGTTGTGGCTGTGATTTTTCAAATATTTTTAATGTAAAAATGTGTGATTTTGCTATTTTTGACTTCTTAAAAACCCTCACTCATATTATGCTTAAACTTGGTGGAAATGTTCTTTGTAGAAAGGCAGATCAAAGGTGTTCACAAGATGGTGATGCCCTTAATCTCCGATTTTTAATTGATTTTCCAATTCAGGTACTTAAACAGTTAATGCTTACAGTCCCATTGATAAGTGAATGGGGATTGCAGGTTCACTTCATATTTGGTTAGGATGTACCTTGGGTAGGTTTGTACTAAGTTTGTTCAAGCCGTCATACTCCAGTGATTTTTTGGATTTTTTTATGGATTTTTTTGTTCATTTTTTGGCCAAATATTAAAAAATCTTCTCCATAACCACTTGGCCAATTGATTCAAAATTGCATAGGAACACTTAGTGGCATGACAGCGGGAATTACACTGTACATGGGTGACCTTGACTTCATTCTTAAGGTCATAGGGTCACTTCTAAGGGTGTATTTAACTTTACAATAATTACAGATAATAACTTGAGAACTATTTCAGCCAGGATTTTAAGGTTTGTCAAGGTAATGAGACTCTGTGAGGGCTACTCAGACAGTACATGAGTGACCTTAACCTTGTTCCCGAGGTAGCAGGATGACTGACATGAAATTTACCGTTCACTTGATAACGTGAGATCTATTTTGAGTTAAGACCTTGATGTTGTACATGTTAATGTTTCTCTGTGAAGGTCACCTTTAGACAGTACATGAGTAACCTTGACCTCATTTCTGAGGTCACAGTGCAACATACATGAGGTTTACTCTTCACTTTAACTTGAGAACTACTTGAACTGGGACTTTGATGTTGCATATGTTAGTGTTCCCCCATAAAGGTCAGACTTACTCAGTACAGGGATGACTTTGATCCTATCCCAAGTTCAGGGAACCACAAGTGTGATGAATCTCAGGGTCAGCTGAGCATAGGCTGTTCACACAGTCCTCTTGTTACATTTTTAGCCTCAACACTGCAGTCAGCCCTCTTGGCCAAATATCACTCCCATAATGCAACAGTGATGATATCATGACCTCACAGGCAAAATTATTAATGTTTCAATTGACTACTAAATTACAATGTTTAAAATTGTGTCATTGTGGTAGTGATTGTATGTTACCTTGGTGGTTTAAAGTTTCAATTGTGATGTCACTATTTCAAATACAATTCACAGAAGTTTATTTGTCAAAATTTTAAGACCAGCCCGGAGAGGTGGCTATGTTATTGCTGCTGCTGAATTCTGGGATATATTAGTACAAAGATGGAAGCCTCTAGGATACAATATGTGTAACACTTAGAACTACCATAGCTTTTATTCTACTGATCTGATGTGCATAATCTTCATATGTCCATTCTTAACAAGTTTCCCATCAGAAAATAGTATGAGCAGTGTTTATTTTTTGGCTTTAAAACAGGTTTCAAGGAGGTCGCCGTCAGCCTTCTGCTGGTAATGACATGGTTGTTAAAAATGTGTTTGCCTGGAGTCCTTGATGTGGTCATATTCTAGATTAATTATCTGCATTATATTCATCTATATATGTATGTTGTCCTAATCTTTTATCACTAAACTGAAAAAAACGGCAATATTTCTGTATATCAGAGTGGGCTAGAATCCGACCTGTAGATTTCATCAGATTTCACAAGGTTCATATCTGAACCGGTTAGAAATTACAACCAAGAAGAAAACAAACTGTGTTTTTGCCACTAGTATTTCACAACAGTAATTATACTTTTATATAATTTATTGTGTAAAATGATGTAAAATGTAGTTCATGACGCAGACGCCACGTTGGAAAATTTAACTTGTAAAAGTTTCATGTAGGCTCTTGGTCTTCTTGAAGCCACCTGTAAATATACGATTGTGACAGATTCATTGCCATGCTTTGTTTGTTTCAGGTGATGGGGTTGATCTTAGCCTGTTGCATGATGGCTGCCATTCGACGAAAAGGCTACTGAGAACAGACAGCGGAGTGTTGTCAACATCGCAATATGTCACCATCCACAGATATGTTTGACTGTATATATATATATATATGTATATAATTGTATATCACAGCTTGGCTAGCTGAAAATCATCTCATGCAAATCGCACGTTTTTGTCCTCAGTTGTTGATGTACGGTCTTCGGGGGAAAAAACAAAAGACTTTCATGAACCACTCTGAGCGTTCAAAATGCAGCTCCGGTGTTTCACTGTCACTTAATCCTTTCCAGCACAAATCATCCGAAAGCACCCGGATATAATTTGTCGTCTGCCTCAATCTTTTCTCGTCAACAAAACGCATGTTTGGTGTAAACTGACACCTACGATGACAACATGCCTCAGGTCAACAGCATTCATAGGTGCATGCCAAGGAAAGCTGTTGATTTGGTCCTGCTCTACAGAAGAAAGGGCTCAATTATGTAAAATGTGGCTAAATGTGTCATTTTTACGCAGAGATCTGAATTTTCTGACTTTTGTCACACACAATTTGCCACGAACATAATAGAACAGAATGTGGCCTGTTTTTATCATTCATTAGTCTTTTGATATAGAACATAGCCGATAACATTCCTTGAAGTACCTAACATCTAGGTGGGCGTGCAGTCTTTCTTCCTTTTTTTTTTTTTTTTTTTTTTTTGTCTTTTTTTTGTACCATCATTTTCTATCATAACTGCAATTTATATAATGCACTTTTCCTGCTTCAAAGTGAGACAAAACGCATGTCAACTTGGTCAACTATCAAGGTTTAATTTTAGCATCAAGCAACATTTTCATCTTTCCTTCCCAAGTATCGACACAATTTACAACCTTTATCAGTTTATATTAATCACATGAGAACACATAACTGTTCATTTTGTGTAGATTTGTATATTCGTGAGGATAGACTGTTGCACTGCATGTTTGGGCCATGCTCAACTAAATACAGAAGTGGGCCAGGCTTCCTGGAAACCCGGTCTCTTCCTCCGGACCTTCAGTGCATGGGATGTCCGGTAGCTGAGTATGTCATCCAATGGATGGAAATTTATTTTGTACAAACACATATATAATATATAATGTAGTTAGCCCATCATGACGTCAGTGTGCATCCATTCCATGTGCCAATCACTGTTTTTGTTGTAAACCAAAGTGTGTTCAGGTAGCATCGTTGTTTTCCAGTAATTTTTCGTATGATCTACATGTATGCTGTAAAACTAATCCCTGAAACACTGTGAATAGAAATCAAACTTTATTATACATAGAAAAATGTGTAGGAATGAAAAAATTCTGAAGGCGTAATAAGAAGGACATTAAGCCAAGTTTCTGTTTTACTGCTGGAGAAGATTTTATCCGCAGTTTCTTCGTTTTGAAACAAGCACTTGCCTGCTAACGGACTAATCTCCCTGTTTTCTCCACTCCACTTGCAGTAGAGGTAATACGGCGCTCGGTCTGTTTAGCAGGAAAATAAGCATACACTTTTCAATATTTATATGGTTGATGATTTTATTGTGTGTAGTTTATTATAAGTGCTATGAATTGCCTCATTTGATATTTGAATCCCTAAACAACAATATGTGCCAAATTTCCTCTGCTCAATGAGATTTGCAAACTGTGCTGACGTGACTGTCCAGATCGCACCAAACTTGATGTAAATTCAACATGATTTTTATCAAAATGTGTACAGTTGAAATTCATTCATAGCTTTTAGAGTATTTATTTGCAGATCATATCTTTAGAATATTAAAACCGCCTGTACTGCAATATACAAATTAAATACACCCAAATAACTGCACTAATTCAGGATCCCTGTTGTCCGGATGTCACAAAGGTAACTGTGATGTGCACATTCAGCTTAGTACTGATGTGTCTTAACGAACAGGAGTTGTGTCTTTTTAGAAAACATTTTTATTGATGCGTCTTAACTAGCAGGAGTTATGTCTTTCGTTTTAGATAACATTTTTATTATATGTTGGAAAAAACAACCAGTTTTATTGTGAATTCGGTGCAGTTGTGGCACTTAGTTATATGATGAGAAGTTGGCGCTTACTAAGACATTTTTCAAGTTTCTTGGTGACACGCTACCTTGATTATTCCGGAACAAAAACAAACCAAACCATAACATCTGGAGAATGACCGGTCTTGCGTTGGGATAATGGGAGACATCATATTAACTTCGATCCTGTGCTGCCATCTAGGCTGCAGCAAGGAGCTTTACAAGAAGGAGGGCAGATTCATGTTTTTAGTACTGTCAGATGAGCATCTATGATAAAAGTAACAACTTGGGAAGGCAGAAAGCCTAGGAAAAGTCATTCACTAAGTTTAAAAAGAATCAAGATGCTAAGCGTATTTAGAAAATTCTATTACATTGGCAGAAATATTATTTCGGAATGGTTAAGAAGCATACCTGGTACATGTGCCCTCATCATGGCGGCAGCATGGTTGGGTTGCCAAGCAACTGGGGGAGCCACAGCAGGTCTGCAGTTAATATAGTTAAATATAAATACCTCATATTAACACTTGAATTATATTATTTTATCTTGAGACAGCTGTTGCAAGTGTGAATGTGGGTTTTTTTTCAGTTTTAATCCTCTCCTCGTCAAATTGCTTAGATATAAAATGCTGTTCGCTGCAATGTTTTTGCTTAGTTTGTTTTCGTTTATTAAACGCATAAATTTGACAGCATTGTAATGTATGTTATCAAGGTGGCATGTCATGATCAACAGTTTACCTTGACTCGGGTAGGCTGTATTTCCACGCCAAAGAAAGCCATTGACTAAGTTTTAATCTTACAAGGAAAATATTTATTCGTGTAGTCTATATGTGACAGACATATTGAGTTACAATCACGATGGGCCTGATGAATACGACATACCTTTTCAGGTCGACTTTAAATGAATTTGGAAAATGTCGACAAAGGACTACAATTTCATAGTGCTCGTATTGTAAGTTTGGATATTTTCCAGATAAAGTGTAACGTGATGGTCTAGGTCTGCTCAGGTGACACATTCCAGAATGACAAACTAAATATGAAAACAATGTGTTTAAATTGGAAACCGATTATGAGAATAATTCCAAAACGTTAGTGAATTACAAATTGTACTTTTTGTAACTTGTTATGTGTAAACGACGACATTGCAATATATCAGAAACACATCTGCATAAATTCGTACCAAATGTTGTATGCGTGGTTTTTCTGTTGAGGATCCAGTTAAAACATTAAGCTGGTGAGGTAAAACTGGAAAATTTACATTCAGATAGTCCTCAGGAGGTATATATCCGATTTTCGGGTCAACATGACACTTAAATGTGCAGTATGAGGAGCATTACGCAATATCCGATTTTTGGGTCAACGTAACATTTAAATGTGCAGTATGAGGAGCATTAGGTAATATGCGATTTTCGGGTCAACATGACATTTAAATGTGCAATATGACGAGCATTATGCTCCTCCGTGATAATAAAGTTTGTGTAGTTTCTTTGTTTTCTGATCATTGACTCGTTCGTTTGTCTCTCCGATTCAATCCTGTCAGGTCAACAACTTACTCAGTAAGATATAAATTGGGACACGCCATCCAACACGTTTCCTTGTATTCTTTTTTTTTTTTTTTTTTTTTTTTTTTTTTTTTTTTTGTAGTGGGTTTGGTTTTATGAGCACAGGAAGAAATTAAAGTCGAAGACTGTGATTTCTTCTCAACGTGCTCTGTTTTCTTTTATTGCTGTCGTATGTTAGTGTGTTCTGCCAGTGTTAAGACGGCATTTTAACGATAGACATAACCTTTGACTGCTGGGTTTTGATATGTCACCTGAAAGTGTGAAATACATTGAAATTGTATTCTGTTACATGAACGTGGACTATTGCGTGAGCAACGTGTTTCACCTTGTGGCTCTGGTACATATGTCTGTAATCAGCCGATGTACCATAGCCAATTTGGTTTAAACATATTTTATTTCAAAAAGAAAATACAATTAGCCGATAGCCAATTTCGTTGCTAGCACAGAGCTGTTATAAACTTTACATATTGTGTAAAAGCCCTATATGGTTGCGGTAATAACTGTTTGAATTCACCACCGCTCTGAAACTGTAGTGTAACAACTGCGTCACAAGCAAGAATCTGAAAGCCTTGAAATGTGGTTGCTCAATATGGCTATTTCTATTTTAAGATACTTTTAATTTTCTGTTTAAATTAAGTTTGCTTCCCTGCAACCTGTATAAGACAGCGTACCAACCAAATGCGCGGAGCAGAGGCTAATCATGTGGCCAGAAATGAATTCAGCGGCGGTAATTTTATAGAGCGGCAAGATTTGTATTGCTGTTACTCCGCTTTGTTGCGTTATTTTACCTGTGATAGATCTTTCCTCGAATGGAGATGTAAGCTTCAAGTTGACTTCCCTCTCATATTTATGTAAAAATGATAAGGGCTTTCAATCTATGTAATATTTCAACTTTCAAAAAATAAAAGGCATCAAAATCATGTCTGTAATTTTTGTTCTCGATAAATCCGTATTTCAGATGTTTGTGTCGCGTCCTATTCTTTTGTTTTGTGACGCACAATTACAAAACCAGGTGTGTACATTACGGAAATGGCTATTCCAAACAGTTACGCGTATATCTCCGAAGATACTTTGTCAGAGGTGCCGCCCGTTTAAAGAACAACAATCCTCAACTTTGCATTTGCGTGTATAATACAAATCCCAATCATTGGTGGTATGTTTGCCTTCGAGTGCAAGGAAACAAAGACACAACTGCACACATATGGATCATTCATCATTGATGTAACAGGTAACAAAGCAAGTACAAGTACACGTGTAGTTCCCTTCAGAGGTTTGTCTGATCTCCCCAGCGCCACGAAAAAAAAAAAGTGGACCACTTTAGAATTTGGGAAGGCTTTATACCGTTCAACTATCCTTGACATTGTTAAATGATTACGATATTACTCAGAATTATACTTCTGTATTTTGAGCCCGCAAATCACATTGCTAAACCTATCAAGACTAAGTCTTGGTTACGAGTGCCACCTTTCATTTTGCCAAAAGAACTTTGGACACGCTGAAATGTGTTTGATATTAGCAAGGATATGGAATCATTCTATATCCCTGGTATTAGTACAGCCTATTTAAAGTACATTTTGCTTCACTTGACGCAATGGTCAAAGTGGCCAAACATGATCTAATGGTCACAGCGGGAAAGAGACGATCAGCTGCCATGTGCCTTCTTGAGCGATATATGTATACAACTCTAGAAATGAACAGAAATGAATATCAGAATCGAGAGTTCCTGCGTAGAAACCTTCATGCTGTGAAACTTGGGGTCACCAAATTACCAAAGTAATTAAATGCCACATACATAATTATATTTACCTAGTAAAACTATCTCACGGCTAACCACAACGTAAGTGGTGCTCATCTGACCTACTGTGTGATTTCGGATTCAGCTTTTGTCATGGAACGACCTCACATGAAAGTACCAGCATGCTTATATTTCCACAAGACCACGTCAGTCTGCTCATGAGCTATCCTCCGCTCGCGTCCGGTGGATTGTGCCCGAACCACGCCGAGGATAGCTGTTGACCGAGACCAGCTGCTACTTGAATGTGGCACTGAATGCTTTATATCATCTCGTATGTGATATTGCGGCTTCTTATTTATGTAAATATTTATTACGTCTGGGTGCCAACCCAGACATTTTGTTTTTACAAGATTTTTTCTTTCCTTCGTTCTTTCTTTCTTTCTTTCTTTCTTTCTTTCTTTCTTTCTTTCTTTCTTTTCTGACCTATCAATGAAATTGTGCACCTGGTTTGGAATAGTCATAATATTCAAAATTATGCAAATTGGGGGCACTTAAAATTTTAAAAGCTCCATATCTTCCAAACTATTGCAGATAGACACAAAATTTCAATGTGCATGTATAGGTTTATGACGCCTGTCAATACAATGGACAGCAAATGAAAGTTGTAGAATTTCAAATAATACTAATAAGGGGCATTGAAAAATCTAAAAGTTGAATATCTCCAAAACTATTGTAGATAGAGATGCCATTCCACATCAATTTAGAGGTTTCAGGCAAAACCGCATGCAGTGAACCATGCGCCAAAGTTGTAGGATTATAACTTATGAAAATTAGGTGAATGCATAAAATTTAAATCTTGAAAAGCTTCAAAACTATTATAGATAGAGGTGCCATTCCAATTTCAATTTATTGGTTTGCGACATAGCCGCATCCAATGAACCATGATCCAAAATTGTATGATTTTAATTTATGCCAATAAGATGAATACACGAAATACTAAACTTTGAATAACTTCAAAACGAGAGGGACCATTCCAACTTCAGTTTGTGGGTATGTGACATAGCCCCATCCAATGAACCATAAAGCAAAGTTGTAGGCTTTTGATTTATGCAAATTAGGCAAATACACAAAATTAAAATGTTGAATAGCTCAAAACTATTATAGATAGCAGTGTCATTCAAACTTTACTTTATAAGTTTGTGATATTGCAACATCCTATGAAGCAAGAACCAAAGTTGTAGCATTTTAATTTATGCAAATTAGGCTAATACACGAAACTAAGATTATGTTGAACAGTGGTCAAGTGTAGCATTTCAGACTTCTCGTTTTGAAGGCACCCAGACAGATTTGCTCTGGAGCAAACCTTCTTTTCTAGTTTATCTATTTCTAGTCCTAACGCAGACATGATATATATGCGTCTGACGATAAGATTACTCACAATTACAGATATGTTTGACAGCGACAAATATCACGAGAAGGAAGTGATGATAGGTTTAATTTGTGTGCAACGTGCATGTTCTAAGTTGCCGCAGTGTATAGGAACCTTTCATTGACTATAACCGTGAGCAAATCGTTACCGCCGACAAATTCCAACACTGTAGATGGTATGAAACCTGAGAACAAGAACGACACCACCCACGCCATCAAGACATCTACCTGCAGCATTTGCATCCAGGAACAGTTGTCAAGATGAAACCTATCTTTTTAAAAAAACCCATCCCCTTGAGATGACCAAATTGTGGTCTCTCGGGCGATGGAGACATAAAAAATGGTGAAAATTGCTGAAAAGTATCCCGAACAGGTTGTGTTTTAAAATAGGCGATATATATATTTGTGATACTAGTAATTTTTTCGTGTAGATTGACATAGATGTCCGCAAGTTACCCCGTCTTTCTTTTACTTCACCCCCTGATTAGCTCTGATCGAACAGCTCCGAGTCTTCCATCTGAAACATGCATAGTTGTCCAATTATTATACAGTATAATTTTTGGTATCGTCTCATGGTGTATAATTTTGAAAGTCAATAACCAGAAATTTATTTTCAGTTTCTATTGTTTGTAAAACAGACGTCAAACATTTTTATCACTGGGTTAATTACCTTTCCAATATTTATGATGGGGGGGGGGGTATCTTTCACTACCAAATTTCCATGTGGGTATCCAATACAAGAACAACTTCACACAGGAGTCAAATAACTGTACACGTGTTACTGATCAAGGGGGCTACGCATAGCCTAGCTCTGATCCTGGAAGCACAACTAGTAAAGAAGATTTGCTTCACAGCAAATCTACCCATGTGTCTACAAGGATGAACTGTTTACAAATGGTACCAGCTACCTATGATCATGCGTTAGTCACAATTTAAAACATTTGAGAGCTTCTTATTTTGAAGCTACTGTGTATCAAATATCTGAAACTGCTGATCATCTAATTAGCATAATTTGAAATGCCATAACTGCAGCAAACAAATGTCTTAACGCAAATACAAAGCGGGCTTTTTTAATATTTTCAAAAAAAAATGAGCAAAAAAAAAAGAGAAAAAAAGAGAAAAATCAATGGAGCTTGACCATTTGAAGACACTTGATAGAACTTCACCCAAGGAAGATCCCCGCCAAGTTGGAAGTGGTCTGGCAAACGGTTCTGGAGAAGTCAAAATGTGGACCACAGACGGACGAATGACAATTCTGTTAGCTCAACTGACAAGTCAGCTGAGCTAATAAAATGGCACGTGTTTCTATCATAATCGGCCATGTATTTAACCTTTAAATATTTGAACCTGCATGATTTGCATAAGTTTTGTGGTGACCTAATGACACGAAACACGACAGGAAGAATAATCACAGGTGGAATGTATCCAGTTTACATTACACTGTTTTTAATACAATCAGCCAATAACTGCACAGGGGTGATGCAGTTGACAACACAGTATACGGTACAAATTATAAGCGACAATGATGACATATCCGTAATACTGACAGTATTGACGCATTGATGTTTGACGATAATGACGTTTCACCATATTATCAATACTGATGGTTCTGCCATTTAGAAATGCGCTGCTCTACCGCCAGCCACAGATCTACATACTTCATATCAATATAGTACTCTAAATAGCAAACTAGACTTTTACAGTGTTAAACTGTTATATACAGATGAAAATACAATAAGAGTGTATTTAACTTAGTTGATATGATATTTGCTGAATTGTCAGTTTAGACAGGGACGTGGATTCCCACGTCCCTGGTTCAGAACAGGTTTTCCTCCTGATTGGAGGGTGTTACGGTACTGTACTGTGCCATATGTATACAATTAAGATACGTAGCCCCATCCCCACACCCGAGCTAAATACTGGACGAAGGTACGCCACCATGCAACATCTTTTCATAGTACATATGGTATGTAGTACGTGGTTTCCAATTACTAGTACAGTGGCGAGTCCATCAAAAAATTTGAAACAGTTCAACCGGCAAAACACCCAGCTAAATTTGGTATCAGAAGCCAAGAACCTGAAGTTTAAAGATTAGGTAGGCTGTACTATCAATTTTATGATCAATTTGTATTTATATTGGTTACCATGGCAACGAAATTAAGTTTTCAAGAAATAAAGCGAAAAACACCTTACTAACGAAAACTGAAAATAAGCCTTTTTGAAAATGTACCTGCTCTACTATAGTGCTCACTGCTTGTAAAGGTGGGCTTGTGCCTATTATAAACGCTTTGTCAAATGTTCCTTCTTTGCTGAGCATCAGAACTGTATGTTGACACACAGATCACAATAGGGACTAGCTGGAGATTTTCAAGCTTACATAGGTGCATCTTTTGCTGTATTTGTCAATGGTGACCTCCTCATGGATATATCCCGGAGGAATTATATCCTAGATTTTTTTTTTTTTTTTTTTTTTTTTTTTTTTTTTTTAATGATTGGATCACACAGAAGGTACAGTTACAAAAAATAAGATGGAGTGCGTTATGGAACAACCACATGTATTTTTGGTAAGGTCACAGAGCCAAAGGAATTACAAGAATGGGGGCACCGAAAATTGGTACGCAAGCCTACATTTCAGTTTAATCTCCTGGCTGAAACAAACAGAATCATTTTGTTATAGGACGCCATCTGTTCCCTAAAAAAGTGTCAAATAACTGAATATGTCAGGTAAATGAATCAAATAACAAAGAAAATTAACTTTTTCACATGCAAATTTCTGTCATTATAATATTGAATATGTTAGATATGCGAGTGTCGTTATAACGAGGTTTCACTATACCTTAAACAGTGTAGGATATATTGAGAAACTGTAAGTTAAACATTTCCCTGTTATTCTTAACCTTCCACCCCACCCCCACCCCAAAAAGTCACCAGAAGTTTCGTGCTTTTTTCACAGGCAAATTCGGGATACCCTTACAGTCATTTGGATGCAAAGTCATTGTATTCTCTTGGGATGATGCACACATAACTGTATTTGAACAGATGCGACTTTCATTCACATTTATAACCTTACTGCTGCACCAGGGCCTGCAACATAGAACAGGACACCGTCTTTTTTGCGTCTGTGGATAATCACTTTTTATTGCTGATTGTGTTTCATGCACACTTGTACGAGAACAATCACAGAATAAACATACACGGTTTAAAATCTCCATGCAAAAGATAACATGCAAAGATTACACCATAAAAATACACTGTGTAAGTGGTTAATAAACGAAATACATTGTCAGGTATAATGTGACAATTGAGGACGAACATGACGTATAATTTCCACTGGGTAAAGTTTGACATAAATTGTAGAAAAATTTGAATACTAAGCTCATTCTTACTGGTAAGTACAACAAAGAAAGTACCCAAAAGCACTTAGCTGCTCTGAGAAATAAATTACCATCATGCAAGCAAATTGGTCCCAAATGCACCGACCTTGAAGAACCTGATCCCAGCCAGTGCTCCTTTTAGCATTTGGGGTGGCAGGGAACCATTGTATACTGAAGCATTATGGGAAACCATTGCACGTGTCAAACCCAATATATTTATGTATACTTTAGCACAGTCTCTTTTGATGCAAGTCTCTCTTTTGTTTTGTATTGGCTGCTGATAACCAGTGCAGTTTTACACAAAATCAACTTCCTGAAAGGAATCCCAGTTACTTTAGGGATTCACTGCCAAGGACCTAATATTAATCCTTTGATGATCTTTGAGGGTATCGGCATAACAAAGACCATGTATTCAGAACTTAGCATGCAGGTATCTCTTCCTGCATACAGTTCTAGTTCGTTTTTTGTTTGCTATTCAAGACACTCCTTTAACAAACTGTGGGCCATATTATGATATGCTCTCATGGTAACTCATGCAGATAAACTCTTTGTTATTTTCGGACAAAGAATAATAATTGTATGTGCTTTCAGGAGTATTCACTCCAACTTTTACTCATGCTAACTTACAAGGTTTGATCCTACAATTATAAGTAACACATGAGCTAATAGTTAGAGACTTGAGTGCATTAGGCCTGTTTATTGCTGTCATTTAATTTGACCAGGCCTATGCTTCAATAACATACACTTGTATCTGCTTTGTGGGTAATACTCATTGAAATTTAGGGCACAAACAACAGAAC
The DNA here is from genome assembly GCA_964020975.1 of Hermodice carunculata. NCBI lineage: Eukaryota > Metazoa > Annelida > Polychaeta > Eunicida > Amphinomidae > Hermodice > Hermodice carunculata. The sequence goes on from OZ026626.1 coordinate 24,509,039, forward strand.
CTTTTAGAATCTAAGAGGCCAGCACCTGACAGTGTTTTTGACATACGATTTACTTGTTTGCATAACAATGAATCCATTTGACGCTTTCATCGTGTGACAGGAGAACTTGTGCAAATGAACTGCCATAAGTGCTGCCATCTAGGGTCCTTAAAAAGAAGCATGAAGTGGACAATTGGAACCCAGCATGTCAAGTTCAGTTGTTGTACAGTTCTACAGACGGTGTTTCAGCCATCTACTCACAAGCAGAAAAATGTGCCTTGTTCCTCACAAAAATAGCCGAGGTATCCATATGGAGTTCAGACTCGAACAGGACATTTTGCAAGCAACAAATTTGAACAATCCTGAGAACAATTACTGGTGACTGCGTCTCCTTTCCAGCAGCATTTTGTTTCAAAATATAGACATCAACAACTTCAACAAATGTGCACTAACATTCACTTTTGATGCCAATAAAAAAAATACTTATTTCCAAATGACAGCGTCACTATGACTGGCACAGAGTTGTGAAACTACCGTATTTTCCCTTTAGGGTATCCCTGTTCCGTTAATTTACTCTGCCATTTTTTTTGCCCCTCCCCCCCAAAAAAAGAAAATACTGAAATCATATAAATATTTTTATTTTTGACCATTAATCATGCCAAAATAATGTTATAATATACCCAAAATATGAATAAATTCAAGTTCATATTCTGGGAATTTTTTAAGTTGCATGGTAATGTAGTAGGAATAGAGAGAATCTTGCTTGGCTGAAATTGAGTTTTTCTCCCAGGAGAGATCGCTGTCGATGGGAAAATGATGAGTGACCTTCATGAGTGACCTTTGGTCACTCATGATTTTCCCCACCAACAGCAATCACGAGTGAGAAAAAAAAATGGTAACTCACTCTCCTGCCAAGTAACATTTTATTTATTCTATGTTTAATAGGGTATTCAATGCAAAAAATGCCCTAGGAATCCTTTAAACCTTGACTTGGTGTGCCATGTTTGTTTACATTTGTCATAGTTGTTCCATGTCACATGCGACGTATATTCAAATATCCCTCATGCAGTTTGATTTTGCCTATAATGTCAGCACACTATGTCACTGATGCAGGCACTTCACAATTTAGTTGTAACAATTGTTCAGATCATGTGATCTACAGTGAGCTACTACCTTTGAATTTTGTTCTGGGAAATGGTAATTCACTGCCAAACATAGAATAAAATATAGTATTTCAGGATTTTTTCATACCAGCATGGCCATCATCATGGCTACTACTTTCACTGATTTTACCCTTCTGTTGTGTGGAAAACTTCAAAAGCTATTCACTGTTTTGCGGCAATGGTCAATGTATATGTGTATTTCTAAAATACCAATTGACAGCACCATGTGAACTGACAAACAGTGCACAAACTACAATCACATAGAGCTGTGTAACACAAAAATTTTCATATAAATGCCCGCATGCACTAAGCATGAAAAACCCGTAGTAAACTTCTACACAGGATAAAGGTAATTTTTGAATAGAATGCGCAGGTTGTATTTGATAGTGCACCATACAATGATACCATCTTAATAAATATTTCCAACATCAGCTGCCAATTATTCCAGTATGCCATCATACTTCAAATTATGTCACATCAAGCAGACATACTTAATAACACATTTTTAAGCATCAAACCCTATCTTCAGAATGTTGCACAATCTGTACCTTTGTTGGAATAATTATATTTTCGTCCACCCCTTTCTCAACTGAATGAGGGCAGTGTACCTAGTACCTGTTTTGAATGAATGTAGTACAACTGACATACATGTATATAGCTTATGAAAACATGAGCAGTGCTGTCCAGCTGAAAATATCTCTAGCAAAATTTTCTTTCCTTGTAGCATTTTTTCCACTTCTTTACATAAGCATGTATTTTTGAGAAAATCTGTAGCAATTTTGAAAAGCTTTGTAGCAAAATTTTGCTACAATGCTCCAGTTGGACAGCCCTGATGAGAGCGAAGTGTAAATTGCTTCATTTTCAAGAGTTTAGGCTTTTTGAGAGTAAATTTGAAAATCCAGAAGGTTTTAAATTCAGGACACTATTTTAAAAGTGGAGTTCACAAATCTTCCAGTCACTAGCCAAGTACTCACTTGCTTATCAAAAAAGTCGTGGTTTGAGGACTTGGGCATGGCCATTGAGCAATACCCTCCAAAAGTAAACAGTATTTTGTGTTTCTACACTGTAGATCTAATTTAACTTAAAAAACAACCCAATAGGGGGTATTCATATTAACCAGGATCTGGTGCTGCCACCTAGGCAGCAGCAAGGAACCTGACAGAAAGGAGACCAGATTCATGTAATAATCATGACCAAATAAGCTTCTGGGATGAAAAATATCCACTTGAGAAAACAAGCTTAAGATAGGTCATTCACGATATTTGAACCCATAGAAGATGCAAAACATAAATAGAAAAATTCATTTGCTTTGCACAAAAAGCACTGTCATGGTTAAGTAACATAACTGGTACAAGTGCCCTCGTCATGGTGGAGGCATTGTTCCATTGCCTGGCAACGAAGGGGACCAGAGCAGGTCTGCAGTTAACACAGTTAAATATGAATGCCTCCTATTTAAAATATGCTGCTTTTACTTTTTTTCTTCAAGCAATCAATGAAAAACACAATTCACAGGTGACTATTTCATCAGCCCACTATTGCCTTCCCATTTAACATGTTTAAGGTTGCATTTCATACAGTGGATAGCATTTCAGACCTCTTCATACACATACCTGCATCCACACCAGAGGTAATTATTTTCTACCAATAACATCGAAATACCATGCACATACAGGCATACTGAACAATTACTTTTGATCTGACAGATTGCATAGTCTTTCTTTTTCTATATTCTGAGCTCTACCTTGACAACAGACTGACAGTGAACTTTGACGTCAGTGTGCAACCCAGGCTATTGTTGTTACATCTGTAATTCAGTTGTGTCCATTTTCCTGTGCACTGCACAGGTGAAGTGTCACAACATAAGAAAAGCTATTCCCACTGAGACAGACTCCTTTAATAGCACCAACAATGAAAAACACACACGTAGATCTGCCCCAAAGGGAATTTGTAAACTGCAGATTAAAAGCAATTACTTGCAGTTTGCAAGTAGAATAAATAATTTACGGGGTGGGGGGGTCTGAAAATATTCTCATTTGCAGACAGCTTGTGATGCACAATCTTTAAAAATTTCAGTGGCATAGTCTGGCTCGTATAAGGGGACCCAAAATGTACCTGAAACATAGCCTTATAAGACAGGTGATCTGTCTTAAGGGGGAAATACAATGAAAGTGCCACACATGCTGCATACCAAAGTGGCCTTTGTAGAAAGAGTGTGTCTCAACAATGGGGCCAGCCTAAGAGGCACCATTGTGACATTCTATATTCCACCCATAGTTGATTAAAAGCTGCTTACAACTCGTACATCATGTATAATGTGTGTAATTAACCAATGAATGGTATTTTTAGTCTAGGTTTCAGGCTCTTTGTTTTACCTAGTTTTTATGCCAGCTTTATGCCAATTATGATTGTACCCTTGGATAAAGGTTGATGAAATCTTTGTGTCTGAAATCTTTTTAGCAATACATGTATTTGGTCAGAGTAAATATACATATATATATATATATATATATATATATATATATATATATATATATATATATATATATATATATATATATATATATATATATATATATATATATCATTGAATATGCCTGATGAGGTCAGTTTTCCTTACAATAGAGATATGTTGCAATATTCCATGCAGGAATCGTGCATATATATCACATTTACAACACATACTTTTTTATTAGACAGCATAAACAGGATATGTACTTGTGCAGTGGCAACTGATACACAGAACTCCCATGTCAAACTGCAAGTTTTTATGAGACCACCCTTTGTTGGCATTGGACTGTATTTTTTCCTTGATTTAAAAAAAATATGATGTTACTTAACCTACATTTTATGATAGTAGTAAGACCAGTTTTTGCTGGAAGTAGGGATGGTCTGAAATGCATGTACCAGATACCACTGAACATTTCATGTGTCTCATCGTCTCACTGAAAATTGATGCATGCATATAGCTTAATGTAATTAATATCATAATTTGAGATACAAGAATATATAATGTCATTCTTGGCATTCTAAAAAAAAAAAGACCAAAAATAACCCAAAAAACAATATTTAAAAAAAAATCACCCCAAAACAGAAACAAAAGCAAAACAAAACACAGCAATCAAAAGGTGTAAGATCAAATCTCACAGAAACATCTGGCCCAGCCTGACACTCATTCTTTGGAGAATCATTTTATTTGCGCAGAGGACACTTATATTGCATGCAAACCTTGAAATGCAGCTAAACGTACATGAACAATATCATTGATTGCTGTAAAGACGGACATTTTACATTATACCATGCAGTCACTACTGTCACTATATAAAATAAACCTTAAATACAATGTGGAGTCTGTCACTAGTTCCACCATATTGAAGTATCAGTAGCCTAATAATCACATACCTGTGCATTTTTTCCCAAAAGAAATTACTATCAATTTACAGAATGCAAATAGCTTTTTTTTTTGTCTAGATATATCATGTCTAACTTTCAAATATGAACAAGAGTTCTCCTATTTGGAACATAACAGCTGAACCATGATACCACAATCATATTGCACCATGCAAGTGGCTTTTCATGTGATTCCAGCATGCACTTAGGATAAAGAATTGCCAGGGAAAAAACTCCAAACTTCTTCCTACAAAAATACCTGTGAACATGGAAGTCTAAAAACACCACTGCACATCTTTAAGAACTGTCCACTTGACTTTTAGCATGATTAATAAAACAGTTGTCAACATTTAAAAAAGGATTAAAATATAGCCCTCATGTGATTTTCTTCTCTTTGGTCAACTGACAATACCAAGCAAATGAAGTATAAACTAACCATTGGAGTAAAAACTTTCAAAAAAAAATCTGTGTCAGAAATGACTGAAAACTTACCAGCCTTTTTACATGTTATATGCACATACACATAAAAATACGTCAAAAAATCTAGACTATTGATTGCATGTGAAATATTGGGGAGATGGCATGCTTTTGTATTACAGTACTCCACCCACTTCTGTTTTGTCACAAATGCTTTAATACTAGCAAACAAAAGGCAACCAATACATTTGTGGTATGGTACATTAAAAACATAAACATTTCACATGTTTAATGCCAGTTAGTAAACAATGAAATATCTTAAGCTTTTCTTTTAGTAACAAATTTTGGGAAATACGTTTATTTCGGTTATGATGTTACCTCGTATACGAGGACTGACCAACAGGAATCCAGGTTCAAGAATGACTGGTCACACTAACATTACTACACCCTCTGGAAAATATTATGACTTCCCAAGACCCAAGCGGTCATCAGCAGACAGCACCCTGTCTCCATTTAATTGTGTTAGATAAGACTGCTACACTATAACAGAAATGTGATCGTCGAAACCTTCAGCTCAGGGCACCAGCTGGCTGGCAGTATTGACTCTTTCACTGCCACCTTGAAGACTGAGTCAACAGCTTTCCTCGGTGTGCTTTGGGTGCAATATGCCCAGAGCATGCCCGGGAAAGCTGTTGACCTGGTCCCTCATGGTCTATGGAACTTTAGGCATGCTGGTACAGTGGTACCTGCTGTATGCAACCACTGCCGTAAGCAGCTGCATTGCTTTTTATGGTCACTAGCCTGGGACCTAGTGGTCAATTTCTTTGTAAAATTACCTGTGGTGACAGGTCACCTGCTGTATGTGGCCACTTTTTCTTGGCTGAAGGGGTGGCCACATACAGCAGGTACCACTGTACTTGAATGAAAAGTGTTTTCACAAGGAATACTAATCGAGGATCTTTATTCTATTTCAGAGCAGGCCATCTTAAATAGCTCTACTTTAGTTGCAGTTGGCATGGAAACGGTTAAGTAGACTCAGGTGTTGTGCTTGGCAGCCAGGTCAGGCTACAGGTGCACACCTCTCACTGGTGGCATCAATCCCTATTATATACTGTCAATTGCTTTTATTTATAATTTACACACGCAAAAAATAAGTACATTTACAGAATCTGAAAGAAGGGGTCTGTAGCTAATGCATTCTTTGATTATGCAGTCAAGCCAGAGGAGTCCAACACAGCTTGCTGTGTAGATATAAGTACAATGAAGTCAAACGAGTGTTGTACACTTTTTTTTTCAGGATTTCCCTTTAATGTTGTGCCATATATCATACATGACACGACAATGAAGGGAAGTATCATTATCAGTAAATAGCTTTAAGTTTAAAACATATCACAATGCAAATATTTTACTAAGAAAGGGGAAAAAATTGTTTATTAGTTTAATACCTTCAGTCACTTTGGTCAGTTTTATGCCTTTCTATGAATACATTTTATGCAGTTTTTTTTTGGGGGGGGGGGGGGGGGGGGGGGAGAGGGGGTGATACTGGATAGGGTGTTTCACCTAAATATGGCTTACATGCATGTGTGTAAAGTCACATGGAACTAAAACGTTTATGGCAGTGAGAATTGGCACAAAACAGTTAAAAAGACAAACAACTAAATATTGACATGAATTAATGACAAGAGGACTGAGACAGTCCTGTGCTTAGCTGATTATACACTAAAGTGGTCCTGTGAGCTAGGAAAGCAGGTGAAGTTATCTATGTAACATCCAGCTTTGGCCTTCATTAATGACCACTATGTGCAAAGTCCTAGCTCCAAGTTCTCAAGTTACCGTTTTTAATTCCAATAAGGGCACATACTCTTATGTAGGTCAATTTTCAGTCTCAATTCTAGTCCATTACCTGCTTTTAGGCATATTTTTTCAACTACATTTTCCTAAGGGCACTGTGTGCTTATTAGAATGAATACAGTACATGAATAATGGCATAGCCATATGACCTTGGTAATTAGGTCAAGGTTATCAATGTATACCTTGATCCTGATGCATGCAGAGTTCTGTCACTATGTGCACCATCAAAGTCCCAGGTCAAATAGCTGCTCAGTTACAAAGTGTAAACTTATTAAAGTGGTCCTGTGCCCTTGGGAATTAAGCCAAGGACACCCCTACTAAACATTAAGAGAATTCATGGAGAACGGGTGGACAAGTTTTTACTTCATCATGTTCATGGGTGGACTCTGAATTGTCTTGGTATCAAAGATAAAAACTTACCGTCGTTTAAAACTATCTAAGTGACCACACCCAATGTGTTTAACATCTGTCAGCAACTTCTGATCACCTACCAATTAAACGTGGGGTGCCCCAAGGCTCCATCTTGCAGCCATTTCTGTTTGTCATTTATGTGAATGATCTCGCAGTTGATCAAGCATTCAAAAATTGCCCTGCATGTGGATGATAGAGTTTCCATGCATTCCTCAACCAATATTGGCGAGGTTAAAAGTCATTTAGAAACTGACCAAGGAAGTACCCCGCCCTGGTGTCAGAAAAACAAACTATTTTTGAAGTGCAATGGATGCCACTTGGCGCACAAAAAAGACCATACATTCAGGAACCTGTCTCTATTTCAGTAGACAATCATGAGATCGACCGAGTGAACCATTATAAATACCTTGGTGTAACCATGCAATCTTCATTGCATTGGTCTGAGCATGTGAATTCTACATGCCTAAAAATTTTCAAACACCCAGGAATACTGCGTGGAATACGGCATTACATAACTCAAGATGATGCCGTCTAGTTATACAATGCATTGGTTACGCTAGTACATGACTATTGTGACATTATGTATGGAAGTTGTAGGGACACACTCTTAACAAAACAGCAATGCTTGTGACTCTCTTCAGGCAAAATAACCTTACAGGCTCGATGCGACACCCCAAACCAGTTGGTGTGATCCAAAACTGGCTTTCAGCAAAGGAGCATATCTATCTCCATGAGTGCGTCATGACATTTAAATGTTTAAATGGCTTAACGCCTGAGTACCTGTCTGAAAGATTCAACTATCTTGGCCTTTCGTACTGGACTTGTCAGGTAGCAAACAACAACAACCTTAAAATACCCAAATGTAAATTTATGTGTGGTCAGCAGTTCTTTTGAATATAGGTGCAGCATTGCATGGAACAAAAAGTAAGTCACCAAAGTTGCACGGTGACGTGAATTAGATCAAGGCTGGTCACTCATATGCAGTTTCAAGTTGGCCTGCACAGGAGCCATTATCATGCAAGATGTGAAAGTTCCAGCTCCAATAGTTCTTGAGTTATCCGCACCAAATGATGGAATCTTGGAAGATTTTCACATACATGAACTTGAACCCACAGCATACAAAAATAAAAAAATACCTGAAAAACAGCGATGAATAAACCAGACCCACCCACAGTACATACCTGCCAGGTTTGATGATGACTCATCCAATGTTTATCTGAATTATGAAAAAAAATGTGAATTCTGTACAGACAGACAATGGACATACCTGACGGTGCACCACAAGTTCAGCTGACTTGTCAGTCAGCTGATCTCAAAAGAAAAAAAAAAGCAACATAGTGAGAAAACAATATTTGGCAGGGTTTTACAGAAATTTTGAACTCCCGCTCCAATGTGATTGAGCACATCAGGTTTCCCCCTGTGCACATTTAAATACTTATACACCTTGTGACTAGATATGCTACATTGTATAAAATAGGCCTATAATATCTAAATCTTTGATTGTGATGATATGATTTCACACTTAATACATAGGTAAGCACTGAAGGTAAAATTCACGAACATTTTCACAATTTGTTGTCCGTGCTAGAGTATCTCCCAATCACGTGCTTTTCACAATAAGGAAGTGACTACTGCCTTGATACATACAATGAAGTAAGTACACGCCAACTTCACACTAATTTCATTTTCTATAATACATGTAGATGTACCTATATCACTAGGTTAGCGCTACGATTTTATTTTGAGTAGCCAAAATTTCCCTTCTTCTCAGAAAGACCTACACAGACTTTGAATTTGTTAAATTTCCGCATCAAAACAAAGAATTTTGGGGGAAATTTTAGCAGCCATTTACTACTTTTAGTAGCCATTTTGAGGTTTTAGTGCCATTTGGCTAGTGCTAGTGCTAACCTAGAATCAAGATACCCTCATGATTCTTTCATGCTGAAAACAGCTAAAAAAAGGACCTGGCATGAGATCTTGTCTGCTTCACTTTTTTTTCATGTCAGTTTTGCATTTAAAAAAATAAAATTGCAAATTTTAGTGGCAACCTGTCAGGAGAGCTAGCTGCTGGTCAATGACCTCCAGTTGGACATTCAGGACCAAATCCTTGTCAAAGAAAGCCGATGACTTAGTCTTGCAATAACAATGAAAAAGGTTAATAACTTAGTCTTATAATAACAATAAAAAAGGGCATAAAATGTTTCCCCTTCTGGAACAAAAATGAAGCCATGAAAGGGGCTGGCATCTCTCGTGTCAGGAAATGAATCTAAAATAATGTTTGTTTTTACATTTACATATATGGTCCCCAGAAAAGTCTGCCATTTGGCCTGGTGGAGCACATTTAGATCAAATTGTCAGCTTTACCTTGACGATTATGCAAATGATGTATTGGCTTTCTTTTCTCATATTCTACCATCAGTTCAGAGGCTCTCATCTGCCCATTATGCTGTGCCACTCAGCTGGAGTGGAATATTGATTTACCGCTGTTCCCTTTGATCCAGTGTGGTTCCTCAGGATGCATTTTCTGACCAATGATGTCCTCGCGTAAATGAGACTGTGGTGTTTGGTGCCACTGGCCTATAAGACAGGAACTATACTAGCTACATTGGTATACAGCGACGACCACTAGGACCCACATATCGACATAATCACTTTCAGAATTTGCTTTTCAGCCAATGTCTTCATTTAAAAAAAAAAAAAAAAGATACCTATTCATTACCTTTTCCACATGTATAAACTTAGCACCTGACAAAAATATTTCAGCATCAAATGGGTTATCACTGGATACAGTGTAGGAAAGCATATCAAATATATAAAGTGAGCTGCACATGCATAGCTGATAGTCTTGCCCTCAGACTTAAACTTTTTTTAACCCTTCCCCCCTTAATCAAGCCAAAACTGGCCGGTGGTTAAATGGTTATACTTCTATGCTTTTGCTTTTTGGACTTATTTCAACAGTAAAGAAAAACAGTTTGAATAAGAATTCTTGATGATATCAAGGAGGGTAGAGAGAGATCATGATAACATGCCCCTGGTCAACAGTTTTCATGGGAATGCTGTTGACTCAGTCTTAATTCAAGGGGAAAGGGTTAATAATATTATGCCCCATGTCAACATCTATCTTTGGCCTGGACCAGCTCTTGAGCTGGGACCTTCCCACAGCAATCTGTGCTACAATATATATTAAAGCACAAATGCATATTTTTGCCATGAAGTTCATCCATAAAAGTTTTACATATATGTTGCGGTATTCAGAGTGGATACATGAATATGAGAAGTGTGGACCTCATCCTTGACACGTCCATCTCAATATTTCTAAAGCTAAGTACAAAACTGACTTTCATAGGGAAAATATACATTAATTACTATACGACATCATTTGCCACCATTTATCAAAATAGACAACTTTACAAACTCCCACCAGGTGTCACTGCCTGCTGGCACACCAATAAAGCTTCCACCTCAAAGTTGGCATTGACAAAATCCAAACTTAGTTCAACAGCAGAATTTAAAATTGCTTGCATATCCTATCAGCATAGACTACAAGTGCTTTACACAATGTATTTCAACTCCTTTTTTCTTGAGTCACTGTGCTGTAATTAATCTTTTTTTCACTACAGGTAAAATTATGTGTGTTGCTGCTATGCAACTTTTTATCTTTTTCTTTTTTTGAAAAATAAATATTACACCAGGTATCACTGCCTACCAGGTTATTAAAAAAATGCTTCAACTTCTACTTCAGAGTTGGCACTGCAAAATCAAGAACAACTTCTTTAGTCAACAGCAAAATTTTTAAATCATTGGCAGATCTGTGTGGAGGTCATTTGATAGTGCCACACACATATATACTTTGGATTCGAGAGTGTCAAACAGTGAATTACTTGCTCACTGAAGTAAGCGGGCGTTCACTCTGACGGGCCACAGGCGTAGGTAGATATGGCAGTGTTTTGCTGTGCCACACTTCTTCACAGCAGTACGTCTGACGTCTCACACATTATTCAGAACTTCTCTCAACAGACAGTATGCCACCAAGAAACCAAACATCTGAAAAAAAAAAAAAATAAGTAGTCAGTTTGTAACATACAATGTATTCAAGTACTGCACACCATCAAACCACATCAATATTTATAATATTTCAAGCACTTTCTTTGGCACTACACATAGTTAGACAAAGTGCTAAAAACGGGACATAAAACGGATACAAGTGTGTTCTTGTAAAAAATAATGCCTTAAAACCACAAGCCCTCACATAAGCTCATAACGTAACAAATGCTCAATAAATATTTACACATAAATTTCCGTGTCTGCTCACACTACTGTGGTGTAAATGAAGCTTTTCATGCATACAGTGAAAACTCGTTAATGTAATGACACTATCTGTATCCCTTAAAAGTATGTCAGATAACTGAACATGTCAGATAAATGAATCCAACAACAAAGAAAATGAACTTTTGCACTTCAAAACTTGTGTCATTATATTGAATGTGTCGGATATCTGCATGTGTTGTTATAATGAGGTATCAGTGTACTTGAATTTGTTGTATTTTGACATGCACATTTGACAAGAAAGCAGCTTTAACCAAATCAGTAGATTTATAACTTTCATATACTGTTGGGGTTTTTTTTTTCGTGTAGCATATTCCATATTTTATAGCTTTTTCAAAAGTTGACAAGTTTGCAAAAAAAATTCACATTTTACCACAAAAAATAAACAATAAAAAAATACATAAAATAAAATAAAATCGTCATTCATAAAATAATCTTCCAGTGTACACATCCCTATGTGTTGCAACACACCCATTTTTCTGAAATCAAAGTTTTTGTTTTGATAAGGGAAATAATAAAACACCACTCACATTCATGAAATTCCATGGCATTTTCAAATTCCAAGATTTAATTTTAAGTTAGTTTTACATGTTACTGGATGAAGTATAATTGCCACATCCCTGGATACGCCTCCACAAGCCTCTGTGTGTCATCTATTTTTATATTTATGTGCAAAATTGCAGCAAAGGCAGTCCTAACATTTTAAATGTACTGGATGACAAATTTGGTTGCAGGGTTGACACATTGTGATGCATTTCCTTAACAGTAAATTGCTTAGAATAACTGACATATGGGTCACAATGACCCAGATAGGTGATCAATCCATCTTACTTATAATACTCCCAAGGACTCTATTGTGTTTAACTCAGATTACTTCTTTTAATTATGGGGAACACTTGTTTTGCTACAAAAGGTCACAGCCAGAAAAGTAGGTCACAAAAATGTATAAAATATTTGGTGTTCCAACAAAAACAGGAGAGCACTATTATCATGTAACAAAGTCTTGAACAACTACTACACAGCATTTCAGAATTTAGTTTTAAAAAATTTCAGTGAATGACATGGTGGCCATATGACCTTGAATATTTTGCAATAAAGTGCAGCTTAAGAAAGAATGTTTGTATCAATTTATCTTAGCCTCAGGAGGTACTTGTGTACCAATTTGAGAACATTTTCATCAATTTTTCATACAGTGTGTTAACAATCACTGATGAGATGGAACGACGGACAACCCTAAAACAGAACGCCTCCCAACCTGAAATACTACTGCTTATGTTACTGAAATCATGCTCCCTTGTAGGCACTATTCAATATGCCAACGGAGTTCAAAGAAAGCCATGTGATCAACAACAGGATCAAAAGTTTACCAAACACAATTACATTTGTCAAATAATAAACAGGATGTTTGTCTCCAGACCAGAACATGCTCCGTATTGTCTCTGAAACATTTGTGAAGTGGAGGAAACATGGCCCTTGGTATGCTCAGCAGGCAAACTGGCTACGGACTTTCACTGACAATATGCATCATTCTGAATGTTTACATACACCACAAATATGAATATGCCTTGGCTGCAATGGGAGAAGCCTGGATGCACTTCAGCCACTAGAGGTCACCACTCTCCAAATGATCATGCTAACTCTTCCAATAAGCCAATGGTATAAAGCAGAGCCACCAATATGGGCACATGTCACCATCAACTAGTTCCCCATGGCTTGCTTCTTTTTACATCAATTGTTAATGACAATGGAGTTGTAAAATATATACTTACATAAACAGGTATTAGACCAAAAGCCAGCCCCATGTAGGCAACAGCTCTGGCATCTGCCCATCCCCTGGTCACAGCATAGCAGGGCTACAGACAAATATTATAAAATATGGTCAAATAGGTCACATACTGGCACTGGATAAGTTTACTGAACAGATTCTCCCATCTTACCAGGCACACACAGGGTTCTTACTGGTCAGGGTTTCCCCAAGGGTGGGTCCACTTTAACAGGGAGTTTTAACTCCCTCTACATGCAGCCTACTGTGAATTGAGTACAATTTTGGTCAGTTGTATGCCATTTTAAGAAGTTTTAAGGGGTCTTTCTCATTTTGCAAGGGTCATGGACCCAGGACCCATCCTTAATGGGATCCTTGATACATAATTTTATAAAAGCAAGTGTATAGGGTAGATAAACAGGGTTTTTGGTTTGTGTCTGATGCTGTCTTTACAACCACCTGTTTTCTCCACCACAGGTCAATCTATTTTAGATCTGATAAACATATTAATAAATATAGTGAGCTACAGGTGTTTAGATCCCCGGGGGAACGAAACACCTGTAGTTTACTATATTTATTATCATAAGAATAAGATACCCGTGTAGCAGCACAGGGCACCATTTGCCATCTTAACGGGTAAAGTTGATCCTAAGATTGACCCTCTTCTAAATACATGTCCATTAACAGTTTTGCACAATTTGCAAGTGACACTGGATGCCATCAATATATAAATAAACTTCACATCATATACTGTATCATAACACATCATTTACCAGCTCTGGTCAAGAAAGGGTTGTGACTTTAAGGGGACTTCGAGGTGGTGCCATCTCTCGAGTGCTACCCCAAACAAGTAATTGATGAGACTACAACATACTGTCATCTTGTGATCACTGGCCCATACAGCACATATACAATTACAAACATCAATCAGTTTCTGTGATCTGGGACAACTGACCTGATGACCTACTTTTTTTTGCTTTTGACCCTTTAGTCCTTCTACACGTGTGTATTAAGTTTCACACAATTGTGTCAAAACAAAAAGTTACAGCTTCACACTTGTCAACATACACTGACAAGAAATAGCAAGATTTTATAATTAAGAAAGAACAACGATGAAAATGGAATGGATTGCTCCAACACATTAAATTGTGATCGAAAAGCCCCAAAATAAAGACCGAAAAGTGGACAGCTCCACCAATACAGAGGTGACTTCACAGGTGTGCAACTTGAAAAGTCGACACACAGACACAGATATGTTGATGACAATACATATTCAGTCTACAGGCCAAGGGGGGGGGGGGGGAGGGACCCAAGTGATGGGCATAATTGGTTTGAGAATTTCCCAACTGAATCCATAATACAGATCTGTTCTGCTGTACTTGTAAACCACAACCAAGTTCTGAGCAACGTGAATTTTCCAACTTGTGTCCTATGCAAACCAGATGATTATATATGGAGCTGCAGTACAAGCAAATCATGGAAGCACTGCATACCTGCATGTATGAACATTGCAGCAAACATACAACCACAAGGTTCGGGTTTTGGTCTTACTGGAATTAAAACTGAGTCAACAGCTTTCCTTGGCATCAGTTGGACACTAAGAGCCAAACCCATGCCAAGGAAAGCTGTGGACCTGGGTCATGTTGTCTTAATAGGTCTCATCTACAATTCTCATTCGAATTGTTTTTCAGTAGGCCTACCATTGAAATCCACCAAAAACACTGAAGCAGACGACATTTGACCACCAGCTGGTTTTGGCCAGTTTTATGTGACAAGGGTTTATACATGTCTTATGAAGCATTGTTAAAGGTACTTACGGTCCAGTTCACAAATGTGTGATACTTGTAGGAATCTGGATTGGTCACAGCAAGGTGGCACAGGTTTACGTTTTTATAGTACACCTCTCCATTGCTATTTCTCTCTCGCAGACAGCAGGATTTTGGAACTGGTGCGCTCTGGATCAGTCAAAATGCAAGAGTGTCCAATCTGAATGGTGTGGGTTTACATCCCATATCATCATTGGTATTACAGAAACATGTGCATGCAGTTGACTGTGGTTAAGCACATTTAAAGTAGAGACATACCAACTATATATAGTAACCATCTATGAATATGCATGCACATACCTTGAAAAGACAACTATAAAAACTAAGAGCACGATACTCAAGGTCTCAACACTGATAGTGGTTGGTACCCTCTCTCTCTCTCTCTCTCTCTCTCTCTCTCTCTCTCTCTCTCTCTCTCTCTCTCTCTCTCTCTCTCTCTCTCTCTCTCTCTCTCTCTCTCTCTCTCTCTCTCTCTCTCTCTCTCTCTCTCTCTCTCTCTCTCTCTCTCTCTCTCTCTCTCTCTCTCTCTCTCTCTCTCTCTCTCTCTCTCTCTCTCTCTCCCCCCCCTCCCCTCTCTCCACATGATTTTGACGAAATTGGGCATGCATCATTTTTAAAGTTCTTGCTGTAAAGAGCTGGTTCTTTATAATACCATCAGCTAAAAGATTTCCGTTTTTGGGTCAAATTAGTCGACATCAACTGGACTTGTACAATTATCCACTTCACTATTTTCTTTGGCTTGGGTTTGATTCCAAAGATTCCAAACAGCTCGAAAGACAATACATTCTCTGTGAGCAGTTTTTGCTCTGCTATCAGGACGTTAAGTCCCTGGTATACCAGTGACTTTAAAATCTTTCAAGTTTTTTTTTTTTTGGGGGGGGGGGGTGGTTTTCGAACGAAAAGTAAAGTTTTTAGTGCAGATGAAATAAATAATCTTTGATAAATATATCATAAACCTTGTTAGATCAATTACTAGCAGCTTTGCCAACAGCAAGCACCAACTTCCAAGAGTTCATTTTGGCACTTCTTTCAAACTAAACAGCAAATAACAAGCACTCCCATCAAGATGACAGCTTACCCCTCTAGCTGAACTGGTCATCCAGCCTGTCTGCTTCCAGTCTCCAGGCCCACCATGGAAGCCACAACATCGAAACTGAACATAAATAACAAATGTTCTGTCTTCAGATGTAGTCAGTATGAAGATCACGAATTAGGCATCACAGCTGAAGGCAGTTAATGGCATTGAGCTATTTTATTCCCCTAGCATATTGTTTCAGGATATATATGACAGATTAACTCTTTCAGTGCCAAGTTTTGGACTGAGTCAACAGCTTTCCTCGGCACATTTTGGGCACACTGTGCCCAAAGTGTGCTGAAGAAACCTGTTGACCAAGATCATTATATTGTCTGGAACTACATGTATAGGCATGCTGGTACTTGCATTAAAGGTCCTTTTATAAATATGAATATAGCAACCTAAATACTGTAAATTGCTTTAATTTCGATGTATTCTTATTTTGCTGATGGCACAAAACCGTGAAAATCAAAACACAGTGAAATAGTATTTTAACATTGTTTGAATGGGAATTATGTCCAAAACGGTGAAATTAAAACTACAGTGAAATGTCAAAAATACAAAAACCGTGAAAATTTATACATGCCAAAATAAAGCAATTTACAGTAATTGAGAGCAGTTCATCTTAAGTACTTTAACTTTAGTCGCAGTTGGCATTGAGAGAGTTAAGTAATGGTAAATTTCTTTCAGATAACATAGTCAATTTATGTTGAAAGAGCCATAACGTATCGCTTTTTACAAGCTTAAAAATTTGATTCCTGTTGTGCCACTGTAGCAATGGCTCAACCATGCAACATTTACACAGCAGTTAATTATAAATTACAACAAGAGGGCTGTGTGAACAGCCCGTGCCTCATCACCTGATCTTGACATTCATCACACTTGCAGCTCTATGAACTTGGGAAAGGATCAAGGACACCATGTTCTGAGTAAGTCTGAACTTTATCGAAGAACACTTACATGTACAACATCAAAGTTCAAGTAGTTCTCAAAAAGAGTAAAATTCATGTATGTTGCACTGTGACCCCACAAACGAGGTCAAAGTCATTCATGTACTGTCTCAGCATGACCTTCATACAGAATAATTAACATGTGTAGCCAACTCAAAACAGATCTCAAGTTATCAAGTAAACAGTAAATTTCGTGTCAGTTGTCCTGTGAATTAGCATTAGAATGCCCATTGACTTACATAGTAATCAATAGGAAAAGCTCCACTGACTGGTAAGTACCGTAATTGAAAATCCTTAAAAATCAGGAATCCAAAGCAGTGCCACCTACTAAACAACTGTTTGACCCTTCCACAACAACATATCCATCACATTTCAGCTTAATCTGAGGGACGGTTCTGAAAACAAGTGAAAAATAGCAAAACCATACAAAAAATTCATAAAAAAATTGCAGGGCCACCTGGTGAACAAATTGGGAACTAGGTGTCCCCGGGAGTGTCTATGTACGATATCAAAGCAATTGGGTGAGCGGTTTCAGAGGAGAAGAATTTTTAAGGTTTGCCCCAAAAAAGAACAAACAAATTCATAAAAAATCCAAAAATCACGAGAGCAACTCCATTTGACCACACTTGGTAGAGATCCACCCAAGGCACATCCCCACCAAGTTTGAAGTAAATCTGGTCAATATTATTAAAGTTATGACCATTACAAGAAATTCCCAGGTTAAACTTTCCTATTAAAACTTTTGTAGAGATTTTTGAAAAAAAATCAATAAAAAATCCAAATTCATTGGAACATGACCATTTGAACAAACCTGGTAGACACCCACCCAAGGTAAACTGCCACCAAGTTTGAAGTAAATCTGGATGACGGTTTTGGAGAAGAAGTCGAAAATGTAAATTAGCATTAGAATGCCCATTGACTTACATGGTAATCAATAGTAAAGGTGCATTTACCCCAAAGGAGCCGAATTGAAAAAATCGTTAAAAATCGGGAATACGCAGCATTCCCACATAGTGAACAACTTTGTTTGGCCCTTCCATAAGGAACATATCCACCACATATAAGCTTAATCTGAGTGACGGTTCTGGAGAAGAAGTCGAAAATAGCTATAACACACAAAAATTCATAAAAAATTAGAAAAAAACTGCAGCCCCACCTGGTGAACAAATTAACAACAAGGAGTCCCCAGATGTCTTCCTGTGTGATATCAAAGCAATTGGGTAAGCAGTTTCGGAGAAGAAGATTTTTTAAGATTTGTCGAAAAAAAAGAACAAAAAAAATCATTAAAAATCCAAAAATCACTGGAGCATGAACATTTGACCAAAATTGGTAGAAACCCACCCAAGGTACATTGTCACCAAGTTTGAAGTTAATCTGGATGACGGTTTTGGAGAAGAAGTTGAAAATGTGAATTTGCATTAGAATGCCCATTGACTTCCATAGTAATCAATAGGAAAGCTGCATTGACCGACAAGTACCAGAATTGAAAAAATCGTTAAAAATCAGGAATCCGCAGCATTCCCACATAGTGAACAACTTTGTTTTACCCTTCTACAAGGAACATATCCACCATGTTTCAGCTTAATCTGAGTGACAGTTCTGGAGAAGAAGTCGAAAATAGCTATAACACACAAAAATTCATAAAAAATTAGGAAAAAATTGCAGCGCCACCTGGTGAACAAATTAAGAATTAGGAGTCCCAGGGAGTGTTCCTGTGTGATATCAAAGCAATTGGGTAAGCTGTTTCGGAGAAGAAGATTTTTTAAGATTTACCCAAAAAAGAACAAAAAAATTCATTAAAAATCCAAAAATCACTGGACCATGACCAATTGAACAAACTTGGTAGAGACCCACCCATGGCACATCTCCACCATGTTTAAAGTGAATCTGGCTGACGGTTTTGGAGAAGAAGTCGAAAATGTGAATTGTGGACGACGGACGGACGACGGACAGACGGACGGACGACGGACCCTCAAAAAACCTCAGCTGACTGACAAGTCAGCTGAGGTAAAAATGTGCACAAGTGAATTTCAGCAGACAGTCAGTAAAAGTCACTGGTAACATATATAATCTTACCTACATTTTTGGGACAGCTGTAAACCATTAGCCAAATTTTCATGACCAGGTAAGGCTGCTGTTTGCAAACAATGTACATTTATATTTTTTGTGTCAATACCATACATATTAAAAGCTTTATATCAATTGACAGCAGACTGAAGAAAAGTCTGAAATGTTCACAGGTATTGATGGTTTTAAGTTTTAGAGTAGAAGTTATGATTATTTATTCAAATACATATGTTAATATACCTATTTTATGCTCCACGTTGACACTTACCACTATTTGAGTTTGATCCCAGAAGGTTGTGTAAAAGTTGTCAAGTGAGTAGGATTGTCTTATCTTTGCAAAAAGGTTGTCACTAAGTATGCCTGCTGTCTGCAACAACCAATCATTTACATACGATGTTTACATTACAGGTACAGGTGTGGAATGTATAAAAGGTGTTATGGGGTCGTGTTCACAATTGATAGATTGAAATGTGCAAGTTTTCAAAGCTCGCAATTTTTTCAGTCACCACGCCGCATTTCATGGTCCATGATCAATATTCAATTAGGGTCACAGTTCGCAGAGAAAAATTCCCAATCATTTTCATGAAAAACACCCCTAGCTCCTTTCGTATTTGTTTCAATATACAATCACGAGAAACAAGAAATTCTCTGTGCTTTGTAAGTAAATGTAAATTTATTTTATTTGTGATTTAGGGTTATTAAAAAAAAGTTAAAATGGGCATTTACACAAAGACCTCGCGCAAGGAGTTTTTCAATTACAGTGGTACCTGTCTTGAGAGACCCCTCTGGGTGCACGGTTGGCTGAGCGGTAAGACGCTCGCCTTTCACCTCTGCGACCCGGGTTCGATTCTCGTCCTGGGCAGCATGTGGAAAAAAGTTCCTACCACTTTAACCGTGCACGGTGGTTCTCTCCAAGTCCTTCGGTTACCTCCACCTCAGACAAGGTAGGAAGTATACGCCAACATCTGTGCCATGGAGAGTGACTCGATAAGTCACTTATACTTTGCCTCCTAAGCAGACTTTCTTGGGGTGATACACTATGTTGGCCCCCAGCGCGCTGGGGGGTAGTAGACCGCCAAGAACGGATGTTTAGCAGGCAAACTTATACTTGACTTCTTTCACAATCTATGTAAAGCAAATGTGTCTATACTTTAATGAGAGACCACATATCTTTTTAAGACTGCTGTCTCAGAACACTGTACTATCTTTATCATTTTATTATACCTCTACTGAAAGACCACCTGTTTTGAGAGGCCACAATTTGACCTCCCTACGGTGGTCTCTCAAGACAGGGACCACCGTACCACCCAGTTAATTGAAGGTCATTCACATACATAAATCAAGAAATATGGGCCCCTAGATCACTGTAGATGTGTTCGTGACCTTTTTCTTTTTACAATTAGCCCAACCATTCAGAGAATATGCATTTTAAGACACACACACGCACACACCTCCCAAAGTAGAAAATTATATATGCAAGATTTTACACTAGTATCTCTGTACATTTATGAATCATGTTAACATGTACACTTTTGATCATAATGAAATTTCAAAAAAACAAAAACAAAAGAAACAGCACAACAGCAATGATGATGATGGTGGTGGTGGTGGTGGTGGTGGTGGTGGTGGTGGTGGTGGTGATGATGATGATGATGATGATGATGATGATGATGATGATGATGATGATGATGATGATGATGATGATGATGATGATGATGATGATGATGATGATGATGATGATGATGATGATGATGATGATGATGATGATGATGATGATGATGATGATGATGATGATAGGGAATAACAGCAGTATTACGTTTATATTGACAAAGTCAACAAACAATCCTGGGAAACTTCATAAGAATCCAACTCATGGTCTTACAGAAGATGTAAAAAAAATAGCGAGTGTATTTGAATATTTGTCTAATTTGCATCAGATGAAAACTTGCTTACCTGCACTTTGAAGACTGCAGCCAAAATTCCTGCTATCATCTGAACCACCGTGATGACAATCAACATTCCTACAAACTATGAGCAAAAAGAAAACAAAACAAATAAAGGAGAAATATATAAAGATAAGACATAATTGTACTCTTTCTCTCTCTCTCCCTCCTCCCTCCCTCTCTCTCTCTCTCTCATGAAATAACGGTCACAACACACAGAACACTAAGATATGAGTTTGTATAGGGCACAGCTCTTATCTTAATTGCTAAATGAAATATGTTTAAACCATCCTAATTGCCATACAGACATCTTCTATATGAAGAGTTTCCAAGACAGGTGACTTACAATGTGCAGATATCGCCTTTCTTCCTGCCAGAGTGCCATATTTCCCACAATGCCTGCTGCCAGGATGACAATGCCCACAAGGAGTAGCAGAGCCGTGGCTGCTCGAAGCAGATGATTGATGTCAATTTCCCGCAGCTGGGTCTGATCTAAGCTCACCCAGATGCTGACCGATATGAGGGTTATACCACACACCTGCCAAATAATAAGTAAGTTACTAAGTAACTTTATCAAATATTACATCATTTCACATGTATTAATTTGTGATATATCACCATGCTTGTTATACAAGCAGCAGCAACAGTTGCCACATCTTCTGCATAGTTATGGGCAAGAAAAAAAAACGAGAGAAGAAAAAAGCATAATCTAATCTATCTTGGCTCCATAACCAATCCAGTCACTTTCTACTCTTTATTAACTAGTTCAATACAAAACTTTTAAAAATTAAAGGCTTCAAAAGCCAAATGAATTTATAACAGGCCATCAGTGGGAAACCATCAAGCATGTTTCCCAGCAATGATAACAATAATATATGTAAACAAAACAAAACAAATAAAATTTAAGCTCAAACAAGCCAAATGTTACCTTTCATATTTGCACATGGATACAAGAACAATGTACATGATGTACATCATTCAGTCTGCCATGTCTACTGAACACGAAGCTGCCAAAGAGCATTAAATTAGGCCAGAGTTTTTTAATTTTTAGTTTCACAGACATTTGCCACAAAAAGCTTGGGTAGGAGGGAGGAATAAAAATAAAAATAAAAATAAAGCACTTGCATTTAAAAAAAAAAAATTAGTCTGCAGACTAAAGGGTAGGAGGAGAAAAATCCCACAGAACTGGTTACTTCTATGCACTAAAGCATGCCTACATGTATTACTGTACACCATAAAGGACCTCAGTGTATTTAACATATTTCTCTCACTTTATACGCCTGCCTGTTTGTATTGTAGTATGCTTTTGGACCTCTAGTCCTACACTGGTGCAAGCTTTTCAATCTGAACTACTTGAATGGATGAACGTTGACTTTTACCTGGTACTTTTATCAAAATGACTACATGAAATTATTGAGAAAACAAGGTCATGTCAACTTTCATTCATGTTTGTTTGTGGATTCTAAGCATGGCTTGTGGGAACAGCATATCCAGAATTTTTTTCAAAATAGCAGAACTGTCAGAGAAGGTCGGCGCAAATAAAAAAAAGATGAATTTTCATTTTTTTTTTTTTTTTCTGGTTTTGGAAAAAATAGCGTCGTTGGAGTTTGTGAAACAAATAATTAAAAAACTCTGGCCTTAGGCTTGACTTAGTTGCAGTACGATGTATCTTTTACATGTCTGAGGGCGCCAGTGTGTGATTCTATTTTTAAAGCTTGTCTTAATGCCTCTCTTTCATCCCTGAGCTCGATAAAATGATGGCCTATTATCCTTCTAATAGTACTGTTGGGTGCTCCACATGTTGGTAGATGAATGACATTGAATACACACCAGACAAACAGAAATTGCAAAAAGTTTCCATTTTGTCTGCAATTTCCTTGCTCCCACCATGTACTTGAAACAGTACAGTGAAACCTGTTTTGAGAAACCACCCCTAGGGCAGGCCAAAAAGTGGTCACATAAGGCAAGTGGTCTCTCAATGGAGGTACACTAACATGTGAGAGATAGCAAAGGGGGACTTTGCAAATATAACCTGAATAGGCAGGTGGATTTTCCAGACAGTGGTCTTTCAAAACAGGTTTCACTGTATATCAAAATGAAATTGGGAGTCCACTTACACATATAATTTTTTGCAAGGGCTTCAATTTGATTGCTCCAAACATATTTTATTCAATTAAAAAAATGATAATTGGTGAACACACTAGCCTACTAAAGGACTCTGGTACAAATCTTATTGAGTGGGCACAGAATATAATGTACACTAATGGTCATATGAAATTACTCACCATAAATATTATAGTAAATGACCAGAACAGAGTGCCAAATATCATGCACCCCAAGTCCCTTGACGATGCCATGATAATGGGATTTGCACCTCTGTGAACAAACAGTTACCTTTCCACCATCTTGTCCCTGTAACATAACCAAGATATTTATGCAAATATGTGTATTAAGGTAGACGATCTGAAGCTGGCACCTTTGGATAACCTTTAATCACTTTTTCATATTTTGGGATAGTCTGATACACTAAACTACATGCTCCTCAAAACACAGATGTGTGAACATCAAATTTATATGAGATAATTGATCTCAAAACGTTTGTTTACAATGAAAAGTTTAAACAGTGCTGGGCACATGGGTTTGTTTGCATGGGCATGATAGTGAACCATGTCATTGTTTGCACAGTCATTAGTCCATGACCGCTGGAACCCAGTTGAGCTATTGACAAGGGTCACTCACAGGAAACCATTAGCCGTGGAGATAAGAATGGGCCAGTTCAGACTAATAACTACCATTGTTCTGATTACTTTGAAATTCTCTATAGATGTAAAAACAAATTAGCACAATCCACTTACTGGTCCCCAAGTATGGAAAGCCTCACGTTAACAAACAACCAAACAAGCCAAGTGTGGTGTTCCCAAATTAAAAAAGTTGAGATTTAAGCCACAAAATATACTTTTGTTTAATGACAACATCACAGAGGCAAAGCTACAAGTTTATTTCACACAATAACTAAAACACAGGACAGAAGAAATGAGTATGTGTCATATTACAGCCATAAATGCATAAGAATTGGCAACTTTTTCTTTCAATGCCATTTTCTCGGAAAATGTTTTTTGCTCAACCTCTGCAATTTGTATCTTGCCTCACAAACGCACGAATTGCCCTATCACATTATAATCAATGGACATTAAAAGAAAAATATCATATCCAGTAACGGTTCCCAGGATTTTTTTTTCTGACAACCCCTTCCATGACTTATGAAGCAATTTATAGAAGGAAAATGAACAACTTGTCAGGACTAAATTAAAAAATTTTTAACTTTTTATTTATGCTATTTCAGGACTAAACATTGAATTTGATCCTGGACATGGATATATATTTTAAATTTCTTTTGATTCCAACTGAAAAAAAAAAAAAAACAATTTTGTGTGACTTCTGCGCAAAAAATGTGAAAATCCTACCAAGTCAGAAAGAATGTTATAAAATCTCCAAAAAATCCAATCCTGCAAAAAAACCCTATCGATACAATTCTATGGATATGTAGTAATTAGAAAATATATAGGTTTAATGTACTTGTGACAAAAATAAATGGGTAATTGCTATCCAAAGTTGCCAGTCTCACTGCACACTAGCTTCAGAGCTTCCACCTTAATTAAGTTAAGCTGGCTTCTTGCAAACTAAAAAAGCACTAGCTCTGAGTAACTGTTTCGGATTTTCCACAACTTTCACCATTTTTTTTATCTCTCAGTGTTATACAGAGCCCAAAAGAAGATAAAGTTAACACACAACTACAGTATGTTGCTGTTTACTCTTCTTCTGGTTCCATATTACAGAGCTGGTGCACCAGGTACATGTAGCATTCTGTTGCATTCAACAGCCAGCATTTGACATGGAATACAGGTCACGTTCCGATGTCAAGCTGTGAATTCATTCAATTTCACTGTTTTTGTTTTTGCTTATATTGCTGATGCTTCAAAACTGCCAAAATAAGAACCCAGTGAAAACATTTTAAGCAGGCAAGGATAGGAACTGTAAAAAAAAAAAAAATGATAAAATAATATGGAATTTTATGTTTCGGTGAAGTGTCCACAATTCCAAATACTTACACCATTATAACTCGTGAAAATAAATGTATTCACCGTAGTTATCACATAACAGCATCCTTGCACTTTTAATACCACAAGTACCAATGTTTCTCTGCATTATCAACTGTCTTCAAATGCTGGGCAGAGAGACAGTGGCTCCCTCTGGGCCTTTCTTTTTCATGATAGTATGGCAAAGTGTGACCTGCTGAATATCCTTAAAATGCTGTATAGCATAACTATGCAGTTGCCTGTGGGTCTACAAAACAGCCATTTAAAAGTCACCATGGTGCATTAACTGAATTATTTCTAGCTAAAGCAACTGTGCATGTAGGACAGTTCTACACTTTTCAAAACAAAGCATGATATACACCAGGGCTAGAAATAGGGCTTATCCGATTGTCTGGACTAACATGACTTAGTGAAACTTGTGACCAACAAGTAAAGTTGCCAATGCACTTGTCCAAAATTTACATATTATTCAATTAGAATAAGAGTCCACTTGGTTGGCGGAAAAATGAAAATTTTTCCTTATTTCTAGCACTGTACATGATTGCATTTTCCTTGTGTGCAATTGTTTGAATAACTTCTACCAATACCTCTGTTAAACCCTACTCAAGTGCTCCCATTATGTGCATGCAAATTTTCTTTCAAATTATTTGCCCCATATCAATTTTCACTTAGATCCCACATGATAGGACATGTGCTTTTTCTCATACTGGTCATGAAAGTACACTTTCAGACTACATAGCTAAACCTGCAAATGACAGGCATACCTCCTTTTGATACAAAATGAGAGTTTAATGTTTTTACTATCACATGGCAAATTTTAAAGAAAATTGACCTGAAAAGATGAAGACAGCAAGACAAACAAAGAAATTTCTTACTTTTGTATGCTCCCTTTACAAGTCTAACAACAGACTTTGACCTTCTTTCTAATACCAAGATTTTTGTTGCCATTTTTTTTTTTTTTTTTTTTTTGAGGCTATTAGTTTTCACTTTATATATTTAGTAAAGGCAGTAACCATGCATCCTTGCATGATCTTGCTTGTTATTGTGTAACTATTTATTTGTAAATTCAGTTTACATGGTGCTATGTTGGATTTGTCATATTCATGACATCATGAAGTTACCTGTTTTATTATGGGTGTGCCCATGTATTTATCTCTTATGATAATTGAACCAGCTACAGTCACTACAACTCCTTGACTTTCTAACTTGCAATGTGCTTGCTGAGTTTATAGCTGCATGCATGGAGTACAATTTACTGTGTGAGACTTTCAATCTATTATTTTCCCCAGTAATGGGTGGTTAAATACAGTTTTTTTTCTTTTTTTTTTTTTTAAACGAGTATGGTATACATACAGTAGAGAATAGTAATGTGCATGTTATGCCCTCGTATATTAAAGCATACACATTTAGTCATTAGACCAGTCTATGAAGATTTGTACACTCAGCGAAACCAGTTAAACATTTTGTGCATTGAGCAAGCCTCCCGAGATCCTATTTTACTTATACTTACACAAAACATCACCATTGTTGCTATAGTAAGTTAACAGGACTTAACAATAGCGTGTGCATACTTCGGATACATTTAGTGTCAGAAGTGACATCCTGTGGTGGCTCAACAAGCTTCTGTGTTTTCATACTCTTAAGTCAGTGAACGCTACCACCTAGTGACTGTTGCATGTACCCAAGGGGTATCTCAGAAAGTCACTGCCCATCTTATTGTCAATGCTTGTCCTACAGAAATAGCAGGGAAAGCTCAGACCATTAGCCAAATGCCAATGTTTCTTGAATTTGGTGAAACAAATGTGTAAATGGCTAAAATATTTTAAAATGAATTATCAAAAGGGCACAATGGATTTTTTTTTTTTTTTTCAAAAGTTAAATCACTCCATCAGAGAGTATAAGAAGTGGTCCTATGCTTGTCAGGCATTGTAGGGTTTCCATCCCTGTTGCAGCACACTTCTTTTTTCTTGTGACGCATACACACTATGGACTTGATTTTTTACCTTTACAGGCCTAAATGTAGAAGTAGGAACTGAGCATTGTGTATAAAGTATATTGGCCGGGACAAAACAGCAGCATGACAGCCCACTGCCCATACTGTTACCATAGCTACAATACCATTAGTGAACATAGTCATTTGTAAACCAAACCATTTTTGTGGTGGCTCTAGGCAGAAATCAGCAGTTTGATTCATGTAATTGTATTTCCAGTTCCCATGGTAAGATGTTTATGATCAACAGTTATATCTGACAAATGCACACATCACACTGGTTCCTCCGACATAAACAATTTAATAACTTGACACCTGACTCTCTCAACAGAGTTGATGCAACTTTTAAAGTCCAACATGAAGGTTTGATGATCAAGTAAGTTAAAGTGACGAAGTTATTCGGTCTGCAATTTGACTCAAAACGGGTTCAGGCTCCGAAACATGTTCTGATTAGTTACCCGCTGAAGACCCTTTAATTTATTTGGGCTAATACAGCCTATCTCAAAATTCTACAGAAGGTGTGCAATACAGACAACAGTGCAGCCATATGTTTATAGGTTAGACAGTGACAGGTTAGCTTAGGGAGAATAAAGATTTTGGACTATGGAATAGGGTAATGACTACTCAGAAGCAGTTAAGGACAAAAAGACACAAACAGAAAATTTAAATTGGGCTGCTCAATTTGCATCAGTATGTACAAAGGTCTCACTAAGATTAGGCATACTTCTCTGCATTTAGGACTTGTTCCCAACAGAGGTGGCTATAAGACTTTTTAATGCTCTGGTTTTGCCACTTGAGGATTTTTGCAGCACTGCGTAGGGCCGTCCTTCAAATAAAACTTTTTCATAAAGAGTCACCAAATTACAGAAAAGTTCAGCCAGAATCATACTTCAATGTAAAATTTCAGACTTTTCTAGTCCAGAGCTGTTTTTATGTTTGAAATGGATGCTCTTTGAAAAGCCTATCAGTATTAAAAGATGTGTTTTAATGTACAAGTTCATGAATATTTTGACACCACGGTATTTGAATACTTTTACTTAAATGTCCCAGCAACACTCTTACAACACCAGATCTACAAGCCGCGACAATACAGTCTATGCATAAGTTCACCAAGCGTGAAAACCCTGGCAGCTGCCCCATTACGAAAGCGAGGCGTGCGGGTTGATTTTTTTGCTACCACATGGGGCGCTGTACACCTTTTCAAAAGTTGTCACGATAATGCATGGTGGTGGACACTAATCTTGTTCGTGTCAACATGAACAGAAAAGCTGGAAATGCACCAAATACAGGAGGTGTATAGAAGTTTACCATTGTAGATCATTAGCGGAGAGAGTACGGAGAGCATTCATAGTTAGAATGTTGAGAAGCGAATTATCATGGTAAACCACCACTGACTGTTGTGCAGTAACGTTGATACCACTGGCACTGATTACCAGGAAGAAACGTCAAACTGAAAAATATCAAAAATAAAAGTGCCGCTTTATTCCTTCCATCAACTGATATTCTTTTGTCTTTCAAATACTTTTTCAGCCACCATAGATTCTGTTTTTTGAAGAAATCATGGTCTGTGTTTCACTCCTCGTTACTTGCTGTATTCAGTAGCGCTTTAGCCTGTGCGGTAAGACTGAGTGGCCCGCAAATTACCCAGAAACCTGTGTGTGCCTGGCTCTGACATTGGAATCTCCGCTTGGTGAACTTATGCATAGACCGTATTAGTAGACATCAAGAGCTAAATTGGCAACTGTTGTGTGCTGTTCTAGGTTTGATGGGGAGAAGCTATGGAATTCTTTGCCTGTTGAAATGTGTACAGTCAAAGTCTCTGCAAAAAATTTAAATTGATCAATGCACTGCAAGAACTATTTTGACAGGGCTACAATTATTTGAATGGCTTTTAATTAATGTCTTTAACAAGGTGCAAATGCTGTGACTGGTGCTATTTATACAATTTTACTAATGTGTTTGGTCTAAAATTCATGGTGTCACAGTTGTATTGTATGTCATGGAACAACTTGAAGGAAACCCAGACTAGGGCATGGGTCAGGCTTTCATTTTTTGTATGACTATGTATGTATGACTATAGGCCTACATCAGTTTACTATTAGCAGGGGGCAATCATACTCATACTAAGGGGTATTTACCTGATGTTTGTTCCTGAGCCAGATCAACTTTCTCTTCAAATTTTTCCACTTCTTTATCAGAGTCCCTTGCGAATGTATCCAGGGGATGTATTGCACATTTGGAATTGGTTTATTTTCTCCCCCTTCATATTCACTAAGAGTTGGTCTATAGCTGAGGTTTTTTTTTTTTTTTTTTTTTGGTCATAACTTTGAAGACAACAACAAAAAAAAGAATAAAAATTCAGTTAAGACCCCTCAACATTACAAATCATGAAAAAAGCGGTACGGTATCACGGTTGTGATGATCGTCCATTTAGCAGTCTTTAATTTAAATATGCGAAGAAAATTTGCCTCCGAGCGTAATTTGATAAAGCTCTGATGAGTTATTAGACATAGGAGCGTATCGGAAATACGGGAGTCGACCATAAGATAAGGCCAACCATACCATAACATGACGTCTTGGATTTAAGCTGTGCTCGTTTTTTACGAAATTACGGTGCCATATTATGGAAGTGTTGAGAGGACATTGGACTTTTTTTTTAGATAATGCGTGCGATAAAAACATCGTCTGACTGGACTGAATGGCTGTGAACTCGTGTATGCAAAGAATGATTTGTGTTTAACCAATGGCAACGAGCGCGAAACTTAACGCCGCTCCCCTGCGCTCGCTTGGCCCTTGCCTTGGGTTGCTCACCGCCAAAGTAGGCGTGGCCTAAATTTTGACAATGATTCACATACTTGGGTAACAAGTGCATTTACCCACATTATCCGACATAATTATTGGATACATCAAGTTTTCGCAGTTGTTTTTTGTCATTTTGCATGTCGTGTTACCACAGAAACAAAAGCAAACATTTTACCGTTTACAAACAATCCTTTCGTCCCCTGAGCGCTGCCATTTTGAGGGTCCTTTCCTTCCTTTCAAATTCTAAGGCGCAAGAGTTCCAAGCCAAGGGATACCTCTACGAGCCGGAAAAGAACCTTACTCAACATAAACGAGTTTGATCGATCAGCAGATTTGCAATAATTAAGTTAGCCCTTTGACTTACAGTCTAAACACTTTCTTGTGATTTCTGAAACGTAAATTCTCGCATAAGAGCTGCATAAATATTTTAAGTTGACCATCAATTTTTTTATTTTATTTTTTTATATTTTAGCGTCTAGTTACAAGAAAACAATGGTTGCTCCCAAGTCAAGTATGGTGGCTGAAGGATCACGTACCGGCGCACGTTTGGATGGTTTATCTACCATGTGCAGTTGAATACTTCCTTCAGGTGGCAAAATACATTTTGCGATAGAGTATGATATCTGATTTTTCGTAGCGCAAATTGATACAGCTAATTTCAAGGTCTATTTCAAAGGAAATCACAGGTCATATTTAGTTACATATTGGGCCCAATTGCCACTTTATGTTAGGGTTTCCTTTGGAAACAGCGAAATATGTTCAGAAGGGATCAATTATTTTTTCAGTTTCAGCAATGACAACTCATCGATCAGTGTTGACACAATGAATGTACGCGGACAATAAGCGCACACGGTGATGCTCAAGTGATGTTAACATGGTTAATGTTAAGCCGGGTACTGTCTTTTTTCGTTTGTGCCTTCTATTAACTAATTCATAATAGCCTATAGACATACATGTTTAGGCCAATTCGGCCGGCAGTTGATTCTAATAAAATCGTTGGAAATCTGATAGATTATCAAATCCTTGAACCCATCCTCAATCCAATTCCTTTTAGACTTTCAATTAGAAATTTGTGTAACCAAATTTAACAATTTAACAACACGTTTAATGTTGTAATAGTTGACATCCTTGCATTTATAAATCCATAATTAAATCTCACGAAAAAGTATACATATATACATACATACATATATATGTATGTATGTGTGTGTATATATATATATATATATATATATATATATATATATATATATATATATATATATATATATATATTGTGCCAATCATCTATGATCACCCATATAGACAATCAACTGCAGTGGTGCAGTTGTCGGTATTTTGAATTTAATTATCTTTCATGTCGTATTTTATGTTTAACATACTGAAGTTATTAATTTTAATTAATAATGCAATTTTTTATGTTTTTTATGAACTGAGTGAATGCAGGCTTCCAACTGCAAATTAATCTATGGCTATCGTAAAGAAGTAAAGTTTTCAATTAGTCAATTTTGCAATCCAACCAAATTGTAGATATTTCATGTCGCAAATGAGATGATTTTGCGAAATGGACGGATTGATTCTTTCAGCAATTTCAAACATAGTATCAGTCCATTTTACTTCAAAATTAATAATAATAATAATAATAATAATAATAATAATAATAATAATAATAATAATAATAATAATAATAATGATAATGATAATAATGATAATAATAATAATGATAATGATAATGATAATAATAATAATTATAATAATAATAATAATAATGATAATGATAATAATGATAATAATAATAATGATAATGATAATAATAATAATAATAATAATAATAATAATAATAATAATAATAATAATAATAATAATAATAATAATAATAATAATAATAATAATAATAATAATAATAATCAAAGAACGGGCATCATACTGACTGCAAAATTAAGATTCACTCTAGTTTTTTTTTCTCGCATGTGTGTAGCAACTTTTTTTTAATGAATGCATTCCAATTCCATGTATTTCATAAATTGTCACCTATACTAGTAGTGAAATTATTCTGTGTGTTAAAAATGCCTAAACTTTTACTAGTAACCCTACTTAATGACATTTCTGTGTTAGCATTCATTTAAAATAACCAAGAAAATTTGAGAGACCAGTTAAAGAGGTCCAGTGATGGATTATTTACTTTTTAAGATTCACGGAGATTTGAACAATGAGGTTACAGTCCGAGCCAAAGACTTCAGTGTAGTCTTGGATTTGCCATGAGAGGATGCAGGCTTCAGAGGAGCCAACCAAAGTCCGCGTACTACACGATGCTATTCAAGAAGGCAAAATAGCCACAGTGAGGGATCTGCTTTGTGTAGTTGATGGCAAATGCGGATTCGTAAATGAGCAACTGGGCAGCCGCACAGCACTTTGTCTGGCTGCAAGACTTGGGCGCAGGTCTATTTGTAAAATGTTGCTGACGGGCGGCGCTTCCATAGACAGTGAAGACTCAGATGGAAAAACTCCCCTCATTAATGCTTTGTGCGAAGGTCATTGGGATGTAGCTAAGATGTTGATAGAGGCCGGTGCTGATGTCAAGAAGTCCACATCCTGTGGTGGTGCTGTGTATTATGCTACCTGCGGAAGGCAGCAGGAGCTAGTGCAATCCCTGATTGCCCTCGGATGTGATGTTGACGCCGGAGCAGTAGATGTACGACTAAAATCAGACGCACAGAGGTCTGCCTTCACCAATTGCCCACTTCTTATGGCTGCCAGGCATAATAATATTACTATAACGAAGGTAACATGTTCAGTATACGTGTACATGAAAATTAATGTGCAGTTTGTGGACGTGTAAGGTTTTGCATTCGTAAAATTAATGTAAAGTCTGAAACAACGGTCTTGGACTACAGCTAATGCAGGCCTATGGAAAAATAAGTTGACGAGCTCAGATTCATGTAGACACAAAGTCATAGAAAAAAGAAGTAAGCATCTAGTGCTGTCTGATGATCTTTGTCATCCCACGAGGAACAATAGCCCATGGAATCTGTTAATTTGCTTGTTTGTTATTATTGTCACATGGTGGTATCCTTTCGTTGTCAGCTTCTCCTTGCTGCTGGTTGCAAGAAGAACGTGGTCAATGCGCATGGAGTTACGCCAGTATACGAAGCAGTCTGGAGAGGTACGCTTTTTCTTTTCTTTTGTCCCAGGTTAAGTTAAATATATATATATATATATATATATATATATATATATATATATATATATATATATATATATATATATATATATATATATATAAAGTATGGAGGCTGACAGAGAGAATAACGTAATACGTTCTTGCATAGTGGCATGTAATGTTATCTTCATATTAAGCATGACGACATCACTAGTAAACCCAGCATACTTACCAGTATTACGTCAGATTGCACGTGTACGCGGTCGATTTTGCCACCTTACACGACAATACATGGTCTGTTGCATATGTAACTGACATTGGGAAATGACATGGTTCTTCCAGCAGTTAGTTCCTATCTACATTACCTTGCAAAAGTACCAAAATACACCCTATAGGGCGTCAGGGGGATGACATTGGGGCAGTAATTTCAGATTGGATGTTAAATCCACTTTTTTGTGTTTCCAAATTTAAGTCGCTTGCATGCTTTCAACAACAGCTACAAAGTCCCTCAGTTCTAGCATCTTGCAGTGACATTTTCAATGTTGATGTAACTATAACCATCCCGAACTTGTTATTCAATAAATAGGCCGCAACTATTACTCAGCATTTTAGCATCTAACTGAAATAGCGTTGACGAGCTTAGATTTTGCAACTGATTGCACGTTGTTCCCGTAATGATGGCGTAATCCAACGATGATGTCACTTTGTTCTCGCTTGTTTTCGTGCATGACCCGATTACTTGGTTGTCGTCAATGAAATTCAGACGCCAAACGTAGCTCGGCGTTGTGCTTCCCAGCGAAATTTGAATTTATGAATAAGACTTAGTTTTTATGTAAGCACAATCGAAAAAAAGAAACTTGTTATTCTTCAAGGACAGAATAAAAAGTTACCAACCTGTCGTCAGTCCTGGTGACAAGGCAGACCTTCGTCCAAAGCACATTACCATTGCCTCTACGAACACAACTCAGATCTTTGGGCGGCCAATAGGGCACAAATTATAAATCATACACGTTACTTAAGTTACCCGTTACTTGTACCCAAAACAACGTGTTACTGTTACTTTTACCCAAATAACGCGTTACTTTGACCAAAAGTAACACGTTACTTTTTACCCTAAGTTACACGTTACTTTTTACCCTAAGTTACACGTTACTTTGACCACAAGTAACGCGTCAATTTTACCCAAAATTACACGTTACTTTTACTCAAAACTCACTTTGACCAAAACTAACGTGTTACTTTTACCATAATAACGCGTTACTTTAAAATGACAAAATGAGCAATACATGTAGTTGCGCATGCCTGAGTCTCTTGGCAGTCATAAACGTCTCCAGCCAAAATATAATACCAGTTGCGCGTGCTCGGTCAAGATGCAAAAATGTTTCATTTATATTTTAAAATAGGTCTTAAATTAGCAGCTACCTAGAGTTAAACTTTTTGAAGGATTCTAAGAAATATACAAGATGCATGCCAGCTTATGATGTATATGCCTAATAGAACTGAATAGGCGGCGCGACAGAAAGCGATGGGTCGAACTTTTTTTTAGCAGCTATTCTTAACGACATTCTAAAGTTGACAAGTATTAAACTGTTTCATGAAAAAATAATAATGACCAAAAAAAAAAAACGAAATAAACAATAACGGCCAACATAGACTCCATTAATAGGCAATGGTTGTGCATCTGAATCTTGTTTAAATTGCTAATGTTTGGGCAAGGATGTGAGAATGAAACGGATAAAGAGCGACGGACTGGAATGCCTGATTTTTTTTTCTTTTTAAGATTGTGAAAAGCAAAAAGAGAATGCTGAACACAAATAGCATGCAGTATCACATAATTACGTTACAGTTAACGACTTAACTTCTTAAGGGAATGACCATGGGAGAAACTGGGCGCCGGAATAGGCCTGTCATTTCAGTCGTTCCAGGTAGGACTTATCGTGTCCGTGTGCAAATAAAATTACGACCTGTCGCCATTTGAAGATCTGTCGCTGTCAAAACAATACCACTCCAGATAAAAGACAGTTAAGCCTATGTGAAAAATCTTCGAAGTGTTTACTTAGTATCAGTACCAAAGTAAGGCAAAACTTGATAGATCTTTAACTTTGTACCCTTATTTATATGCTGGCGGTTTGACTAGCAGTTTAAAAGAGTATATAAAATTAAACAGGAAAAAACAGCGATTGGACAGAATTATGGTGCACGAATTTGACAAAATGCAGGGGCCATATTCAGAAAGAGTTTAATCTGATCCTGAATTTAATTTCTAAAATGAAAGTCAATGTGCCTTTGGGCCTTCAACTGCCGAATTGTTGGCCTAATGTTTGATCCAGACTTACAGGATTAATTGATCTATATTCTTCGCTGTATTATGAGCATTGGAATTAAAAGTTTTCATTTCATTAAATCAATCTTGACTTAATCCAGATTTTAATTTTGGATCAAAAGATTAAATACTGGATCAAAACAAAATTGATTTACTTTAATGAACCTGCAAATCACTAAGTTCATATTGTAGCCAAGAGCACCTGTTGGATAATCCTCATACTTTGGGTTAAAGTAACGTGTAACGTTGGGTGAAAAATAACGTGTTACTTTTGGTCAAAGTAATGTGTAACTTTGGGTAAAAAGTAACTTTGAACAGTAGGGTTCTAAATCATTATACAACTTGTTTGTACAAGGAACAAATCAAATTCATAAAACTTGAAAATTAGAGGAAAGTTTCAGGCTTCATTGGCCTTTATACCAAAACACCTGCAGCTGCCAAATTTGGTGTGTGGACACTTCCTAGGTAAGTGGTATATTGCGCACCAAAATTAGGTCCATGTTACATTGACCTTAAACATAAAAACCCCATAAAGCTTGTCCCGGCCATATTTCTTATCCCTATGAAGACACTCCAGACATACTTGCCAGTAATGTTTGAAAGTTAACCACAGGCTTAGGCTCCACCATTAACTAAGAAAAATGAAAAAGTTTTAGCTTGATGATTTCTGGATATTGAGCTGGCCCAGCAGATAATCCAAACGAGCCGTGTTCATCACCAATTAAGACTATTGATGGTGTTCGTATCTGATTACAGATCACACAGGCGTGGCTGAACTTCTGATTGATTCAGATTGTGATGTGAACATTGCAGACAAGTACGGCAACACCCCGCTGTACATGGCTGCTGGTGTGGGCAACAGTAGATTGGTGAAACGCTTAATGCAAGGTAGTAAGAATCCGTGACGTGCGGATTAATTCATTCACAAAGACACAAAACTTAATTTCTAACCTCCCATGGACTCCTTGAGAAATAGCTTCCCCTTGCATGCACCAAGTAGTTCGACCAACGCATGGTTTGGTTCAGCTCTAACGGACCCAAAGGCATTACTGTGATGGTTACGATAGGTTGCTCGATCGCAGACTTGTCCAGAGCTATGGAGATTAAAATCCTACTGGATCCCTTGATTTTGATTTTTGTAAAAAATTTGAAGAGAACACACGAAAGTCGAACAGGAACAAATCATGCCGAAGACAAAAGAAAATAAGCAATGGTTTAACTGAGAGTGAGAGTATTGAAGAGTGACTTTTGGTAGAAACAACAGAATTAAATGGTGGATGTGGCACTGCTGCACCTATATGTTGGTATCTACTGTTACGCGATTGTTAGGAATGATCCTGATACACTCTCATATTTTCGTTAAGTACGAGTTCTACATTTTCTGTAGTGATCTCCACATGAACACGTCATTTTGCCATACATATGAGAGAGAGAGAGAGAGAGAGAGAGAGAGAGAGAGAGAGAGAGAGAGAGAGAGAGAGAGAGAGAGAGAGAGAGAGAGAGAGAGAGAGAGAGAGAGAGAGAGAGAGAGAGAGAGAGAGAGAGAGAGAGAGAGAGAGAGAGAGAGAGAGGCACTTGGTGATATTCCAAACATAGAAATTTGTTGCTGAAGGGCCCTTGGACCCTTTTACATCTGTTCTTCTTTACAATGTAGCTGATGCGGCCCTGAGCTGTATCGGCTCAAACGGAATGAGTGCAATAGATGTAGCTGCCAAAGGAGGACAGTACGCCATCTTGGAGATTCTTCTGCAGAAAGCATCAGAAAAGTGCTTGATCGCTCACAGGTAGGTCATCAGTGATTCTTTCATCGCTTTGTTTTTATTTTTGTTTTTCTTCTAAGCTTTCCCATCGTAAAGCAATTTGTAGCAGGTAAAGTCCAGTAGTACATCACAGCTGACAGTTTCGAAGTTTTATTTTTACATATTTTTTTAAATTTTCCTGTGTTTGTAATGGATAATATAACTGTAGAAATTAAATCTACATGAACTGAATGATTACCCCACAAGCATATAATGCTGAGAGTGATTATTGTACCTAGCTGTATATTTCAGTACGTCTAAACTTCTCAGTACACTTGTGGTGGACCAGCAGCAACTCCGATGTGCACGAATGCTGATCAGTGGATGTATATATGATGAGTCTGTGGCGTCCGTATTTATGGACCATGTGCGTCCAGCGTGGAAAGATTGCCATGATAACCCGTCCTCTTTTATGCTCGATGCTAAAGTCAGGTACATGTTCTTCTATGATATAATGTATTTGGTACTTGAATTTGGCTGGAGAAGCCAGATTTATACATGTTATAAGCGTGCCTAAATTAGGGGGTGGGAAACTTGCAATAAGATAGCCAATTATGATGATTCAACTTGCCATGTGTTTGAGGAGAGCAACTACAGCACCACACATCGGGAAATTGATTCGATAGCCGTGTAGGCCCAGATCTGAACATCTGACGAACATGCTTTGCAAGCAGGAGAATGTATGTTTTTTCCTTTAGTATATTTCTAAATGTGTTAGTGTTACAGAATCACACAATGCATTTGTGATATTGATGATTTCAAGATGACAAGGGACTTTGTATAAATAGAACCGTTAATGGGTGTTATGTTATGGCTGAATGTCAACTTGAGTTATCACTTGGGGTCGCTTGGCGTAGATTTTGATGAGAGGTCCAGGAAAGGCCATAACATTGATTTTGAGTTTCAAAGAGACCATAAAATAGAAGTTTATGGTTTGATTATAAATGAATGCAATACAACGTATGTGAGAGATCAGTTGTCATCTAAAATTGCCAAAAACAGAATATAAAAAATGTGAATAATTCAGGAATTGAAAAATGAATACTTTAGGGGCCAAATAACCAAACAAAACAAAAGCAAACAGAGAGAAGAGCAAACATGAGGTTGTAAGATAATAAAATCTTGTATTGACGAGCCTTACAATACAATCTTTTTCTCCGCAATACAACCCCATGCTGGCTGAAGAACAGTCAGCCCCTTGAGGTATTTATACCAGCCATACTTGGTCTTGTGACCACCTGCATCCAATTTCTCTAATATGAAATAAAGAAGAAAATACTTAAATGGTCGAACTCTGACATTTTAGATATGCATATGAAAATATTTAAATGTGACTTTGTGTGTGTTTGCCAAAAAGTTTTGCACGTAGGCCTGAAACATGAACTTGTCTTATGATTTGTATCACGTTTGAAAAGTTTCCCCTCTAACTGTGAAGGACAGATGCTCTATAAACTGGATACATGCTGTACAACTGGTTTACAATGTTTTTCAATGAAAATTCTTATTAGAACTGTACTATGAAAATTTGGTAATTATGGTTTGTTTGACAGGTATTCTTCTTTGATATGAAGCTCTGCATTTACAAGCAAAACTTCACATATTTAGCTAATTCATCAATTGCCACGTTCATATTTATTCATTATTATGTGGGTTGTCTTTGCTGAATATTTAGCTTAGGCAAGGAGCCGCTACTCAGAGAGACGTGTACGGGTAAAAGGCTCCGAAACACGTTGAGTAGTTACCCGCTGAAGACCCTTTAATTTAATTGGGCTGATACAGCCTATGTCAAAATTTTACAGAGGAACGTGTGCAATATAGACAATAGTAATTCCATATATATACAGGTTAGACAGGGACAGGTTAGCTTATGGAGAGTAAAGAGTTCGAACTGCGGAATAGGATATTGACTACTAGGAAGTGGTTCTGGGCAAAAAGACACAAATACAATTTCCTTTTATATACCATTTAATCTTCTATTTATTGGAATAAGATTGTTATTATTTCTATCATAACAGTTGTTTTGGATTGCGCTTGGTATTACAACTTCCATAATACAAATCATATAATACAAGGGTACAAATACTCACACACATTGAAGGCAATCACGGTAACTGTTTTGAAAAAAAAAAATATATAGTACTCAATTTTGTATCAACACTGTTCAAATAAGAGTCGGATGCTCATGTAAACTATGCCACGACTCTTTTAACATAATCAGAATTCAATCTGTTGTGGCAAAATACTAACAGAATGCATTAGGATTCATGTGTTTTTGTTGCTTTACGTGTCATAGTATGGCATTTTTTTTTTCATTTTCTCGTATAACTGCATTTTAATCTAAATAGAAAACTGAAATACTTGTAGCGTATTCTGTCGTTAGAAATGATAGTCTATTTCTCTTTAAAAGGGCATTGTGCTGGCTCTGTCATCTTCGAATATACTGTGAATACATTTATTTTCAAGGGCATATATTTTTTCACGGTTTTTGCATTTTAAACTTTAAATTCACAATTATAGTTCTCCAATCAATGCCATGTTAAAACTTCTTTCACTGTATTCTTAACTTCACGGTTTTGAAGCATCAACGAAATAAGCGAAAATAAGAACACACCAAAATTAAATGAATTCACCGTAACTTACAGCGTTCCATTTAATTATCTTTGTACCTTTCTATCATAACAATATTGGTTTTCTTAGCCTGTAATGGATATAAATTATACCGATTCAAGACTAATAATGGTACGGCCCTTCTCATTAATAAAGGAATGTGTTTATGGGTCTGAAATACACCCCTTTCATATGAATATATAAGTTGTTCCTCTGGACAAGTACAGCTGGCATATTCATGCACAAAAGTGTAGGTGAAAACTGTTATAGTTGAATACGTTATTGTGAGACCCGGCCATTCCGAGGTCACAAAACATTAATATTGTATATTTCTTTTAAAATTATCTTCACCGCAGATTAACCACAAATGTTCAAGTACTAGTTGGGCACCAAAGGATGGGGGTGGGGGTGGTGATGTGAAGGGGCTCAACTAACAATATATTCAGGGAAGTTAACAGGTTGGGTTTGTTCACACAAGACTGTTACACGTGCTTTTAAAACACCCACCAATCGGATTTTTCTGTGTGTGTGTATTGCCCCAAACGGTCTTTGCCCAACGTCACTGAGGCTATATAGACGAAACATATGTCATTCCAAATGCAGTAGTTCGGATGAGTGTTACAAATGGGCCTAATATGCTATCACGTTTTAGAGAGTGCCAATGCTTTTTTCACATCTTGTTGGTCAGGCCACACTATTGTTGACATTGCTTTATGGGGAAATGAAGACTTATGGAGACAGGAAAAAAATATAAAAGAAACAGTACCCTGACACATGTTGACTTCAGTCGTGTGGTTTACTTTGTTCATAGTCAGAATGCAAACTTCATTTTTTGTTCATTTTCCCTCAAATGATATCATCACAGCCATGATATTGAATGTTTAGTATTTCGACCCGCATACTAGAATTTTTATCAGGCATGACCATGCTAGGGTAAAGTGTCCATTTGGCGACATGCTAATGACAGCAGTACAACAAAAATGGTAAATATGTACGTATGCAATATATATATATATATATATATATATATATATATATATTTGTGTGTGTGTGTCTGTGTGCGTGCGTGCGTGCGTGTGTGTGTTATTGTTCAGAAAAAGGGCTTATACATAATCGGTAGCATTAGCCCTTTTGAATTGAACACTGAACAAACGTCTGTATTTATTTTTCAGGTACTGTAATTTATGCGAATGTTGAGCCACACTTACATTTAACAGCAAAAAGCTTGGTTTTAAATCAACAGATTCAAGCTATTATTGGAGAAAAGTAATGGGAATACACACCGCTAGGCTTGCTAATCTGCGGTTTGATTTGAGCAAATGGGCACTTAGAACCTTTGGATTTGTTCTTGTAAATTCGTAGTATCTCGCTGTTTTTGTTACATGACAGGTAAAATGTATCATCAGGTGGAAGAACGCTACAATTGATGGCATATGGTTAAATTCCATAGCAAAGTTACAACTCAGGATTCTGTTAAGCAACAAACTTGGCTAATTGGCAAATTTTTCCTCAATGTTTGTACAGGCAAAGGTACCGATATACACCAGAAATAATAATATTGTAATTTTATGGAAATGGCCTTCATAAAATCTACACCCCAGCTTTTCGTTATATATATATATATATATATATATATATATATATATATATATATATATATATATATATATATATATATATATATATATATATGCATATACATATATACGGGGTTAATATTAACTGCATTTTGTATTTTCCAGCTTGCTTTGCCAGTGCGCCGTAATGCTGCTTCTCTCTGGAAACTTACGTCAAATAAACTTTTACAGTGAGAGTGTGAGAATGGACGGGGATTTTATTGGTCTGCAGCATTGGTTTGAAACTCCTTGCAGTCTGAAACAGCTGGTGCGAAGAGCCATACGTCGTTGCCTGGGGATGCGCATTATGCATGGTATACACTCGCTACCTGTGCCCACAACTTTGAAAAACTACTTGTTGATGAGAAACCTTGATTTTAACACTGAGTTGATCGGGAAGAATGTCAACCTTGCCAATTTTGTAACTGACTGACAAGTGATCTCCATGTGACTTTTGTAATTGTGCACATTCCAAGTGTCAATTGATTCAACAGAATTTCCTGCAGAAGGCACTGTACTCTGAAGTGGCTAAACTGCGCACAAGAAGCTTACGGTGCTAAGTTACAGTAGTATTTGTACAGAACAGCTGCAAGTAATCTACAGTAAGTGCTGAAGCTCTTTTTACATTGTTACAGACAAGGTAAAGGAAATTGTCGGGCTTGCCATATACGTCACACATATTTTGGGGATTTTTGTGCATATTTCTATATGATTTGAAAAGCTTCAGGATCACTCGTGCAGGGCCTGCAAATCTCACGCTTATTCGTACTTTTTTACAAAGTCTCCCGCTCTCCTGTTTTTTGTAAAATTTAATATAAAAAAAAGTAGCATTATTCAATCGGTGGGTATACATTATACTGTTTTACTGTGTTGTTATACTATCTGCGCGCGGAATATGTCTATGATGGTGCTTCAAATGGCTCAAAATGCAGGAAATTAAAGTGCAAATTTCACATTTTTCCTGGGGGAGCATGACCCCATGCAGACACCACCAGCACCCCCACCCCTCATCACCCTCACCCCACTCCCACCCCCACCCCCACCCCCAACTATGCTTCGCGCCTTTGGCGCTCGCCCTCCCAATTTTCAGTATACCTGCTGGGAGGAGATGTCCTACTTATAACATAGACTAGCTTGGAGTCTCTGCTCGTGACGTATTACTGCTGTTTTTGCCTACCTGCTTGTTATGCACTGAAATGTTTCAGGATCATTCGTGACGTTGTATTACTGTAAGTTACTTTTGTCTGCTTGTTTGTCACTTGAAAAGTCTCAAGATCACTCGTGACGTTGTATTACTGTTACTTTTGTCTATTTACATGTTTATATTAAAATAATATGTTTATGTACATGCTGCCATGGTGAACAAAAGGAGATATATTAGGCCTACTGCTGGTTGGGTACACTTCAATCATTGGAACAACGCACTCTTTCAGTGTTAATCAGCAGAAAAATGAAAGCTGTGCCAATTTGATTTGTTATCATGATGCTTTTTAATACAAATTCCTTGGAGGAATTGAGCTGGTCAATAGATATCTTCGCCCAGCGCACGCGAAGAGAATCTGTGGATCCTGTCTCTGGCGTGGACCAA
Organism: Hermodice carunculata; assembly: GCA_964020975.1. Classification (NCBI taxonomy): domain Eukaryota; kingdom Metazoa; phylum Annelida; class Polychaeta; order Eunicida; family Amphinomidae; genus Hermodice; species Hermodice carunculata. The sequence continues at coordinate 24,552,178 of OZ026626.1, forward strand.
TGACAGTATTTGGGTGTCAACCCTTTCCATCTAAAATTCGCCCCAGAGCGCCCGGATGTAAATTGATGTCTGCGTCAATCTGTTCACGTGTCTCGTCAACATAAAACGTTTTTGCTGAGAATTGTAGATGATAACCAATAATGATAACATGCCCAAGTCAACAGCTTTCCTTGCCGCGGGTTCAGCCCAATGCGCCCAACCTGCAAGTGGGAAGGCTGTTCACACAATCTTATGTTAAACAGGAAAAGGTTAAGTGTGTCTGAACGAAACAAAGACAAGTTTACATGAATTATATCGGAACTTGCACAATTGTTCACATGCCTTAGAAGAATGTTACGAGATGTTTTGGTGACTGTTTTCCTTTTTTTTTTTTTTTTTTGCGTGCATCAGTGTTTCTTTCTGTGCCATATAATCGCGCATTGCCTGCCGAACAAGCTGAGTTTCAAGCGTGCGCCGATTCCATTCCACACGGAAGTATGCAACGAAACATGATTAAGTCTACTTAAGAGGCAAACGCGCGCAATCCTTACTATATATACGTAATGACTGTGTAGCCCTATTCATCGTATTTGTCAGAGGTATTGTGATCACAGGTGAATGATAAAGAACATAACCTTGTGTTTCTCTATTACAGTAATGAAGATTCCAAACTATAGATTACAGGACAGTTCAAGTGCCGGAAGGTATTGTCAACCCCTACGTCGTCTGTCTTCTGTCAGTCTGTCCACAGTGACGAAGTCACTGTGATGTTGTAAAAACAATACTGCAGCTGCAACAAAGTGTGTCAGAGATATACTGTGTCTCAAGTTTGGTCGACATGTCTACTGAAAACTACAATCTTCAGATATTTTTTTTTACTTGTGAAATTTTAAAACGTTTATTACGAGGACAGGGAAGTGGCGCCACGCTACTTCGTTAACTCAAATATTGAGCATAGCCTCACAACATTTTATCAGAGATAAGCATCGTTATGGTCAGAACGCCATTTGAAAGACATTCTCCTGGTGATTTTTTTATTTATTTGGTTACTATTTTTGAAACTTTATTTGGAAATCGGATTAGTGGCATGCAAAGGATGATTTTACCACCATATATCTCGAGAAAGATGACAGCGCCAAAATATCTGTGTCACAGAAGACCAGACCTTATTTAAAACTAGATTCCTCTTAACATTTGTTTAAATTCTGAATTTTAAAAACTTTTATTAGTAAGTGCAAGTGCGCCCAAGGGGATGATGTTTACTGTGATATCCTAACAAAGATTGATGACAGTTGCACGAAATGCGTCACAGATGCCCTTTATGATGGACCAGAGCTATATTCCTAACGTTCATTTAAAAAAAGTTTTGGTGAATGTTTAAAACTACTTCTTTGGAGGTTAGGTAAGACCAACCGTCAATGAGTATTTTGAAATGTATTGTCAATATTTTATCTGTTGATGCTTCAATTTTGATTTTGTAAAGACCTCGTGTATAAGTCTTTACTGTTGGCAAAATCAAGATATCGGACCTTTTAGTTTAACAATTTACAAGTCTTATCTGGAATTAATGACTAAATTCAAAGACTGCATTCCCCATATGCCGTAAGAAAACTGATCTAAATCTTCTTTGATTTGTTTGCCTCACACACACACACACACACACACACACACACACACACACACACACACACACAAAGCTGGGCTTCGACAAGAATGAAAAAATTTACATGCATAATTTCAACATTTGCCACCTGGCTGATTATGTACAGTGCTCTCAAAATCAAGCCACGTATTCAAGTGACGTGGATTCGATCAGACCAAACTTGGTCAAGGTGGTGGACGAATTTACTCCTCCAGGCTATTCCAAACACGGAGGTATATTACAACCATCTTCCAAGTTAACCACCTAACAATTTTCCGTTTGCCTAATACAATGCAAGTGGCTGTTGTCTTGACTGACCTCTTGAGGGCAGCACTGTTCCTGGTTGGTAATCCCACATTAGATAACTAACGGAGGAGGGTGAATAGATTATTAATAATATCGCTTAGAATAAAATGAATGTGGCCAGCTGCTTCTGCTGTATCACCATAACTTTGTTTCTAGACATTCTACTCTAATTCTGGGAGACTTTCCTTGGAACTCTCTCTTCAAAAAATGCCATGTAATATGTCGTCCATCTTCACAAGGTCATGGCTATGAGCAGTTGGGCCAGCAGCGGGTCGAGGTCTTCTCAAAAAGTCAAATGTCCTTTATGGTATCTTATACACTGTAAGATCACTACCAACGGGAAGTCCGTGCTGTCGCCCTGGCGGTAAATGTCTGAGCTAAAATTCTGCAACACGACACTACAAGTTTCAGATTCTGTGTGTCTCGACATAGACCAGTCGTTTGTAATTTTTCGTATTGGAAACCTTTTCTTTGATTAAAAGTACAGCTCGCGGCACATTATTTCCACGAGAGTCCACACAAGTTAGCTGAGACACAGGGTTGCTAGGCAGATCCAAGTGGAGAAAATATTTTCGAAAACGCTTATTTAAATACTAGGCTAACGCCTTGTGTTAAAACCGATTATATGGTGTGTATGCCTTTAGGAATACCAGCTGTGCAAAAAATAACTGTATGAAGTCAATCCAGCTTAGAGCGAACATGAACATCTGACCGTCGATGACCCAACGCCTTAACTACTACAGTTCTCAATAATATCAAGGAGGGTACAGTACCCTCCTTGATAATATCAAAAGAATAACATTGGGACTTCGTTGCTGCTCACCATTCATACACATCAAATATTGGCGTGAAGCAGGGCTGTGTACTCAGTCCTCTGTTGTTCAATATATTTATTTCCGATCTGCCCAGTGTATTTGACGATTTTTGTGAATCTTCAAAATGGTATGATCTAAACGTGAATTCATTTATCTTATATGTATGCTGGTGATCTTGTTCTTGTATCAGAATTAGCGAAATGCCCACAATATTCCCTTTGACAGGCTACTAGAATATTGCATTAAGTTGAAACTCAGTTAATTTGAATAAAACTAAAATCACGATTTTCAACAAAAGTGGCAAAAAGAACAAACCTGCTCCCTTTACTTATGATAGCTGTGGGCTTGAGGTTAGCCAATGGTACTGTTACTTGGGAATTGAATTTGGTTTTTCAGGTATTTTCCCATGCTATACAGAAACTAAAAGACCAGGCTGACAAACCCGTTTTCTAACTGCGACAATACCCAGTTGACAACAAGAACATTAAACTTGCTGTGAAACTTTTTAAATCCCTTATATTACCCATTGCAAATTATGGTAGCGAAGTTTGGAGTGTTTTTTGCACGAAAGGCCTAAATACTGAAAAATTTTAGTAGCTTTGTGACAAACCTCCTCCCTAAAATCTACATATCAATTTCTGTCAATATACATTAGGTATACATAGAAAGGCTTCAAACGCTGCTGTCAGGACTTAATTGGGAAGCTTCCCACTGATAACTGAATCTGTTTGTAACTCAATAAAATATTGGATACATGTTCAGAACTGGAACCAGGACTCCTTGGTGCACAAATCACTCTTAGAAAACTATATGCTATTATTAAATGAGGGTGACCGTTGGGTTAAACATATCAAAGAAATTCTAAATATTGTGGGAATGAATAACTCCCGGTATAATCTTGGAGGTACAAATGTAGAACATAATATTCACTTTGATAGTTTAAAAGACCAGCTTCAATCTATGTATAAGAGACAATGGTCTAAAATGATTAAGGGTAATGACGACAATTCTCACAAATTACATATTTATTGCAAATACAAATCCTCCTTTGGAATGGAATTCTACTTGCAACAGAACATACCGGTAAAACAGAACGAATTTATGCAAACTGAGATTAAGTGCACATACTTTGGCAGTTGAAACTGGGAGGGGTATTCGACCCAAAACACCTGTTGAACAACGTATTTGCAAACTGTGCAACACAGGTGATATTGAAAGCGAAATTCATTTTGTCCTGTATTTCAACAAACTGCAGGTGCACAGAGACAAACTTTACCCAGATTTTCATAATTTACCTGGCGTGTAGCCCTATTTTGCACAACTGACTGATGCAAACAATTTTGAATATATACAACTTCTATTGTTCCTGTATTGTGTTGTTGATTTAGGCTACTCCTTGTACTAGGTTCATGCTAATAAAGTTCTTCATATGCCAAAGGAAAAAAAATATTTATGTACAAGCTGCCGACATGAGACATGGCGGTCGTCAAAGATTTTGTGGGACAGGTAACAACTTTAACGAAGAAAACCAGAACCGCGCTATCAGACTGAAAGTGAAAACACTTTTACTCAGAAAATTTGACATGATGTGGCATGTATAAAGTGGGTCCTGTAATGATCGACATGCACATGAATATCGCGAGAAGCTCAATTTGGCAGCAGTATATAAATTCTCTGTTCGAATTGCCCCGTCTTCCCTTTTGTCATAAAGCCCACCAGAAAGCTCAGATGTTGTTTATTGTTTTACAATGGACCTTTAACATTGTTTATATATACCATGGACCCACTGTCTGATCAGATAGTAGGTCCATGGCATGTGTATATGGAAACATGACTGCAGCAGTCGACAGTACTGTCAGTGGTGCTGTCTACGAACATTATTACCACCATGGGAATACTGATGTCCATGCCACCATATCATGTAAATCTCTACCTTCATTGGATAAAATTTTGCCATGTGATAAGATCAGAGCAGAACTGTGCTTTTTCTTTGGCGAATACTATCTATTGATTTTGTACTTGGATTGTGACAATTAGCATTACCCAGTTTATAACTAGGTCATGTTTTTGATACCGAGCACCCAACCGTATAGCCAAATATACTATATGGGCCAAACGTTCCAGGTATTTCCATGCTAGTTGTCAGGATGTTCTGAGTTGGAATTAGAAATTTTGCCGGAGTAGAAGTGTCGTCTGTCTCTGGGTGTTTCGATATGTTCCATCCATTGATCGGTCGCATTGGTACAGGCTACAATGTGATGCAGGGTGATTGGATAAATTTCTAGCAGAAACTACTCTACCTGCAGGACACATGGTCTCTGTGACATGCGGATAGATATAGAGCAGATTACAGAATGGCTGGGAAAACACGCACGCGTTGTTTGTCTCGTTCTGATGGCGGTAAGAGATATACTTTTTCTTTGTGTAGAGTGCTATCCAATGTTTGCATGTGCTGGACCCAGCTGACCGACATCACGGGCAACGTGGGATGGTTCAGATAATGGCCAACACAGGTCAAATAAAACAATGCAGCGATGGGTCAGTTGTGTGTTCTCGTGTTTTTGCCACCTGTGAAATTTTAACCCTCTAAGTGCTAAGCTGGGGCCCGTGTCAAGAGTTTTCCTCGGCACAATTTGGGTGTTGCGCCAAGGATCGCCAGCTGTTGATCTGAATTATTCAATTATGTTCCCTGTACAATCTGTATGATCAGATTTTGAAGAGTCATATGTCATTTTGACGACCATTGCCACCCACAGAAAATATCATTGAAGCGGATGAAAGTAGGTAAGTAACTAGGAAAGGATTTGCTTCACAGCAAATCTGTCTGGGTGCCTTCAAAATGAGAACAGTTGGAAGTGCTACACCTTGCCATTCTTCAACATAATCTCAATTTTGTGTATAAAACCTAATTTGCATACATTCACAAACTTTTAAACTGAAACTAGAAAAGAAGATTTTCTTCACAGCAAATCTGTATGGTTGCCTTCAAAATGAGAACATTTTGAAATGCTACACTTTGCCATTGTTCAACATAATGTAAATTTTGTGTTAAAGGCTAATTTGCTAAAATTAGAATGTCTCAACGTAGGTTCTTGGTTCATTGGAGGTGGCCATGTAACAAACCTATCAATTGAAGTTTAAGTGACACCACTATCTATAATAGTTTTGAAGGTTTTCAACATTTTAATTGTGTGCGTTTGCCTAATTTGCATCAATTGAAAGCTTACAACTTTGGTTTATGGTTCATTGGATGCGGCTATATCACATACCTGTAAATTGAAGTTGGAATGGCACCTCTATATGTAATAATTTTGAAGTTATTCAAGATTTGTATTTCGTGTACTCAACTTATTTGCATAAATTAAAATTGTACAATTTTGGATCATGGTTCATTGAGTGCGGCTATGTCACAAACACATTAATTGAAGTTGGAATATCACCTCTATCTATAGCAGTTTTGAAGCTATTCAAGATTGAAATTTTGCGTTTCACCTAATTTTCATAAACTAAAATCCTACAACTTTGGTTCATGGTTCATTGGATGCAGCTTTGCCACTAACCTACAAATTAAAGTTGGAATGGCATATCTATAATATATTTGGAGATATTCAACCTTCAATTGTATAAATGCCCCTAATTAGCATAATTTGAAATTCTACAACTTTCATTTACTGTCCATTACATTGGCGGGTGTAAGAAACCTATATAAGCCCTTTAAAATTATGTGTCTATCTGCAATAGTCTGGAAGATATGGAGCTTTTAGAATTTCAATTCCCCCTAAATTTGCATAATGTTAAACATCATGACCATTCCAAACCAGGTGCTCAATTTTACCGATAGGTCAGTCGCCATGGCAAATTTGGTGGTTTTCGGAATAGTAGTGTCTGAGAAAAACTCCGGACATCTGTCTATCATAGTTTGGAAGATATTGAGGACTTTAATTTTTTAAGTCCATAATTTGCATGATTTTGACAGCCACAAATCAGACTATAGGTCCATGAAATAGCCTATGCTGACAAACTTATAGATAACATCTAGAATCGTGTCTCTATCTATCATAGTTTTGAAGATACTGAGGATTTAAGTTTTTCAATTTCCATAATTTGCATAATTTTGGCGGCTACAAATCTGACAATAGTTCCATGTGATAGCCTGTTCTCACAAACCTATCGGTAACATTTGAAACAGTGTCTCTATGTACAATAGTTTCCAAGATATTGAAGATTTATGTTTTGAATGGCCCTAATTTGCATAAAACTAAACGTCGATTATTCCAAATCAGAGATACAACTTCCCTACTAGCTCTGTTACCATGCCAAGTTTGAACATTGTAGCTTGCAAGGTGTCTGAGAAAAGCTCCCGCAAATTATGTGACAGAAAGAAGAAAGAAAGAGTTTTGAGAAAACAGTATGTCTAGGTTCGAGAAATTATGTATAGGAACTCATGACATGTTCTGTAGTAAATGTGCCTTCCCATCCACTTTACTCACTTGACAATGATACTTGTACGGTACTTTGGAATTGTATTGTAACGTTGCGTCTGGCTCAGTTCCGAGATTTTGCTAACTGCGACCCTTTACAAGGTCCACCACGCCATATGGCAAACAATAATTATCACCTGAACAGCAGTAAAATTGCCCGCGGCTGGACCGCATAAACTATACCAGAAATCCTTTGTTCCAGATCTGTACTCTCTTTCCATTCCAGTTACTGGCTGGACATGATTATGCTTAGTTAAAGTAACTGTACACATAATTTTGATATAAGATATCACGTTCAATAAGTAACTTTCGAACACATTCTGTGACGAAACATGGGTCATTAGCGGGTACATGTAACTATCAGCAGGACACATTTTACAACCTTGCCCGAACAGCGCGTCCTTTGGAATATTTTGTTAATTTTAAGAACTGTTGATAGATGTAGTATTTGTGTTGTCAGTCACATGACCCTTTGTAAGTTAATGTTAACTTGGTAGACAATGGATCTTGTCAAACCTTGAGATATTTATTTCAGAAATAGGTTTCTGTGCCAAAATGACTGTATCACATGGGTATATCCTCAAAACTGATTCTTTGATTTTAATCAAACAAAACTGAATTAGCTAATACATTTAATAAACCTTTGTATTGAGCGCAAAAACGTACCCGGGAATTTTCTAAGAAATTATCAGTTCTTTTTATATGCGCATCAAAAAAAGCACAGTTCTGTTATCTTTGTCATTTGTACAAAGAAAAATCGTATATTTTGTGTTACCTTGGTTAAAAACAAAAAAACAAAAAAATTTCCACCATTATGGCAAAATAAGTTGAATATTTTTCAAGATCCAAAAATTTACACACTAAAAAGAAACCTAGCTGAGTTCCACATTTGGTGCTGACATATTTTGGAAAGCTCTGTTGTCAAATGAACACGTTATTACGTTAGGAATGCACATATCTCAAAATTTTGTCCAAGACTGAATTCGTTTTGCCCTGTTGGACATCGTTTTGCTCTGTTGGACATCCCCTTAAAACTTAAGACAGATAATTTAAGAACCGGCGGTACTCTATTACCAGTGTTCAGTTTTATCTTTTTAACATGCAAGTCCTACCTTCCAATGTCGAAGTCATCTGTGCAATATCCTACGAAGCTGCGCATGATGTGTGAGTTGAGTAAATATTTGCTCTCATGGTATTGTGATTGTTCAACAGTTTCGTTTTAGTTATATTGTAAAGCAGCGAGTAAGAACCCCCATCAATTTTTATTGCCGCCAGATTTTCCATGTCCAAACTCTCTTTATTTTCTTCTTTTTTTTTTTTTTTTTACAATTGGGATTGATTCAAATTCTTAAAATGTTTCGTTTGGATAATTTATATATGTTACACTTATATCAATTTCATTATAGGTATATTCGTTTGATTGAACGGTATAGACCTTGGGAAAAAAAACGGACGTCATGACCATTGCTTAGGCTATGCTTAGGCTAACACAACAACAGAAAAGTGGGAAAAATACCAGAGAGTGGCTACTTTTATGCCAATCACAAGGCAAGAGCAGGAGACATTGTACTACGATAAGCAATAAAATTTCGTTGCATTTGTTACTGTCTTTCCATTGCGCTTTTTTCATGGTACACAGCGACAGCAATCATGAGAATAACAGGAGCTAAATTGTGGGGTTTTTTGGCAATTTCGTATAACAGTTGTAAAGTCGTTGTGTTTGTTTTGTGTGTGTGTTGTTTTTTTGTTTTTGTTTTTGTTTTTTTTTTTACTTTTTTTTTTTTTTTTTTTGCTTTGGATGAAATGCCATGACCTTCCTAATATATATATATATATCATTTAGACACCAAGTTTGGGTATTATTATTATTATTATTATCATTATTATTATCATTATTATTATTATTATTATTATTATTATTATCATCATCATCATCATTATCATTATTATTATTATTATTATTATTATTATTATTATTATTATTATTATTATTATTATTATTATTATTATTATTATTATTATTATTATTATTACTGGTATGTGCAATGTCAGTGTATTGCTTTTGCAGGCGTGTGTTACTGGTGCTATCCTGGCGGCATGGCAGGCCCTAGCCGATCACGAGTCCAGGGAATATCTGAGTATTGTGGAGGAAGTAGGACCCACACTACCCTTGGTGCATTGTGTGGGTGTCCTGGTTTTTGCGGCATGTTTTGGTGCCGCATGTGTCCTGTTGTTCCTGACGAAAACGCTCAGGGTATGTTAGGGCACGCTACATGTACTATTTTGCATGGTGACAGCACCTGCTTCCTGTTTCACATGATATTTTTAACCAATGAGTGAAGCAGAATTTGTTTACCTCCCAGGTGTCGCCACCTGCAAGAGGGGGGAAATTACCCGTGAAGTGCCACGTACAGGTGGCATGCTCCAATATGGGCACAGCATATTTACCAAAATGTATTCGGTCAAAATTTGCATTGCTAAGATGAACAATGAAGTTTCTTTGTGGCTATTTACATGATAACCACCAGGTAGCGTGTTCGCACGCAGATAGCGACACACATACCCATAGTTATTGCACACACTTCAAGGACAGTTTGAATCAGCGTTACTTTCCGACGCTTTGGCAAATGCAAATATGAAGCAAGGGGGTAGGCGGGAATTCATAGATTTGATCAAGTTTTGGAATCTGCACAAAAGTAATGGATATATGTGAGGCTGAAAGAGACGCACAAGATTTGTTTATGTTTGGAAGAGTTTTCAACGTCGGGCCTTTCAAACTTGAACGGACTCAATAGCGTGTAAACTTCAGATTTTCCTTTTCCTAATTTAAAAATGACACCAAGAAACGGAAAGTCCCAGACGTTTCTGACATACATTGGTCACAATAATTTTGTGCAAATAAAGTGAAAGAATATAAATGTGCAAAAATTGAAATAAAATAAATGAAAAATACAAATAATCTGACTTAATTTTTAATTATCCCATTTGTACGTGCAGTCCACATATCAAAATGGTTATTTAAGAAGCTAGCAAAGCGTTAGGCAGATTTGAAATCACTCATTTTTGGTACAATTTTTATAATGCGTGGGCTTTGTGCATTCTGTATTCAGTTTTTTTTTTCTGTTTTGTAGGCTTCTGTGTTTCTATATGGACTTGTAATGACAGTGAGTCTGAACGCTATGTCTGCCGTTCTATTTCTCTCATACAGGCAACAGGTAAGGACGTAAAGTTCAAATTTTTCACAGCAAGATTTACACGTCAATGCCTTTGATTTATTTTCTGCATCGAGATGAGTGAAATGAGTGTCCACGGATAACTACAATTGATACAATACATTCTCTTTGGCACTGATTTGCATGTTTTGTGCATCACCAAACTCAAGCTTCTTTATTCTGCACACGACATAAATAATAAAACTACTTTATATTTTTATTTCAATGAACATTTGTCGTTTTAAATGACTCCTCGTGTGTATCTCAGTAGACTTCTAAAATAATCCGGTTTTTCATTCGGCAAAATAACTGTCAATATTCAAGAACTGCTTTGTGCCATCATATTCAACATTTGTTGCTGAGAAACGAAATAACTATTTCGAGGGAACGAAATGATTATTGAGACGGAGGGCAATAATACTGCGAGCGAAGGAAGTAATGTTGCGATGGAACAAAATGTCGCAAGGGAACGAAATAAGATTGTATATCACCCCTGGGTCTCAGAATATATTCTGCTGACAAAAGGTTTTTTTTTTTGTTTTGTTTTTTGTTTTTTGTTTTTTGTGGGTAGAAAAGTTTTATTGGTTCAGAAGGAATGAGATTACAGGAAAACAAAATCAGTATTACCCGAAGGAACGAACTCAACTTATTCCCCCATGCTTTCTGCGGGGCTGCATATACACAGCTTCGTAGTAAGGGATCGATAGAGTAATCTTCCGTTTTCGTGTCTCAAAATCATTGAGCTGGTTTAATTATTGTGCGTTATACAGAAAAAGCTAGCAAATAAACATACAGACTTAGCATCGTACCATAAGTGTTATACATGTTATTGGGTTGTATTTCTATTATACCTTAAAGATCTTCAGAATTTTAAAAACTAATACCACTCATTAGCATAACTTCAAATTCGATGACGTACGTTCCCGGGCGTACGTTTAATATTACATGTAATTGAATACACAATGGTCAATAACATATACTTTTAAGTAGGCATGCAATCTCGATCTTTTATAGTTTTAAACGTAATCAAAACTTCTAGTTTTGAGAGAGAGAGAGAGAGAGAGAGAGAGAGAGAGAGAAAGAGAGAGAGAGAGAGAGAGAGAGAGAGAGAGAGAGAGAGAGAGAGAGAGAGAGAAATGTATACTCCGCTACTCACAAATGTATATCGGGACTGCAGGTTACACACGAACTGCGCTGGACTCTTGAACGTATCGTTACACATGTCTATTTCAACGATGACAAAAGAACAGAGGCATGGGACTATATTCAGATGAAAGTATGTATGGTTTTGTGATTTGAACAATATGCAGGAAAGATCTTGATCCAATATAAAAGCAGGGCGCCATGTATTACTTCGCACGTTGTGCACTTAAGTATGATCTAAGACTATATCATTATTATATGGCCATGGCTGCAATTATGAAGTAAAAATACCATATAATTTCCTGGTTTTATGAGTGTTTTACATGTATGCGTGATTAAAGTCATCAATTTATCTGATGCATGGCCCTAAAAACGGATAGTCGATGTATGCAGTGCACGTGTCGATTTTTTAACGGTTTGTGCTTCACAATCTTTTGTTTTATGTGCAACAAAATAGCCAACAAAGTTTACATCTTTCTGAAAATATGTGTTCCGAATGTTACAATAGAAATTGTGAATAATAATCTCGGTCGGGAATAAAAGCCCCAAAAGATAGACCTAATTCATTTTGGTGACATAAAAATGATAACGCCCATGTTTGTGAGTTTTTAGAGGCTGAAGATGGAACACGCCTCTTTTTGATGTTTGTGATTCACAGGCTTCTTCTGTCTTTAAAAGTGTCCATAGAACACAGATGGCTCGCCTGTCATTATTTATATGATCATTTGGAAACAGTAAGGGATTTCATAACAAAACATAGCTGAAATGAACAAAAGTAATATATCATACAAGTTACACGTGACTGCATATATGAAATTTAACAAACTACATAGTGGGATCTCTGTGCATTGCGGTGAGGCCAATGTGAACATTTCTTGATTTCGAGAGATGATGCTGTTTGTCACTCCTTTAACTGTCGGTATGTAATTTACTGTCTCAGTATTGTAAAGAGAACTGATAGGGGTGCGTGATTAGGCATAACAAATGCTGGTAGACCGAGCAGGATGCTTGCGACATTGGATAAAGTACTGTCTTTTGGAAACTCCAAACAATACTGTAGTCTGAGAAGTAAGTTGACAGGCAGCAGATTCTGGGTAACAACTCAGTGAATGGTGTCAAACGGACGTATGAATGGACGATAGAACACCGGGTACACATCTTGACAAGGATTTTATTTTATTATTATTATTTTTTTTAATAAAATGATAATTTCTTCCTCATGAGATGGCGCTGCATGTACTTTACAACTGGAACCAAGGCTTACGCTCCGGCCAATGGTCTGTTTGCCCTACAACGCCTGATATATATATATATACATGTATATATATATATATATATATATATATATATATATATATATATATATATATATATATATATATATATATATATATATATATATATATATATATATATATACATATATATTATAAATATATATATTAATTAATTAATTAATTAATTACAGGATCACTTTCAATTTTACCGCGATTTTGAGACCAAAGAACCTAAAGAAAGGACTTCTCCAAGGCTACTCTGTCAAGTTAATCGGTACATTTTTATCTCTTTTGTTTCAGCTGACCTGCTGTGGTGCAATAGAGTACAGGGAGTATAAGAAAACATCAGCATTTGATCATGAAAAAGTTAGTAAACTTTGATACTTCATGCTAGATATTTTGTAATAGTGGCCATCGATTCAGTTTGTCAACTTTTCGAAGCTAAAAGATCATGGTCTCAAGTAAAAAGCTGACATGACCCAATTAGTTTTGTGTGTATGCTTCTTGTGTCGAGTAATGTTATCTTGGGTCCGGTCATGATCATGTACAGGTATAAAAAAAGCAAACAGTGACTTTGTTACTCTGCAGTTTTAGAGAAAACGAGCCGAATTAAAACCAAAAATGACAATGAAATTACTTTAAATATGTTTCACAAATATTTAGGTTTTGTTTGCATTATCTGGGAGAAATTTGACCATAGCTTCTTAGAAATTCGTGTGCTTTTGAAGAAGAGGTAGGAGGAAGCATAAGGGAGGAAAAGAAGGAGACAGAAGAGAATCAATGAGAAGTGAAGAAAAATGAGACCGGTCAAAGCAGGATATAAAGATCAAATGAGAAGACGAGGATAGAGAAGAAAACAAACAAGAGCAGAGGGAAAGGAGAGGAACGACCAGAAGGAACATGGGGTGGAACAGAACAAAGAGCAGGAAAAAGAGCAGAGAATGAGAAACAAAAGGCCGAATAAAAAAAATAAATAAAAAAAAAAAAGACGAAGCGGAATGAGGAGAAGGAAACGGGAGAGAGGAAGAAGAAGGAAAGAAGAAGAGAAGGAGAAGAATTGGAATTGAGAGTATGACATGGAGAAGTAGAAATAGTCGCGAAGGGTTGGTCAGTTCTGTCAACCCAATAATGTTTAATGCGGTACCATGTTTATTGTAGAGTGCGCTTCCATGGAGTTGTTGCACAATGGGAACCACCGACATGGGGCGCTCCATGCCCATAAACGTCCGACAGTGTCAAATGGACGCCAAACGTGATCTCCAAGACAGCGTATTTATAAACATGAAGGTACTTACAACAATTCTACAGTGACTGTCATTATTTATCGGTGCTAACGATTCAGAGACGATGAGAGTCAGATGAAATATCTTATTTTGGATATTGATCTTGAAACATCACTTAGTTTCCGACATATAGATATTACCAAAGAGATAGTTTTAAGTGACAATACAACAACACATTTTATGATGAAAACTTTGTTGGTATCAAAACCTTCTTAAACTATTTATGTTGTGTGCACTGTACAACTTTAACAGTGTAACCATTTTTTTTACGTTTGGCTGCTCAAAAATCACCGCAATGTAATATTAGAAAGCAGCCTTCAAGGCAATTAACATATCCTACATGAAGCAACCGTATAGCCATTTGTACCAAATTAATATCTACCTCGGGGTGTTTATGGAAGGCAAAAACATTTTCAGTGTCTTTATACACTGTCACATTTCCCACAATCTTGCCTAATTGTTCTCAGTATTTTTATTTTTCGTTTAGTTAAATTAGCGTATCACAAATGCCAAAGATCAGTGTCTTGTGATGTATATTTCAGGGTTGCTATGAGCCGCTTCTTATCTGGGCAAAAAACTACTTGTTTTCGCTGACTTTTACCGCTGTTTGGATATCCGTCATACAGGTGAGTGCCGCCAGCTGCTAATCGCATTTTAGAAGCACAGAAAGAGTAATGCAAAACCATACCCTGTCCACAAAATTTAGGACATTGGCAAACATTCAAACATGGGCGATCCACATTTTTTTTAAAAAATCCTGTTGCATTTCTGTCTTTCCACCTCTGGGTTGCTTAATTTATGGCAGCATTACTGATCATTAACCCTCTGACATCGACCACCAGTAATTTTAATGTTATAATTTCTGAAAACACATGTTGTATAGTCTATTCTGGTGCTAACTGGACACCATTTCGACCAAACCCGGGCGATTAGAACTTAATTAGGTTTCTCACAGGTTTGCACCAACTAAGAAAAACGCTGACGATGGTAGCTCACAAAATACCCCTTAATCTCTTGACATTTTCTAACGGTTTATCGGACAATATAATGAATCAAAGAGGGGTAAAACAAGGATGTGTGATCAGCCCTACTTTATTCAACATCTATATCAATGATTTACCAACCCAATTTAATGAATCGTGTGATCCAGTATCTTTAAACGAGAAAATATTCAATTGTCTTCTTTATGCTGATGATTTAATACTGATATCTGAAACCGCATCAGGACTACAAAATTATCTAAATATTTTGAGTGATTATTGCAAAAATTGAAAAATGAATATCAACATTAAAAAGACTAAAGTCGTGATTTTTAACAAAACGGGCAAATGAATTAACAGAAATTTCTTTTTTTTATGGTATTAAACTAGAAATTGTCAAGACTTATCTTTATCTTGGAATTCAAATGTCTTTAACTGGTTCCTTTGATGGTGCAATAAAGTTATTATGTGATAAAGCAAATAAAACTTTGGTAAGAATAAAGAGGGTATTTTTACTACGAGATACGAATATAAAACTATACTTATCTCTATTCGAAAAAGTTATACAGCCAATTTTACTATATGCGTCCGATATATGGGGCGCTTATACTGTAATTCCGTCGAAAATCCCTGTACAAGATAATATTTCTGGTTGTTTTAAAATTGAGCTCGAAAAATTCTATACATAGTTTCTTAAATATTGTCTCGGGGTACATAGTAAAGCATGCAATATTGCAGTATTCGGAGAACTAGGAAATACCCCTTTGTCACTCAGAATATTATCTTCTGTCTGTAAAAACTGGTTTAGAATCGTCAATATAGAGCAAAATTTATTTTTATTTAACGCATGCAAATGTAATGTTGACTTATCTCAAGCAAATCAATCAACCTGGTTAAAGTCTGTAAAAGATACATTTAATTTTCTCGGGCTTCCGGAACTTTGGGATAACTAAGAAGATTTATTTCATGAGTTTCGTTCTAAACTTTTCCGTAATAAAACAGAAAAGAAATTTCGAAATCAGTGGAAAAATGAAATGTTGAATCAAAATAACGACTCTAAATTGAGAACGTATACATCTTGTAAGACAGAACTTAAATTTGAACATTATTTAGATGTTGTAAAAAAATTCGAAACAAGGAGCAATATAACTAAATTACATATCGACACAGGAAGACAGAAGCGTCCTACCAAAGTTCCTGTTAGCCAGAGAGTTTGTGACACTTGCCAAAAACTTGATAATGAATTTCATTTTTTTATGACATCCACTAAATTTCAAAATCCAACAGAAAATCTGCTTAAGAGTATACGCGAAATATTTTGTAATTCGGATGCTTATGATGATCAGAGTATGTTTAAATTTATTATGGTACTGCATGACACAGAACTTGTATACCTATTTGAAAATTTCATGGACAAAACCATTGCCCTAAGAGAGAAACCACTGTAATCATGTAACACCGTGCCAATTTGATGACTGCATTCTATTTTCGTTTCAGGTGATTGGTGATTTACGTAAATCTTTTGTATTTATTGTACTGTACTGTGCTGTACGTGTCTGTGCTGTTTTTGTTACATTTTTTCTTTTGATTGTGTGCATATTTTAATGTGATTTTTTTTTCTTTCATACTCTACATGTGTACATGTTGTATATTTGACATATTGCTGTATTTTATGTAACAGCGCAGTCAATAAAGATTCATTCACATGGAATAGTCTTATCAATAGCAGTGAAATTATATGCGCAAGTATTCATATAAATGATATTTAGATGATTTTCCCCATGGCTCCAAAGCAAACCCACGGATCTTGGTCTGCTCTGGAGGCAAGTTTTCTCCAGACTGGCATATTGATGTCAGTGTCTGTCTCGCGCATTTATGTTTGTCATCCAGCTGCTCTATTTACAGATAGCCATCGTGGTGTTGATATACTGGCAGTCTTATCGGTTTGTGGCAAGTTCTAGCGGGTACAGAAAAATTGTAAATATCACAGACTGTTTTGATGTGCATGGCAAAAGGAAGTCAGACACGTAGTCCGTGTACCATGCCATAAGGGTCAGTCAGACAAGTCTGGGCGGTAAACAGGTTTATTGGAATGGACGGCTTTGCACCTTCGTCTTATCTGCTGTGTGTAGCGGACATCTTCGTGGGAGGCACATTACGCATGGAAGACAAAACTGGGAAGCTGTGCTGTTATATCAGGAAGTGACACGACACATATCAACAAAAACAAAAACAAAAAAACAGAATAAAGAGGAGAAAGGCCATCTTTTGAAACTACATATGCGTAAATTGATAAAAAGAAAAAAGATATCTTAGAAAAGTTAATACACTGAATAAGGTAAAGTTTGTGGTTGAGACCAGGTCCCCAGGGGCGTACTTCTAGGGGACGGACGGAGGGAAGGTGACACCCAACTGAATGAACTTCAGTTTTACGAAATTATGTGAAACATTTTGAGGATCACAAGCTGTGTTCTTTTGGTGTTGCTGTTCCCTTGAGTTCAATTCCCTGTGCTATCATTCTTGGTGGAAAATTTTATTACAAAGCTTATATCGCAGGATCGATGAATAGTTGCGTAAAAAAGCAATCTCCTGTGGCAGGTGATTCACTAACAAGAGGCAAGACGAATGTGTAAACGTTGATGATATTTGTCATATTTTCAATTCTACACTATCTGTGTTGCAATAAATCGATTATATTTTGTATATGTGTACGTGTGTATTGACATAATAAAATCGAACCTCTAACAATGTGACCCTTTGCATGTTTACTTTTGTTGGATATAAATATAAAATATTCACTTTAAGCAGGCGGATATGGGCAACTCCCAATCTGGCGCGAGGGTCTTCATTTTGTGATATTTCTTTATTGGTGCATAAAACGTCTTCAACACCATACTTTTTTCATGTTTTGTGCCAAAAAAAGTAAATTGTAGACGCAATGAAAGTAGACTAAGCCTATCCACTTTCCCAAACTTGTTTTGAAAATATAAGGTATTATTGAAGAAGACTGAGTGTTAATGCAAGTATGACATTCTTATATTTTTATATAGTTATTTACCAATGATAAAATTGCTTGGCTGTTGTGTACATTCTCTGACCTTAGAGACCCTTTGACTTGTGTCTTGGCCCGAAACTCGACACTCGTATATTAAACTGATAGGTCTACACGGTGACATATTCCTATCAATGTCTCTCCATGAACTCGACCACCTCCAATTACAACCACCTTGTTACAGTCCCGTTTGTATTTGTAGCTAACATTTTGCATTCTGTATTAAGATAACTCCGCCATCAAGACCTTTTACGGCCCGTGGGTGATCTCAATAGAAAGATTATACTGTACCGGTATATCAACATGGTACATCCATACATGTGATATGCGATGAAGAAAAAAAACACGCATATTTTAATACTGTAACTAAATAGGTATAGCTATGCACATTTTTAGTGCACACACATACACAAACATGTTATGTCAACAAATAATTTTTGTAATGAAAGTCTTTTTAATTTTTTAAAAATTTTATTTATTTATAATCGACAGTGATACATCGAGATAGGTATGTATAAAAGACAGATGCAATTTGGGAGCTATACAATGACAAATAAAAGACGCCCCTGATCAGAAGGAGGTGAGAGTGCCTATGCTAGTTTACTCCCCGAATGAAAGTGATGAGAAAGATGAAGATAGCTAATGCTGAAAATCAATGGTGATGAGATTAAAACAGAATCGGTACAAGTACTAAAATACAGGTACATATTAAAGAATAAATAAGACATTGTCACATACGCTTAATATTAAATAGATATTGGACAAGCTAGCCCCTGCACCTTGCACAGCTTTTGCTCATCCTTGTGCATATTTTTGAATCCCCAAAGTACTGGTTTGTCAAACAACTGTGGCGTTCCTGAAGTCTAGATTTGAACAATGAAGTGGAAGCTTTTATTGGTGGTGGGGGGAGGGGGTGCAAGTCGTTCCACCACCTGTAAATTGTACGATTAACGTAGGAATGTCTGGACATTTGTGTGCGGCAACGGGAAGGCTCAACACGGATACTATATGTTTGAGTTCTATCAAAGGTGTTGGTTTGAATTGGAAATAAAATTTCAGATTTACTGAATAATAGCCATATAGACAATTATACAGAAAAACCAAATCCAAAATTTCACGCCAGTAAGATAGGGGCTGTAGATTGCGCCTAAAGAGTCATGACAGTGTAGCCCTAAAATGTATTTGGTTATACGTTTCGCTGCATTGACAGATTCCACAGCCATTAATTTTTCTTTGTGGTGAGACTCCACACAACACTTCCATACTCTAAGTGGCTTCGCGCCATTGCTATATACAACCTCTTGGTGGTTCTCTAGCTGCTTGGTATCCACATGTACGCTTGATAATACCAAGTGTACGTTTGGCTTTTGCTCAACATTTTGCGATATGGATAGACCAGTCAAGGCAAGAGTTAAGCTCAGAACCAAGATCGTTTGGCACATGTATGCATGACATGCATAATGGTATGTCGTTGATGCTGTAATCAAAGATGGTTGGATTTCGACTGACACTAAGTATACTACATTTCTCTGCACTAAAATTCATTGCCCAAGTTTGACTCCAAGTAAACAACTGGTCTACATCTCTTTAAAGAGACAATGCATCTGCATCTGAGTGAATCCTCCTGAAACAGAGTCATCCACAGACAAAAACATTGTAGTTTCATTCGACAGTGACGTAGGCAGATCGCTTATATATAACAAAAAAGGGAGGGCCCCAAGATGGAGCCCTAAGATACATCGGATATGACTAGTTTCCACTCACATTTTTGACAATCACCTGGTACACGTTAACGTCTGTCTGATAAGCTGTTTCTGAACCAAGCATGCGTTGACCATCTATTCCAAAGCTTTTCAGTTTATGTAGGTGATGGGGCATTGTGTCAAAAGCTCAGAAAAAGTCCAAGGTCAGTAAATCTATCTGAGTCTTGTTATCTAGGTATTTTAATGCGTCACAAATAATTTACGGCGTTGAATACTTGCCTCACTTAAACACAGTTCTCATCACCAGAACCGGTCATTAAAAACAAGACCTCCAGTTAGAGATAGATTTGAAGAATACTCCTTCTGTAGGTTCAAATTAAATCCCTCCCAGACTTAATCATATCTTTCACAATTTAGCAGGAGATGAATTTCATCTGCCATTTGTTTTCACATAGCTTATAACTCTACTTCCATATTGTTAGCATAAACGCTTAACTTGATGGGTATTTTGCATATGCCTGCCTATCTCTCTCTCTCTCTCTCTCTCTCTCTCTCTCTCTCTCTCTCTCTCTCTCTCTCTCTCTCTCTCTCTCACACACACACACAAAATGTGTTTAGGGACGCCATCAAAAGTTCAATGGTTACAAATAAACGAAAGTAATTTCGTTTTGGGTCAGCCCCGCCTCCCCCTGAAACTAAACTCGACTTTACATTGAAACTTCGATCTCCCAGAATGTGTACTGTAGTGGTCACAAATTACGTAGGGTTTTGCCATTATAAAAAGGTCATATTGTGGTGTATTTATGATGGCTTTTAAAGATTGGGATTACCACCATTCTACAACATGAAGACAGGACTCGCATCCCTGGATGAATGATCGATATTGAATAATTGTCAAATAAAAGATCGATCATCGCGGAAACGGTTTTTTTCCTGTTTGCAGGTTAAAATTTTGATATATTTTGCTTACATCGATTTTGTGCGATAGAAAACTAAATGGACTTTTAACCCCCTCCCCCCTAACTAAATTAGGTTCGTTTTTTTTTTTTTTCGCACATCGATCTTTTGATGGCTTCCCTTAGAAGTACAATTTTATTCTGAATAGACCAACCGGGCACCTTATACCTGTATGTCCACAGATGGCAGCACCTGCCACTAAACTCAAACACTACACCGTCCATCGTTCCGTTTGCTGTACTCGCTGCTGGTGCACTTTGGGTCAGCTCCCAACCGTATGGGGATTGAACTTTATTCGTCTGTATCAAGCAATAGATTTTGACATTTTGCCGTGAACATGTACATACATATACAATACACTGACAGTAGACACTATTTACAAGTAAACCCACGCTCGCTAATGTAAATACAAACATGTGCATGTAAATAGAACTGTCCATTTCCACGGGATGAAAAAACTTGGGGCGGCGGGAAGAGGAGTATGATACAAGAAAGACGGGCTTGATTGGCGGTGGTTCTTATGTTCTTACCAACACTCGTATATATCAAAATTGACCTCTGGTTTTGATGAATGTCAGTAAAATTGTACGCGAGATAATAGAGATAGATAGATAGATAGATAGATAGATAGATAGATAGATAGATAGATAGATAGACAGACACAGACAGACAGACAGAAAGACAGACAGACAGACAGACCGACAGATAGATAGACAGACAGACAGACAGATAGACAGACAGATAGATAGATAGATAGATAGATAGATAGATAGATAGATAGATAGATAGATAGATAGATAGATAGATAGATAGATAGATAGATAGATAGATAGATAGATAGATAGATCAGAAACAAATAATTTTTCAATATACAATCATTGCCATATGCGCCATGTCGTAAACTTCATCGTGCAAAAGCATCGTTCACTATCTTTTGGCTTAGAAAAATATGAATCTGGAAACAAGCAACTGAATTTTTGCAAAACGTCCAGTAACGATAAAACGCTATAGTTTTGAGTAACTAAATGGACTTGGTTATATTGCACCCACCGACAGGTAGGGATGTTTTTCCATATGTGAATCAACCATTGATATTGATAAAAACACTGATCCTTACACATACTTACGTTCACTGCTGCGTTGATTTGTTGTTTCTTCTCAATCCGTTGTGACGTCGTAAAATCTTCAAAGAAAAATGTAAAACAAGTCCAACTTGTTTCTACTAAATTTGTCTGCTCCAAGCAGTTCTTGGAACGAGTCAGTCAATTAGTATTTAGCTCATAAAAAGCGATATAGAAGCAATAGTTATATCCTTACGACCTGCTGTGCTGCTTTGGCCTTTTTCATTCAAGAAGTACCTGCATGGTCGGCAACTTGACAAAATATGATGTGCCTGACAAATTACCAACGTGGATAAAAAAAATGTATATAAAAAGTCGCAGCCATGTTAACCATACACATTCTGAGATTGATACAAGAATGACTTGTTCCATGTTTAGATTCATATTCTTTATCCCCATAAACATTGGTAACACCCTTGGTTTTACATCAATATCATGTTAGCTGATTATCAATCTCCCCCCCACCGACTGGGTCACATATTTAGTCTCGTACACACACACACACACACACACACACACACACACACACACACACACACACACACACACACACACGTTTGAGAGCAAATCATTTCATTAGAATAGTTTATTTGTTACTCGAGCCAGGGATGTGCTATTCAGAAATACACTTTGGAAAAGGGATTTTAATTCACCTACAGAAAGCAATGCTGATTTTGATAATTTATTTTACCTTGATATTCTAAACCAACTTACCGAAAAGGAGGCAGAATTTCTGTCTGAACAAAACTTAAGGATCATAAGCTGATCAATCCAATTTTAGTCGAAGAGGTAAAAAGGGTAGTTTTAAAACTGAAATTAATGTACTGGTTTTTATCGTATTCCAAAATGAAGTTTTACCACCGAAATGTTTTGATTTTGGAGAGATACGTAGTGCGTGGAATCGAACCACTGATTCACCTACCCCTGAGGGAACTGTTGTTCGCGCACAAATCGACCGATCGCGCACCTGCAGACAGACGGCGCTGCCCTGATATCGGATGTTTGCATGGTTGCGCAAAAAGTCGATCGGCATGTTAATCTAGTTCATTGGCTATTTATCATGATTAACGGATACTTATTTTTAACTTTTGTCATACTTTAATGACGCGATTTTGGTGTTTATGATAAAAACTTTGTGCGATGTTATAATGTATCCATAGTTTTGCAGGACCGTAAATTGACATAAAATGAAGCCGAGGCTAGGTGCGAAAGGGATGGATGGGAGGGGGGAGGGCTCCACCCCCCCCCCCCCTACCAAACTGAGACACTTTTGAAACATAAAACATAGAATGGCTCTCTATGGTGGATTAAAAGATGTTTACAGGATGATATGTAAATACACAAAATATACCAAAAAAAAAGAAAGAAAAAAAAAGAGAAAAAAAAAAGCAAAAAACAGGGTGGAAATTCTTGCTTTCTGATAAACGTATTTATACCTGCATATCAACGGGACACATTTTCTGCCGGATATTATTTTTCACAAAATTTTTGTGTCATCAAATTCAGGAACGTACGTATGATTGGTATTGGTTTAATGTTAACGGTGGTGAAATTTGATTGTCACATTGTTTTATAATTTATTAATACATGCTGTCGACGTTATACGAGACTGAAGAAAAACAAGAGCAAAATATTTGACTATTAACAGCACATCAAAGATATTCGAGACACCGATGTTCGAGGGTAGCGTACTAATTATTCATTTGTGTCAAATACAAACATGACCAGATGCATCGCATATTCTCATCCAGTACATCCGTGCAGGCCTAGGGTAATCTAAGTCTCGCGAAAAGTTCTTTGAATAGGCTTACTTTAAAACAAACAAACAAACAAACAAACAAAAAACCAAACAAAAACAAAAAACAAAAACAAAAAACAAAAAAAAACAAACAAAAAAAAAACACACACACAGAAAAGATAGAAAACAAAACGGGTTGTCAAGGAAACTTAACTTACCCATTCAAAATTAATGTAGGGTCTATTACCACAACATAATTAGGCCTATCAGTTTTTCTCCATTTTGACCATTTTTTTTTTTTTTTTTTTTTTTTAAGATAAAATTTGGTCGAGGCAATGGCCTCGGCTGGCTCTATGCAATTTACGGCCTCGTTCTCTACACGCTGGCCTCAAATGTATGGGATATATGATTGAGTTTGCATCGCCGGACACAGTGTTGCCATGGAGGTATAAACTAGATCTATGGTGTTGCCAACCAGGTGTCCAATCGAAACTTCTGCCAGGAGTCAGAAGGTCAAATTTTTGGAGGTTATTTTCCCAATAACCGATAATCGATAATACGATATGAAATATTAAGGAACAGCACTGATAGATTTTTGGGAAGGTCATAACTACTCAACTCATATGATTGTTCAACATGAAGTTTTTGGGAGTCTCCATAACGAATCTGGGAGGTTGGCAACACTGCAGACCCAGCAGTCATTAGTCATGCTTGAGCAATTCGTGCACCTGCACCACCTCACCGTCTGCATTCACAGTTTGAAAGGTACCGCCTTTTACGTCATTTCCTCTGAACATCCGGGACTTGAATCCAACATGTCGGCGGCGACTATACTCTTGGCGTATCCTTTCCCTAGGTAAGCAAGATTTGCCGATTTGTCTCCAATCAGTATCTGATATCGAAGATAGAATCACCAAAATAATAATATAATGTGACGTCAGATATTATAGTAAGAACAAAGAATTTGAGCGTTTACATTTGGAAGGAGAGGGCGATGTAGTTTGTGGTGTCACATGGCAGTCTGAACTTCCAAGAAAAATGAACGAAATTTAAGGGCACGCCGGGGCTGAATACAATGCCGCCTTCCGTCTGCCGTCTTATCCCTGGGATGTGCATAATCTTCATATTTCTGTAAGTCCAAATTAAGTTCATTTGACACAAATTTCACTCAACTAAGCTATTTTTAACCTTAAATATTTACGCCTGATGATTTCTGCAACATAAAGCATATGCCCAGTCGCAATTTAGCAGACTGGTTACTTGATTCTTGAAAAGCCTAGGGTACAAATTTGTTCGGACCCCAGGGTCAGGATTTGCCATGTTTGTCTTTATTGAAAAAGCTATGTACAGCATTTTCTCCAACGTTGAAACACAGGAAATTAAAATAGGTATTATTCATGATGTAGGATGTTACAAAATACGATCCTTTTATTGTGCCAGTCTGCAGCACTAACCACAAAGGCCAAAATGGCTTTAGTGTTTTCACAGCTCCACAGAGTTGCATGGTGACCACGTTAAATGGTCAAATTACTCTCCATGCAGAATTATATTTGTATTTGAAGTAAGGCACTTAGAGGTTGGCATCAGTAACTAACATGATATAAGTGTATACGCTTGTCATGCGGCAGACATGTATGCGGTTATTTCATGGCTTGAGGGCTTTGGACCTTGATGAATGACATGAAGCAGAGATCAAGGTTCTGAGCACAGGGACATGAACTACCTGCAAAAACTAGTTATACTACATTAAAGTTTACTCTAGTATAGCTAAATAAATCCACTTGGATAAGTACCAGCACTGCAGCATGATCCCTGCATGTCAATCTGAGATCATACTAGAAGTGCTCATACCAATACTGAGGGGCTTCTGATTGAGTGCTGCTCATTTGCCTTTGTGAAATGAGCCATTCATTACTCAAAAATAATACAAACTAGATGTTTTCTGTTTAGCTTATGCAGAGATATCAGGTTTTAACATTGGATAGATTAAGTGCTTATAAATTTTGAATACCAGCTGTTTTTCCCACATGAACAGGTTGACAATTGCATGTAATCTGCACCAAATGTGAGTTTGGTTTTGAAAACACATGATAGTTCAACAATTTGCTATACTGTGTGATTCGTATTTGGTGTAGTGTGCCTGATTAATGATTATGAATATGAGTCATTAAAAAACTGATTTCAGTAGTATAGCATGTAGAGGTATGCTATTTAAGACTACCCTCTGAATTTATTGTAGAAAAGGTGTCATAAAAGGACAGTTTGATAAAAAAGTATGTGGCGGTTGACATTTCTGATGAGATGTGGAACTTTTTTGGAGCAGATACATGTAACACTGTATCAGGCATATGAAATTTAAGTGAATCCCCACAGCACACTAACCTTCGATGTTTTCCTTTCATGAATACATTTTGCGTAGTGGGGGGGGGTCAAAATGGCATATTATGTTTGGTCCCTCTGGTCTGTTTTGCTTATTGAATTAACAGAGTGCTTTTTGTTTCAGATACATTCAGTGAAATGGATTTAAAAGAGTAGTAACTTAAGGTGGCTCATATTTTACCAACGCCTTTTGCATGGTTGCATTTTAACTGTATGACAGTACCTGTACAAAATCTGCTGCTGAGTTGTCGAGTCGTTGAGACTTGTGTGCCATAGTACCTACCTCCTCACCATGGAATATCCTGATGGAGAGGAAACACTTGATGGTACTGGAGACACTACCTCTGAAAGCATGCAAGATGGAAAAAATGCAACAAAGGAGGATGTAGTAGGTGATTCAGAAGAAGTTGAAAGTGGAGATGAAGAGGAGGAGGAGGGGGAAGAGAGTGAGGAAGAAAGTGAGAGTGGGGAATCAGAAGATGAAAGTGAAGAAGGAAGCCAGGAAGAGGGAGAAGGTGGGTCTCACTGTTCCAGTGGCCAACTGAACATAAATGATGTGTGTCCCAGGTTTCGTGTGCAGAAGGAACTCAAAAGAAAAAAATATAAATTGTGGTATAGTGCAGCCATAATGTTCCTGTTCATTTTGTTTATTAACTTGGCCAATAAGGGTTAATACTGTTACACTATCTAGTCAATGGTACACATATCGAGCTGCATTATTGTATTAGTCTACATACGGGAAAAAAGCAGATGTTTTACTTGCAGGGTTTCTGCCAGAGGATAAAATGGGTAAAATTCCATACCCTAAACTATTTGAAAGTAACATGCAAAATGATGCAAGCCAGGCATTCTGGGGCTGAAAATTAAGACTTTCAAAGCCTTCTGGATCCCTTTAGCCTCCAGAAATGCTGTAGAATTGATTCTAGAGCATGTAAATGTAAAAGATTTTCGGGGGGGGGGGGACCCTCAGACCCCACAATAATGATATGTATTCAGCATGTAACATGTCTGCTTTGCCATGTTTCCGTACCCTAAATTTTTTTCTGAAGGAAACCCTGACTTGACCATCTGACCATGGTATGCAAATTCAGTAAGTACTTGTGACGTCTATGATAAAACAAACTCAGTAATTCTGGAGAAATTATATCAGGAAATTTATCTATAATCAAGGTGGGCTTTCCACTGGAAAAGGTATGTGATCTTGCTGATTGCAGAACAGAACCATAAATCACCTGTGTTCCATTGCACTGATTTTGCATTTACTCCCAAGTGACCATGGCAACATGCATGCACACTGAGGGGTTGAAAATATCATAACTAATGTATTGTGAATCAAACTGGAAACCTTTGTTGAGATGAGTTTTGACTCTTGATATGTTGCTCAGGGCGAAGAAAATTTCATCATGGGTGTACTAGTCCAAGTGCCCCTATCTTTTTACATGGTATCTATCTAAATTTTCATATGTCCCACATCAAATTTTACTAATCATGGACAACAGAAGTTACAAATTTTCTCACCCTGGTTGCAAAACAAATAATTCAGATTATTTCATTTGAAATTTTGAATGGGGTGCATAAAAATGGTAGTAGTGAGACCCATATGACAGAGAATTTTATGCAATTGTTCTTTGATGATCAACCTCAAATCTGTAGACAGTGAAGATGCTGAATTTTCCTAGGTTATATCAATGTGCATATTTGCACTCTTGTGAAAACCTAGATGTTACAAAATTGAAAGTGTTATATTGTTAATCAAGTCACTGAGTACATGTACCTTGCATATTGTTGAATAATTATTTGAGCAGATGATGAAGATAACGAAGAAGTATATGAAGAGGAGGATGAAGAAGAAAGTGAGGAAGATGGTGAAGAGGAGGAAGAAGAACCACAAGCAGAGGAGGCACATGCTAACAGTGATAGCAGCAATGATGAATGTGACCGTTGTCCAGTATGTCTTAATCGTTTCCGCGATCAAGATGTTGGCAGTCCTGAAGGTTGTGACCACAACTTTTGCTTGGAGTGTATTTTAGAGTGGTCGAAGGTAAGGGGAATTTAAAAGAATGTAAATTAAACGTACAGCGTGAGCAAACATGCCAAATAAGTGGTGTTGTATTTTTCTGAATATTGATAATTATTATCCAGATTAACCAGTGAATATATGTAAATCGTAATTTGATATTTGTCAAAAAAGCAGTGTGTCGAGTTACATAGTTTTGATGATCAGGTCACTGTGCTGTAAAACTACAAGTTTGAGCTCAGTCAACCTGGGCAGGTGGCAGACTGCCAAGAATCTGGCTTGGTCACATTTTGTTAGGTCAGCAGTTTAATAAATCTGCACATTTTGTTAGATCAGCAATTTAATAAATCTGCACAGTCTTTGAAAAATATGCCCTACTCTTATTGTACAGTTGTGCATACATGCAAGTAAACATGTCATAATAAATATTATTATGAAAAGTATTTACCGAAACACAAATGGTGAATTCCAAATGCGTATTAAATGATGATGAAATAAAAGACCAAATTATTTTTATGGTACCATATTCATGCTACTAAAATTCACCAAATTTTATTCAGAAAAATATCACTTACACAGGCGCTTGTTCTGTAGAGATTGCAAATACATTTATAAGCGTGTGGTATTTCTTGTTGGAGGTCACATACCCACAGCCTGTGAGTTATGAAAAGTGGAAATACCAGCTGCAAATCTAAATGAAATTGCCTTGTAATTAGTACAGACATGTTGATACGATACAACTGTCAATGCATACAAACAGTGCCCCAGGATTACGCACACATTTGGCTTTATTTGACTCTGTATCTGGTTTTGTTGTCTGGACAGTAAGTTCAAATTATGTTAAGTTGTAAAATTGCAATCTGAATGGCACATTCAAATTTTGTCCAAGTGTTCTTTAATTCAGATGTTACTCCCTGGTAAATACCGATCGTAGTGTGAAAATGGCATTAGACTATGCACAAAGGTTATGAATGGGGTAAGAATCTTAGTGTCATAATGAAGGAACATTTCAGCCAGTTTGTGAACTGTTTCTCGAAATGGATTTCACGAATTGAAGTAGATTTTCATCAAAATGTGGTCACAGATGAAATGGTGGAAAGAATTTTGATTTCTGGTGCACATTGTCCGGTGGTAATTAAAAGCAGATGCTATATTCCCCATCAAAATCAAATGTGGCACTGCCAACTGGATTAGTCACAATGGTACAAAAGTTTCACAATGCAAAAGCAGAGATTACTGGTACCATTAGCCAAATGCTACTGTTTCTTCAATTTAGCTTAAGAAAATTGCAAAAAGCTAACTTGTTTTAAAATGAATTCATCAAGGACCAAAGGAGAACATTCTTTGAATTAAAAGGTGCTATTACAGTATTTCCAATTTTGACTAAAGATTTTCTAGGTCCAGATCTGTCCCTGCAAAAGTATCCATGTTTTGTTTTTGTTTTTTTGATGGGGGGGGGGGGCTCTTCAATTGAAGAGCCATTCATTTTTAGATGCTGTGGGATGGGGGGGGGGGGGTGGCAAATAAAATTTGAGATCCACTTGTTCTGTGGACAAGTTGAATTAAAAAAAAATTGTTGAGCCCTGTTCGATTTTTTAAGAGCAGGTTTTCTCTGCCATAATTTATGGAAGATTACAGGGTTGTCAAGTCAGAAGCTTGCAATTGCTGTGGGTTTGTTGATGCATCAAGTAAATATGAAGTGAATTCAGTCAGGAAAATAAGGAGTACGTAAATAAGTTGGGAAACAAAGTGTTGCCAAGAAGATTATTTAGACCACAAAGAACAAATATAATGTCTAAAAATCGCCACTTGAATCTTTTACAGAATGTGAATACGTGTCCAGTGGACAGACAGGTTTTCAGGCTAATTATGGCACGGCATTCACTGGATGGAGTCATTTTCAAAAGAGTAAGTATAAAATATTTCATGTGCCATAACTATGTCTCTTGGGACACACAAAAAATCCCTAAGACAAATGACTTTTGAGTTGAAAGTAGCTTGCATTTAAGTCAACCAGCTCTGATCAAGATTGTTTCAGGTTTTGTCACAACACGCATGATTTGCATGTATAAATGAGTTCAATTTTAAGGGCAGAATTACTGTGTCAGTTTAATATTGAGAAAATTATGTTACCCAGGGGACAAGCAACAATTAAAATCACATATTGCTGTCAACAAATGGAACTAGACAAATTTTGTCCCATTGGGTTAAAAGTTGCATGTGACAACGGAAACTCTCAGTGACCCTTTTGTTGCTACAATTGGTTGTGTGCTTTGACAGATAAAGGTGGAAGACCGGAATATGGAAGAAAACACAGATGATGAAGATGAGGAGCATACGTACTGTGAAGTATGCGGGCATGCAAACAGGGAAGATAGACTCCTTCTGTGTGATGGCTGTGATTTAGGGTATGTGTGTGTGGTGCAGTGCTCCATCATGATGGGGTTTCGTGGCGTAAATCATGTTATAGCAAAACAGTCGTGTATCACAAGGGGAAATTTAACTTATGAGTAATCAGAAAGTGTTTCAGTGGAGCCAATTGAGCCGCCACACTCTATTGGGATCCACCAAGTACCGAGAAGCCTTACAAAGACAGGGCTCTGTAAATAAAATCAGAATGCCTTTAGGTGGTAACAAATTTTGTCTAAATCTATGTAATGTAATTTTCCAAAACACAAAATAGTCATTTCATTTTGACAGCTATTGGGGAATAGGGTTGGTAATTTAACAATTAGGTTGACCTCAGCAAATGTGATCATCGCTTTGCATTGTGTACCATGCTCAAAAATAAAGGGTTAACATTATGGTTTGTGGGCCACTTGCCTCCAGATTTTTTTTTTTTTTTTTTTACCCCCTTTGGGGCAATTGGTGGGTTTATTTCCCATTGAGCTTCAAATTTTTGGTTCCCTCGACCGAAATTCTAGTTGCCCCTGGTAATAGTGATTGTGTTAATGTCCAGCCATGAGGTGTCTCTCTTGCATAGCAAGTTATCAGCCTTGAAATAAAACTAGAAGATTTATCATATCTTTGTGATTCTCAAATTGTACAGAACACAACGCTGAGAGGGATAAATGATGCTCTGGATCCATTCTTCCGTTGAATCGTGTAGCTGATGACTGCCCAGGACAAAATGTAAAAATCCAACTGAGTTTTATGTTAATTTATCATTTTCTACAGATACCATTGTGAGTGTTTGGACCCTCCGTTAGAAGATGTTCCAGTAGGGGAGTGGTTCTGCCCGAACTGCAGAGACCAGAATCAGGAAGGTAATGATGACAACTGTGGTCACAGGCAGTCATTTCATACTAATTTTTCTAAAAACTTCTGTGACATTCTCCACAGTTCAAAAAATAGCATGCTTTGGTTTATCAGTTAGACAGCACTATTTGTAGTTGTGCTCTTAAGATTTTTTTTTTT
Source organism: Hermodice carunculata (assembly GCA_964020975.1). Taxonomy (NCBI): domain Eukaryota; kingdom Metazoa; phylum Annelida; class Polychaeta; order Eunicida; family Amphinomidae; genus Hermodice; species Hermodice carunculata. Next base: position 24,583,680 of record OZ026626.1, read on the forward strand.
TTTTTTGCATGAAAACAAACAAGACTATAGCGTGGGCAGGGCAATCTGGGGAATGAGGCTGTAGTGATTTGTATTGACCCCTTTCCCCTCAATAAAAACTTACAAGTTACAGTGCCCAGCCCATGTCAAGGAAAGTTGCTGACCAAGGCATGTGGTCTTAGTAGATTTCATCTACGAATCTCAGGCAAATCGTTTTTCAATACTATTGAAATTAGTTGAAAACGCTGGAGTAGACAACATTTGACCACCAGCCGGTTGGGGGAAGGGGTTAAGATGCATTGATGTGGTACACCAGTATTTCACATAATATGAATACATGCTGGAATGTGTTTTTATCAGTCTGGTGAAATACAACTTGGAAATTGCTGCCACTTTTCTTTAAAGATGAAGTTCAGAAGATGTGAAAGTGTTCAGTAAATATCCTCTGTTTTATCAATTCAGAGTTAGCAGAAGTGGTGGATGACACTGATGAAATAATGGAACTGCTTGAGGAGAATGCTAACAATCCAGCTTTACCAAGGATGAGGCCTCGTGCTCGAAGAATGATTGCTCGAACCAGAGTGAGTGAGCGTGTACGAAATGTAATTCAAAATGCACGGGCTAATCGTGTCCAGCGTAACAGGATTATTAGTTCGGATGTAAGTGTTGTGTTTTAGTTGGTATGTTATGGCTTAAAAACTAGTGGCTAGATTTTCTTTAAAGTTGGTGGGAGATGTTACAGCTTTGGTCAAATGGTTGTATTATATACTTTTTTTATGTGTTTAAGCTCTGCTGGCCAAATATCCCAGAGCTTATGTGATCACTTATGTCATTCCATCCGTAAAAAATTGTTCATTGTGAGCATGATACAATCCACAGTTTTTAAGATAGCCCAATATAACTTTGAGGACTTATCAAGTGTATGAAAATCAAGGTCACTCAATATCTTAGTTGTTTATGATAAAAGTGGCTCGACCTTTAATTTGGTGGAAATTAAGCCAAAATGTGCTTAAAGATCTGATATAAAATTCCGTATCTTGAAAAGTAATTGAGTTGAACTTGCCATATTTATAGGATATATAGACCATGTACAATGTTAGCATATTATGATGTCAGTGATCTTGACCTATTTTTGTGAGGTGACCAGCCGTATAAATGGCAGAGTATTGAGCCTCCAGATGACAGTTGCACTGGTTTACATTGTACGTAAAACTGTACTTGGTAACCTCCTTTTTGGGTCACTGTGACCCAATGATTATGGATTTTAGCTCTTGTCCAAGTTTGTTGTTTTTCTTTAATACCACGAAAAGTTGTTAACCGATTTGAACAAATGACCAATGTATGGAAAGATAGATACAGGGTAAACATTTTGAACACAACAATTTTTTTAATGTGAGGTGAAGTTCAGGGTCAAATGGCCAGTTGGAATATAAGGGTCATTTTGTGAAGCCTCTGTACCCCACAGTCTTTGTTTTAGGCCCATATTACTTCTAGGACTTATCAATTGTATGAAAATTGATGTCAATGTCAATGTTGGTGATACCACCTATAGTATTGTGCAATATATGACTCAAAATGTGAACATTTTGCGATATGTCCAGCGTCCTGAATTTTTTTATGGATCATCATGAAATAACGTGGCATTGTAGAAGTCAAAATATCAGTTATGATATTAGTGGCGATACCTATAATTTGATGGAAATTATGAGTTAAATGTCTTGAAAGATAGAAAATTACATATCTTTAAAAATGATTGAGTTAGACATACCAAAATTATAGGATATTATTAGTTACACACTGGTTGGCTGGTTATTACCAGTTCTCTTTAATGGGATATGCTCCCTGTATTACCCAGTCAACTAGTGGGTAACAAATTTATCCCGTTTTTGTAAAATTTCACAACAAATAAAATACAACACATCTATTGTAATGTCACCCCGTTCGCTTGTCTTTTCTTTCCCTTCCACCATTTTGCTTGCAGCTGTTGTCTGCTATATGTTGCCTGCTTAATAGCATTCTCTGCCGCTAGGTGGTGAGGTGCTGTATTTCCACATACCCGGTATTACTGCAGTAATACCACGATTTGCATGAAATGCTACAAGCACCTCACAGCTTTTGACCGATTAGATGCCTGGAAATTTCATAAAAAATAATTGGGATAAATAGATATCGACTTGTGCTGATATTATATGATATCTGTGGCCTGGGCCTATTTTTGTGAGGTCACCCGACCAGTGAAGTTGAAAGAGGTGATTGTGTAGTAGCAGGGTGTTTTTTTTGACATCAGTGGCAAAGAGAATTGAGCTTCCAAATCAAAATTTGTTCTTGAGTACATTATATGTAAAACTGTACTTGGTAAGTTACTTTTATGGTCACACATCACCTGATGATTGTGTGACCTTGACCTATCTTTAAGGGCATTATTAAAGCACTTAGGAACTGAACATCTAATTCAGTGTCTTGATCAATAATAAGGCAAATGTACTACAAATGTGTATTATGTGGAAGTTTAATATTGCATAATATGGATGATCTTGATCAATGTTTTGAAGGAGCGGCTTTTCAGTATTTTTAATGGGTCTACCCCAAGGGGGGACCCATTGTGTTTTTAGGCTGTTTGGCTACATGTCCATCCATCATTTGTGAACATGATATCTCAAGACTTACTGGCCACATGAAACTCAAAATTACCTCATTTGTACCTTGACCCCATTTTTTGACTTGATTACATTTTTCTCAACGCTTGCTTTAATTTATCCCTTAAAGTGCTGATTTAAGATTGAGTCAACAGCTTTCCTCGGGACACTTTGTGCGCAATGCGCGCAAAGTGTCCCGGGGAAAGCTGTTAACTAAGACTACTTTTTGCTTCAGACAAGGCTTGCTGGTATTTGATTGAAAGGTATCTTCATTAGGAATTTGACTCTTTTAACCATTATATGTTTAATGGTAATGAGGAAGCAGCTATAGCAGTGATTAGCACTTTAAGGGTTAAGAGGTCACAGGACATGTATTGGCAAAGGTGGTTACATCAGTCAGTGCTTTGCATTGAAGTGCCTCTAGTTTGTTTGTTTGTTTGTTTTATTGTGCAGTCTACATGGTGAAGGTAAAAGTGCAGTTTAATGAGGAAGAAGATGAAAAAAGATCTTACGTACTGTCAAACTACATGTTAAATGTTTTTTTTTTTTTTTCAAACCTTTTTGCAGTGCTGATCAATGTAAAAGAGGTTCCCATATTCTCAATTACCTTGTGCACATTTTTCACTGAAACATTAGCTTGCATTCAAATCTTTCAGCTCTGTGAACCTGTAGAGTTAATATACATATATAAATAGAACTTTGAGTTACAAAATGCTTAAAGTGTAAGGATAAGTTTGAAGAAAGATTCAAAATTTTTTTTTTCTTGAAGTTTAATGTATTTTTAATATTGAAAGTGAAAACTTGCTAATGCTGCATTATTGTCAGTCATGAGTGTGAATATGTTCAAAGTTAGTAAATTCCTTGCAGGCCCTGCAGATCATATATGTGGATGATGGATGTTACAGGTTGCACCAGTTTTAATGGTATTGGGCTTGATTCTTACAGTCAGAAGGAGAAAATTGGCAGCCTTCAACTTCAACTGGAAGAACTACATTCACCACCAGAGGGCGCGGCAGAGGTCGGGGAGCCAGCACATCTGGCACAAGAAGAGTCAAAAGAAAGACTACCAAGAGGAGGACAGTCAAGCGAAAAAGGAAAACAACAAAACGTAAAACAAAGAAAACTACAAAGAAGAAAACTACAAAGAAGAAAACTACAACAAAAAAGAAAACTACAAAAAGAAGAAAGAAGACTGTGAAGACAAAGAGGAAAGGCACAAGGAAAAGCAAAAAGGTAGTGTTACCATAAACCTGCCACAGGTTTGGCTTTTCTTTAATTTTTCTATTTTATGTATTCAATTTATTTTTTCTTCTTTACTTAATTCAGGTTTTTTCATTTTTATTTAGTTTATTGTGGACAAAATGTGTGTTTGTTTCTTTGAGAGTCTTAACTGGAAAAGCAAGGTGCAGTTTGACCATGTCCTGTCCAGTGGAGCAATCCCCAAATAGGCGGCTCCCCATTCCAGATCGACTGATGCCAGTGGCTACTTCTCCAGTGAATAAAACCTGGCCTGTGAACCACATCCACTTCTGGCTGCTATTACTTACCCATGAGCCTCACTGCAGACCCCTTATGGTCATTTCCCCCACCCCCCTCCAAAACCGCAAGTTCAGATGAGTCATCCTTATTACTCTTGCTAAATTTGCTGTGGTCTGTTTGTAACACAGGTCCCATGTACCAGTTACCATGTGTCAAACAAATCCATCAAGGGAATCTTGTCTGTATGGAAAACAAAACACATGCAGAAAGCACAGTTCACATTTCTTACTTCACAATCCCATCTCAATTCCTGTCCCAGCCAACATCAGAGAGCCCCTACTATACATGTATACCATGGACTCAACTGGCCAATCTTCCATGTAGGCAACTTTAGCTGGAGTCCCCTTGTGTGTACCTGGCTTGGTGACACAATTTACGTAATTTATCAGTGAACTATAAATCCACATCTGCCTATTGTGTTGGTTCCGAGGGCTCTTAGCTTTTGTAGGGAAGTAAAATCAGACTTGAGAAGAAATATGTGCATTTTGTTAACAACAAATTAAAGATTATATACAAAACCGTAATTGAAAGAAAAAAAATAAAATGTAAAATATTCATCACAAAATCTGAGACATGTATTAAAATGCCCACTAAACTGGTTTTCGATATTAACCAAGTAGGATAGAAATAGACTTCTGCCTTATAGTCTGTATCCAGAATATACCACCAGGTAGTGTAGCTTGACAGTTCACACAGCTTTCTGTTCAAGTGCAATAAGTTTAAAGATTGGAACATGATTTCTGTATGGTGGCTACATAAGGTCATTATTGAACGGCAATGTTTAATAACTTCTTTCAGGTCTGTAATCAGGTGCAATTTCCATTTTTCTTTGGTAATGTGGAAACAGCAATGACACAAAAGGGAACATAGGGCGCCTCTGAAATGTCTTTACATTCCTTAAGCCTTTTAATTTCACCCCGTATAAATGTTTTTTCTATTGTGGAGAAAAACAGTTACAATTTTGGTCTTTTATATCATTAATGCAAAGTTGATGTGGTAAATTCAATGTCATGCTATACCCAATTGAGGACAACCTCGCCAGCATGTGTTTTTCCATTTAGATAGGTGTTGGCAGAGTAACATGTTACACTGCAACTGCTAATAATAATACAATGCACCATATGTTTATAAGACTAGATTTCAAAGGTATGCACTATTTGTACTGTTTGTCACAAGTGGGTCTGTTTGTACTGATGTTGTGATTTGTGAGATCAGAGTTGAAATCGGTTGGTCGTCTGAAGAAATTTTCACCACAATTTGCCCTGCCGTGTCCTTGAACTTGACCACAAAATGATTGACCTTGTTTTGGTCCTGCTCCACGTGATTGGGCTGCTGGATTCAATGTTACAAGAGATTCCTCTGTGAAACCCGCTGTATTTCATTGCAATGGGTGAAATATCTTGCTAGTATTAGATTATTACTGAAATAGAAATTTATTAATGTATATATGTATGCCTTTCAACAGAAAGGTATACATGTATATGTAATGATAAATTTCTATTTCAGTAATATTATTTTGGTGTTACTAGCTGTTCATGACATAGGATGCCAAAAAAGTAGCCCCGTAAGACACATAGGTTGCCAAAAAAGTAACCGTGTAAGACACATACAGTGCCCCAGAACACTGAAAGGGTGTTTCCGAGATGAGCTCCAAAGACTAACCCAGACATGTAAGGGTACAGTCTCCTAGAAGAGCTCTTGAGGTCAGAGGTAATATTACAAGGAATATATTTATTTGGGGTGTGGGAATGAGCTTGGGGTGATAGTTGCTAGTTGTGCAGTGTGTGTCCAACAAGCTCCCAGGTTGCTGTGCTGCTGAGTGTGACCGACTGAATATACTGCTGGAGACAGAGGGCAGCACCTGTTTCCTTATCAGGCTGCAAGGTCATAGAATTTTGACCAGGGCTCATCTGGATAAGTGCCATCTGCTGACAGCAAGAGGAACCACCGTCAGAACCAATACAGCAGACAGATTCATAGTTTTGCAATCCAGTGCTAAATTGAGTAAATTCTTTAACCAAGCTAGGTCTAATGTTAACATCCCAGTTATGTATATATATTTTGTCTATCTTCTTTCAGACAGGATAAACCTTTGCTCTGTGTTACCAGAGACTGTAGCCACTTTTTTTTTCTTTCTTAATTTCATTTTGTTCTTTTGTAGCCTAAACGATTGGTGAGGACAAAAAGCAGTGTGACACCAGCTACACCGAAGAGTCGCATAGCTGGTCATCTAGGCCTTTCCAAACCTCGGCTTGGGCAGAGTATGCCTAGTATGAAGGTTTCTGGAGAAAGGTCCATAGACAGAAGGCGCATAGATGCTGGTATTCCATCCTTATCTATAATGGGAAACCGAGATAGTCTGGATCCAACTTGGGAAAGGTGAGGAGTAATAGTACACTCAACATATGTGCTCACTATGAAATCTGGTTGAAACTGAAATATCAAGAGTCAGTTTTAAGAGTGGTGTATTGGTCAAAAAGCACAAGATTTAGGTCAGGACTATCAAAGATGGCCCCATGATGAGCCTTGATTCCACCAAAAATAAGATCTTAGCTTTTGAAAACATACATCACAAGCTTATGTCCTGATTGGTCATGTTTAAAGGGGTAGCTAGAAAACATCATTCCAGTAGTTAAGGGCAGCTGATATTACAATGAAATGACTGAAAATGGAATAACTGCCAAAAGGTTCTAAGGACCACCTCTTAAAAGTGGTGGGCCACTATCTAACACATTCAAAATGAAGCCTGATCCTGGATGTGCATTTGGGGATGAAGCACGGTACATAGGTCTGATGAGATACAAAAATTATATCAGTGGGGAGAATATTTTAATTAATTCCATACTATACCTGTGTGTGTATGTGCCCGTGTGTGCAACATATCATATTTTGCTGTATTTCAATGTGACTTGGCATTGCTTTTTTTACCAGACTAAATACGAGTGAACCTACATAGTTTGGACCTTTGTGTTAAATAAAACCAAGAGAAGATGCCCAGATGTGTCATGTTCAACATAGTCTTGTATGTTGTACCTTATTTACAAAAAAAAAAAAAAAAAGGAAGCGTGTTAAGTTTGAAAAATTGCCTACTTCTTTGTAGCAGTGATGAAGAGATGGAGAGCCATGTGGAGGGAGGAGGTGACACTGCAGTGGTGCGTGCAGCACGGCCCCGCATTGGACCCTACACAAAGTCGGCCCTCCGGTCACACCAGGCTATAGATGCTCCTGTGCAAAGGTTGGTGTGATGTGCTGAGTCTGAGAGAATGCATGAGTGCATAATTATGTCTCCCCGTGCAACGGGGGGACAATGTTTTTGCGTCCGTTTCTGCGGCTTTTTCGTCTTCAACACATTGTTGTGTGCGTCGCAGACGCGATAACTCGAGTAAGATTTGACTTGGGAAGTTGAAATTTTTTGTGAAAATATTCCTATATAAAACCTTACTTGGTATTGCAGATGGGTGACCTTGACCTTTTTGAAGGTCACAGGGGCATGTCGTGTAAAATTGACGTGGTCGCAATAACTCTTCAAGGATTTGACTTAAGAGGTTGAAATTTTGCATGATTATGTACCCAATTATGAACTAGGTTGGGATTGTAGATGGGTGACCTTGACCTTTTTTCTAGGTCACATGGCCACTTTTAAAAATCATTGCAGATGCGCTTGAGCAATATTTGAGTTAGAGAGGTTGATATTTTGTGTGATTATGTATCTATGTAAGATTTTTGTAAGACTTTGCTTGTAACTGCAGATGTATGACCTTGACCTATATTTACAGGTCATGTGGGCATGTGTAAAATTAACGCGGACGCAATAACTCCACAAGGCTTTGACTTAAGAGGTTGAAATTTTGCATGATTATGTACCAAATTATGAATTAGGTGGGATTGTAGATGGGTGACCTTGGCCTATTTTCAAGGTCACATTGCCACTTTTTAAAACTCATTGCAGATGCACTCGAGAAAGATTTGTCTTAAAGAGGTTGACATTCTGTGTGATTATGTTTCCATGTAAGACTTTTGTAAGACCTTGCTTGTAACTGCAAATGTATGACCTTGACCTATTTTTCAAGGTCATGTGGGCATTTCGTCAATAATCAAAGTTTTGAAATGTCAATAAAGAATGTACCTTTACCATATCTGTAGATCATTGAAATCGGTATGCCTATTTATAAAAATAAGGGTGACAATAGTAAGGGCGCACGGGGAGACATTTGATTTTCTGTTGGAAAATCAGCCTGTTCTAGTTGCACTTGGAATGTGGGTGTCTGTGTTTAGTAGGGATGTAACAATACACTTTTTCACGATACAGTACATATTGTAATACAGTGTTCACAATACACATGATTTCAAGAACGCATTCATATCAACACGATCTCCAGGGCATCCACATGGACATTCATTACCGTAAACAGAGCCATCATATGATCCATTCCGGTCAATCCAACTGCGTAGTTTTTGCTACAGAAATAATTTTGTGTAAATGTGACAATTTTATTCATACAGACTTCAAAATAAACATCGGATGAATTGTTTTTGGTATACTTACATATAAAAATATGCAAAACAGCAGTAAAATTGCATATTTTGTGGTCTCAAACTGCATACAATTCTCTTGCCAGTTCCAGGCATGTTTGGCATCAATGGAGCTGTCAGAACCTTGTCAGTATCATCACACTGCTTTCCTATTGGCATATTTTTTTTTAGTCCGCCCACCAAAGGTCATCATCTTTCATAAATTTACTATCTCTGAGGTAAAAATCTTAGAATAGAGGGCAGCAAGATTCTTGTCCTGCTTCAGGGCACTGATTTGCTCACAGGTCATGCAAATAAGTTTGCCAAGTCTCGGCATGTCGTCAAGCATGCGCAGTGCACACTTTCAACAAACAAGCATGGTGGAGTTGATCTTTGAAACCAACAGTACTTTTATGTTTTCATGTGACATAGGTTCCAAAATTTTGTGACATATCGATAGTACATATTTTGAAAACATTCAGAATGTTCCTGGTTAACTGCTGAAAAAAATTCAAAGTGGAAGTTGCAGTGCATGCAATAGATGTTAAAACGGGAAACTCGTGCACTGATATGCATTGTCAATCCATATCTGTGTGTGTTGGTTTTTTGCAAAGTTACCACAATATTTACATAATTTTGGCCCTACTGCTCAATAGTTATAGTAGAAACCATATAATATGTTGCACATCTGCAGGAGAAAGCGCCATGTTGCCATATCTCGGTAATGACCCACACTGAAAGATAAACTGTGGCATGTACTTCTTTGGGTGGATTAAATCGCTCACAGCATAGGAGAAGCAAGTATCTTTGGGCAGGTTTTCTTGCCTGCAACAGAGGAAGGCCCCAAGGTGAACAAAATAAAATTTTAGTATCGTGATTTTTCTATAGTCCGTTTTGTGATTCAATACGCTGTATCATGGGGCTTTGTACAGTGCTGCACCAGTGGATCTCTATAACCCTAGTGTCTAGTTACACAATTATCATTTGGTTCTCTTGTTTGCATGCCTACAAGTTCAGGAAATATACATTTCAAAATTAAAGTGCAGGAAGGACCAATAAATGCTGCATGGGTTTTTCCAAAGACTACTGAATTTCCAAGAAGTAAAAATCAAACTTTTTTGGATGTTGATACAAAGACTAAGCTGGTTTCTGAAGTTGGAAGAGAAAAAAAAGTTGCCTTGTTGGAAAGTTTAAGTGGGGTTTAAATGTGAAAGGGAGCTAAAGCTCGTCTGCAGCTGCAATGATCTGTTCTATGATTGACAGGCCTCGGAAGAAAGTGAGCTTGAAGGTGCAGCCCACCCAGTGTACACAAAATGGAGGGGCGTTTGACTTGCTTGGTAACATTATGATGGGACAGACCATGCTGATGGGCAATCTTGACCATGTGACAATCAAAAGAGATGGTAAGACTATTCATCATTGCTGTACCTGGTATTTGTTGAAAGTCAGCTGGGGCAGCCGTATACAATACTTGTGAACTTTTTAAATTAAGATTTAATCAGTAGCTTCCACGTATGTTACATCGAGGGTGTAGCAGTCTTAGAGATAGCTATACCAAACTGAAAGCTCAGGTCACACGGATTGTAACTAGCCATTCATCTAAATATTTTCCTTTACTCCACACATATATCAGTCATTTGTATTTTAAAATTCAAAGAGGTATTCATGGTTCACTATACAAATATATACTACTTAAAAGGTGAAAAACAAAATATGTAGTAATGGTTTTCCAAATTAGGCATGGCAATGTCACAAGAGATGAACAATAGATAAGATGAGAGGACAAATTCTGACAATTTTCAGTAAATTTTGTCATCTGCATGCTCCAGTCTTCTGAATCAAGTGTGGTTGCTCTCCTTGTAAACTGTCTTGGACTGATAAAGTGAAAACTGCTTTGGCAGACTTTCAAATTTGCCACCGAGTTGGTTTTATTTCAGTCAGTTGTGATTCCCTGGCTCTATGTCGGCAGAGCACGAGAAGGATGGTCCTCCACACCTTCACTTCATGATTTTGTTTCCAGCATATACTGTTGTGAAAGTTAACTTTGCATTTTAGTGAGATATATGCATGTATGTTCGTCAGTCCAAATCAATCTGCCAAGTCAGCATCTTAATGCGAGTTCAGTAAGGGTTGTCATTATTAGCATGTCACTAGATACAACTTCCTCACTCATGACGTAGGAATCCACAATGGACAAACTTATAATTGTAGATTGAACCGTTCTGGTTGAGAATTTGGCGTACAAAGAGTTTTGCTAGTGTTTATGCCTGTATTGTCCTTTTTTCCTTTTGGAAACTGGTTGAGGAAAGTGATTAAAAAGATAAGTTTGTCTTTTGTTACCAATGTGTAACAAGATTGAATAGGGAAAATTCACTTCCTTTACACTGTTGAATGACCTCTGACCCAGACTAGTCTATGTTGGATGCATTGTGTTGAAACTTTGCTTCGATATATATATATATATATATATATATATATATATATATATATATATATATATATATATATATATATATATATATATATATATATATATATATATATAAAATACATCATAATTGAATTTCATAGTTTGATGAACGGGAGATATATATATATATATATATATATATATATATATATATATATATATATATATATATATATATATGCATGTGTATAGATATATGGTTAGACGAAGAGGATAGACTTAATGGTGCAGCTATTAATGATCTGTCAAACTATCTTGCAGGCAGTCTTGTGAACAAGCCTGGAGAAGATGGGACAAATGTGTTACCAAATGGAGTGGCACAAGGTGTGTTGGAGCGACCAACATCTGGTGTGGAAGAGCCCCAAAAGGAAGGTACAAGTGATCAGTCGCCAGGCAACGGGGGCAGCCCGTCGGAGGAGAATGTTCAGGAAACAAGTGCTAGTGAGGATCCAGTTGATGATAGCAATAATAACCAGGCAGAGGGAACCAGTTCGAGTGGGAACGACTTCTGTACCGGTGATTCGTTAGTTCCCATGGAAACTGATTCTGCTGTCGCAGACAATAGTGGTAACAGAGCTAGTGATAATGAGGACAGTGTTAGCGATGAAAATAGTAATAGCAGCTCAAATTCACCCCAATCTCAGAGCAGCAATGACAGTGATAAACAGGAAGAAAAAATGGAAGTTGAGGAGAAGCCCCAAAGTGAAAACACTGAAAATATAGACAGTGGAACATCTAAAGAGGATAATGCGTGTGAATCTGAAGGGAATGAAACAGAGAATAATACAGACAATGCTTGTAGTCTAAATGTACCCATTGAGTTTGACTACAGTATCCTGGGTGGTGGTGGTGGAGGCAGTGAAGCCACCCCTCAGGAATCGGAGCAAAACCAAAGCACAGTAGATAGTCAAGTCGCACGAAGTCCAGTGGAACATGAGCCGTGTGAGGCGGATGAGGATAGTGATGCAGCTGATGCTGGTTCTGAAAATGAACAAAGTGTGGAACCGCTCAGCCCAAACCACACACAGTCAGAGGATTGTACGGAAACTGACAAACATTTAGATGCAGATGGTGAAAATGATATGGCCATGATCGCAAAAGACTTGGTTGAGAGTGAAATTAGTGAGGTAACTCAAGTGTCACTTGAAAGCGTTCCAAATGACAGTGGTGATGAAGAGGCACTGGAAGGTACTATGGGCAGTGAAGCAGAGGATGACTCCAGACGCGAAGATGAGACTGGTAGAGAAGAGCCCGTTGTAACTAATGGGCAGGACGATGGCAGTGGTGCTGCTGAAGAGGAGACCGGTGGAGACGAGGAATACCAAGCTACTGAAGCTGAGGAGGACGTCGACCAACATGATGAACATGCAGATGATTGTGTTAGTGGAGAGGCTGCCGAGGACCAGGAGACTGGTGTTCTGGAAGATTCAGAGGAACGTGATGAACACACTGCTGTGGCTGAGGAAGATGAGCCACAGAATGAAGAAGATAGCACTGAGGGATTTGAGGAGCAAGCAGAGGGAGAGAGCCCTCAACAGGAGCAGCAAGAGGACGTGGCAGATGACAGTTCTAATGAAGGCTCTGAAGCCAAGCCAGAAGTGGAGGAGATCATATTGTCAGATGATGATGATGATGAAGACATAGAGCCGCCAGCTCAGGATGTTCGGATTGTTGTACCAATCTCGGAACTACCTCGCATTCCAAAACTTAAGCGTGATAAATCAGAGTCTGATGGATATTCATCTCACAAAAGTGTGTTGGAACGTATTAGTCAGCCAGATAAAGGGGACGCTTATCCCAAGTGGGACAAGAAAAAGAAAAAAAGCAAAGATGAGGATGAATATGAAGAATCTGATTCAGGGAGGAGAGAACGGGACAGGCGTAGGCAAAAAGACAAATATAGGGAAAGAGAAAGGGAAAAAGATGACAAACATGGAAGACATAGAGAAAGGTCATCTGACCGATATGAAAGATATAAAGACTATGAGGATGATAGCTACAGTTCAAAATATAAAAGGAAAAGACGTAGTAGATCTCGTTCTAAAGAACGTTCACGTGAACGATCAAGGAGGTCTAGATCTCATTCACATGAAAGAACACGAAGACGTTCTAGAGATAGGTCAAGATCACGTGATCGTGACAGGTCCTCAGAAAGATCACGTGATCGTGACAGATCATCTGAAAGATCACGTGATCGTGACAGGTCATCAGAAAGACATAAAAGAAAATATAGGGATAGGGATCGCACTCCAGAGAGTAAACATTCAAGGAGGCGATCTCGATCCAGAAGTCCTCGCTATCGTGATAGAGAAGACTCTCATAGGCATCGGCATAGCAGTGACAAGGATGAATATGGAAGAGACCGAGACAGGACAAGGTCCTCAGACAGGGATACACGGCCTACTGCTAGTGATTTCAGAGGTTCTGTGAAAATGTTTAGTCAATCTTTAAAGGAAGTTACTGAACCAGACAGTAATTCAAGTAAAAGATTTAAAAGGAAAAGCAATTTTTATGAGGAAACCCGTCAGACGATCGAGCAACTAAAGCGACGAAAAGAGGAAGAGCAGAGAAAGGAAGAGCTAGAGAAAGAGGTTGAAGAAGCCAAAAAAGAATCCCTCAAAAAGGAAACAACTTCAGCTGTCAGCACTAGTGGACAAACTGAGAAAAAATCTAAGAAGCGTGTAGGTCTTACTGCAAGTCAGTTGCAAGCAGCCTATGATGAAATGGATAATTTAGGAGAGTCCGATAATGCCAGCGAAGGACAAGTTGTAGAGATAGTACCCAGTGAAGATGCTCCTGTAGAGAGTCCCCCAGAATTGCATATAGACCTTGGAGCTACCGAAGACATGTCTGAAAAAGATGCTCAGGAAGACAGTAATGAAGGTGAAGAAGTGGAACCTACTGAGGTGAAGCCAGTGGAAGTAGTACCAAAGGACACAGTGCCAGAGGACAGTCCAAGTGCGCCAGAGCCTGAGGCTGAGCCGGAACCAGAACCAGAACTGCCACCAGAAGTACCGCCTCAGCCAGGTCTGCTGGGTACCCAGCCGGGCCTGCTTCAACTGCCCGACTCCACCTATGATCCCTCAGAACCTACAGATTCCACCAGTCCTCCTCCACCCATACAAATTATGCGTCCACCTCCTCCATTTGTACTTGGGGAGCGTGGTATCATAACCCAAAATAGACTTCGTGAACCAGCTCAGCGGCGAGTGAAGCCGGCCTTGCTTCCCACTCCTGTAACAATGGAGCCTGAAGTGAATAATGCGCCCAGACCATTAATGCCCCCTGAAGGTGCTCGTGACCAAATCCAGAATGTACAGAACATGGGGGATCCACAAATGGGCAATATGGTTGGGCCTGGTAATGTGGTGATGCCACCCCCAATGGGGTTTGGCATGTTGCCCCCTGGCATGGGGCCAAATGTTCAACAGCAGCCTCTCGTTATGAACCCCATGTTTGTAAATACACCACCACCATTTGGACGATTGAGATTCCCTGGACCCCCACCAAGGATTACATGGTCCCCTGTGAACTCAATGGGTATGTTGATGAGGCCTCCAATGGGGGAATTGATGAGACCTCCAATTGGAGAGCCCATTAGACCTGAAATGGAAGAACCCAGACCTCAAATGATTGAAACATTAAGGCCAAATTTGCCTGATCCTCGACCTCCTATGATGGAGAACATTCGGCCAAACTTAGCTGACCCAAGGCCGCAAATGATGGAAGCAATGAGGCCGCCAAGTCTCATGGAGGTGAGGCCAGAGGCCCCACCTCCTGCAGAGCCTATGAAAACAAATATTATTGAAATGCCTCCAACGTCGCTACCCCCAACATCCATGCCCCCTTCATCACTAGCCCTGACCTCGATACCCTTATCATTACCCCCAACATCAATACCTGTAAATATTCCACACCCGCCAACACATATGACACATCCAAACAGATCGGAACCTATGAGTTTGCCACTGCCCCCTCTGCCGCAGAAGGCACTGGCAGAAATGGTGCACATATCAAAACTTCTCAATGCGCAGGCTGAGTTGGCCCGTATAGACAGGACAAAAGAACCACCACCACAAAGGCCAACTAAGAATCAGGACGTGTTTAAAGTGCCCATGCCGCCTCCTATGGGGACCAACAATAAGTCCATGGGTGGCATGAAACAGCCTGCAGTGTCATTGCCAGAGGATGATGATGAAGTGGTTGATATGGATGTGGCCTCCCCAGAGGAGGATGATGAACTTGTAATGTCCTTCTCACCCCCGCCAATTAAACCCCCAGAACCAAGGGAGAAGCCAAGGTCCAGAGCTTTTGATAGAATTAAGAGAGATTTCAGGAAGGAGGAACAGCGAGAAAGGGTGTCCACGCCAGAGCTGGTCCGGTCAGTGGAGGAACTGACCAATCAGGATGAACCTCCGGCATCGGCAGTAGAACTGGATAAACAGAACAAGGTAAATTTTGCCGTACTGTCAAATGCCGAAGCTTTGTGTAGTTAATCCTTAACAGCTTGAGGGCTTGATTGCATGTAACCTCATCGCAGCTTCATGATAAGTTGTTGCATACAGATGCTAAAAGGTAACCAGTCCTCGCGGGTTTTGAAGATTTGTGTAAGCTATGGGTGCTTGTTTGGGGGATTGGTGTGAGTTCAATCTGGTAAGGGCCCATGTGCAACATTCTGGTGGGATCATGTAAAAATTATCCCAAAGTGTAAGCATACTTGATCGGAACGGCTGGAGGAACAAGTGAAATACTCCAATTGCACTTACAATTGTCTTGATGTGGCCACTGGAAATTTTTTTGTTCGAAACCTTTAAAATGCCAAGAATTTTTAAGAAGTTTGCTAAGGAGGCCTCAATATAAATGTGAATCTGACAATTTACCTTGTTTTTGTCTACTGCATATCATGCTGCTGTATCGGAGTCGCAGGCTCCATACAGTTGTTTGTTATGTTCACGTAAATGACTGAATGATTGTGTGAACCAGAGATACTTGTGGGAGATAACGTTGTAACTGTGAAAGCCCTTCTTTTGTCCATTTTTGCTCTACAAGGCTGCAAAGAAAGGTCACGGGAAGGCAATGAAAGGCAAAGATGGCATGGCATCAAACGTTATAGAGAGATCCTGGTGGACAGATGGCGCTGTAGGTATCATGGAAAATATATATGCATACACCAAAATGATCTTTGGGATTTTTTTCTTCAAATTGCAAAACTATTTTTTGGCATAATCAAAGTGAAAAAGATACAACAAGGTAGAAATAATGGACATTTCTTGGCAGAATTCAACAGAGGGTGTTGACAATGCCAAGTATGGGTCCTTGTAGTTCACAAAGATTCCCAAGACTTTTTCTCAATGGAAAAGTGCTGTCGGGAAATGTGTTTTCAATTGTGCCTCTTTACAAGCCTTGTAGAGTAAAATGAACATAAATTGAAATTTCATGGGAAGCACATGTCTTTCTCCCCAGCATGAAGGTACGTCAGATTGTGTGACTGTGCATATCCTGTCAATTTCATCTACCTGTGTTTTGCCTGGATTTTAGTTTTGTGCAGGTCATGTGACTTTTGCCTATCATGTAAACATAATATGTTCAAAAGCGTGTATATTGTCTGTCATGGTACGAAACGTTTGGTAAGCCTCCCCCCATATCAGATCACGCATATGAATATGCTAAAGGATTAACAATAATAAAATATGGTCCTCAGGGTATGGAGAATTGTGTACCAGGTTGTAGGAGAAATGCAGAGGTACAGAGACTCCTGTTATGTGTCTTTCTGTCAGTGTGGTTTGCAAGAACAGAAGGTTTGTATATCCCTCCTGTAGGCTCCTGTAGAGGGCGCATCAGTCATACAAGTGGGCTACAGTTGTGTATTAACAACACTTTCCATTGTTATTTGTAATTTAATATGTGCAACTTCGGACCACTGCATGTAAACAGCTTATTTTTCCTAATTAATATAGGCATATAACTTCAGTGATTATTTCATTAGCCACTGAGTAATTAGTTAATTGAAGTCTAATTGCACATGCAGTCCAATGGAAATGGACAACTCACTATAAACCTGGATGCTTGGTTGTGTATTCAGCTGAAACACAGCTAATTGCTAATTGTGACCTCCCCCGTTGTCTCGTGCAATAGGTCCTAGAAGGAAGACAAAAGCATTAAATGCCATAGTTCCCTGTTTTATTGAAAACTTTGTATAAACAAATTAATCAGTTTACAGGAATTTTATAAATAAGATTCAAGATTCATTTTGTTCCAACAATACAGCATACAATATATGTATATGAAGATAATACATTCAGTTGAACCTATCTATTACTGCTATTGTTGAGGAGACGATCTTTAAGGCATGTATAGCAACTTTCAGGATAGCTAATTTTACAATTCAACAGAAAAATATTGACTTATGGCCATAGAGGTTAAAATAATGTATGTAAATATATTGGGGTGTTCCAGGGTCACATAAGAATCGGGTTTCATTTCATAGAAATGACAATCTTAGAATTAGTTAGCAGTATTTGTTGACAAGCTTGTTGGGTTCCAAATTAAATTTGTTAAGAACAATAACCTGTAAACATTCACATATTAAGTTTGTCTCCAAATATAACAGTTTGTTAGCTGACAACTTTCATTTTAATGGTTGATTATATTTTGTTTAATTACTCTCTTGTATTTCTATAAATATAAATATTAGATCCTGTGTAGTGGATGCCTACATGTATTCATTATATTAAGTTTGAGGCTTGTCAACATATAAAGTTGTGGTCGAGAAAGTTTTGCCAAGAAAGTGTCCTTATATTCTTCCCAAATTTCATGGAATCCTTCAGTTGGTGTTCATTTTTGTTATGTCTGAATATATGTTATCCCTGTGAGGATGATGACTGAATTGGAGTTATCCTTGAATGAAATAAAACACTAGGCAGAAGTGATATAGGATCTAAGTCAGTGCAGAACTGTGCAATGCTGGGCTTACCGTATGTTTTCAAATGCTGAAGTTTGTGCATGTTCAATTATTCTGCAAGAATTTATCATGATCTACTTTCTCTCTTGCAAAGTCAGTATTTCTTCCGTGACACCTGATTTTGTTTGTATCAGTTTTTGGCCTTCTCATATGTTACAAAGCACAAACACGTGGGAAATTAGTCCAACAGCATGGGACCTTTATACAGTGGTTCCTGTTTTTAAGAGACCACTGGTCTTGAAAGACTCCCTTTTCAAGACACTGTGCTTAGTACTGGTCATGTTACTGACACATTCTGGAGGAACGTGAGTTTGGTTGTCCCTCGATGGTGGTCTTTCAACACATTTGACTCAGGGTTTCTGCCTATGTTTTAGGGTATGCAAAAATTTAGAAAGAAAATTCATGGGAATAAAACTTGTTCAAAAGGAGATCAGGGACCCTGTTACAGAGCAAATCTTGGAAGGTCAGGGGATGGGATTCGACAATTATAGGGTGTACATGCATACCCTCTGAAATTTTAAGGGTACAAAATTTTACTGATTTTACTCCATCTGGCAGAAAGCCTGACTGTTTTTGAAGAAACAGATGCACTTACAGGTGGCCTGGGTAAAGCTGCCTTTCTAGAAGGAGAAAGCAATTTAGCCCAAGGAGCAAAAGTATTCAGCACTATTCAATAAACTACAGTATTTTCATTTTCAAAAACAATCTTATTCAAACCATACAATCTGAAATTGGTCAAATACCCTTAAAGCAGGGAACTCCCATGTGAACATATTCAGCTCTGATAATGAAACATTAATTTTGGCCATTAGGTACATTTTATGAAAATGATGAAATATGAAAGACCTTACCAAAAAATGCTTGCTCCAACCATTTTAAAACTTAGTGACAATCAAGTTTGACTCATTTTTCAGGAATTGATTTTTCAGATTTTTTTGGTAAATTTACATGTTTTGGTATTTGGAGGTATAAGTGTGAGTGTCAAGTGAAAAACTAAAAAAAGTCCAATTCACATACTGTGGGGGAAAAAGACAGAGAACCAGCTCAGGGAAACACAGCAAATTGGAATTTTCTGTAAGATTTGAACAGATTGGATCAAAACTTGTTCTGGAAATTTTTTTGGAAGTTCACATTCTCTTCTTAAATTTTCACACAGAACAGCATTCTTAATTGGCACTGGTGTTTAATATGTGCACACCAAAGAGATCAGTAAACCTGCAAGCCATTTTTTTTTAGTAAGTGAAATATGTTTGAACCAAATCTACTTTTTGCCTTTTTCCATGCACATATTGAAATCTGGAGAACACAATTCCAGACTTACTTGTTGTCAAACAAATAAATATCATGGGCTTTTCAAGGGGTCTGATTAGTTTTCCTTGCTGGGGGTAGCTGAGCTTAGCCAGCTTTAATAGTGTTCTGCTTTAGCTGTCAAGACAGGGTATTGTAATGTTTTTTTTTTTTTTTTTTTACTTGCTCTTTGTTGTAACTCACATATCCACCAATTTTAATTCTTTTTCCAAAGAACAAAATTTCTGATTGCTCTCAGCATGCTCAGGGCAGGTGAATTGAAATTTGTAACTTGCCCAGATAATCTGTTAGCCTGTGCCATGCTGTTATACATTGAACTTGGTGAGCCCAGCATGTACATAAGGCGATAATCTCTTCCAGGGGCTTTGATATCACAGACCTGAGGTAGTCCCAAGTTTTACTAGTGTATACTTGGATACAAGGCCAAGTGATTAGCCTGCTTTCGTTAAATTACACTGCTCACTGAAGCTTCACACCATGGGCTATATTCCCCATAGATTTTAATATAATTTTGACCAGGAAAGTAAGGAGGGAACAACAGGTTCACCTTTATATTAAAGCATAACATGTAGTCCAGAACAAAGAATTTTACAGTCTGAGTTGCCTTGGATTTAACATTAAATTTAAAAATGGTATAGCTCAGTCTCAAATTAGTTTCCTTAGGTCCTAGTTATATTTTGATGAAAGCAAAATCAGAAATGCATGTGTGTCAGCAATTCTTTGTTTGTTGTGAATCATGGGACCAGCTTTTTGACATAGTGTTTTTGTAAACATGTTCACAGAACTGTTTCCCAGTGTAGCCTTGAGGAGCTGGATACAGCTTTATTATCGTGCAACATTTTTTGCCGTTACCAATTTAAGACCTGGGCTGGTCACACAAACATTATGTCTGCAAAACAGGAGTAACATTCTGTATAGGTTTTTTGCTAGCACAATGTAACATCAAAACAGACCACTGTTTTATGTTAAGATTTTCTCATGTGATCACTTCAAACACGCCAACAGGTTATTCAACTGTTATTTATCAGGATTTTAACCATATTATTTTCATGGTTCAACCAATGAGATTAGAAAACAACTCTTTGTGATTAGCTACTTTTGTCTTCATACACTTGAAGGGTAATCTGCAGTACAGTAGAATCTCCCTATTAAGACCAGCTAAGGGACTGAAGAAATGTGGTCTTAATGAGGGATATAACTTGAGGATAAACAAAAATGACTGTCAATTGGTGGTCTTAATGCAGAAATGGTCTCCTTATGGAGATGGTCTTAATTGGAGAGAATATTATATTTATTTACAGCATATTCATACCTTCAGTGATAACTTTTTATCTTGTGTGTGAACAGCTGCTGAAGAAGTTGAACAGACAAGAGCGTGTGATAGAGGAAGTGAAGATGGCAATCAAACCTCACTATAGCAAGGGCAAGATCAACAAGTCTGAGTACAAAGAAATTCTACGCAAGGCAGTACCTAAGGTAATGTTTACATCTAAGCTGAGCTGGCAACTTGACGCAGCCGGCGGCAATTGACTGCTGTTGACATATTTTTTTTCCCAGTGTTAAGGTAGTCGTAGTTTTCTGGAAGATAATGCTTGAATGTAGATCCAACCCATGAACCTACTGATTGTGGGGGTGGGGGGTGGGGGTGGGGGTTTCAATTGTTAAAATCAAACTTTGCATCCTGCAAGATAATCTTTAAGATGATCATGATTTTGATGGGGGGGGGGGGGGGGTGGTTGTTTGTTGAAATGTTAAAATCAAACTTTGCATCCTGCAAAATAATCTTTAATCATGATTTACTGCAAATTCAAAAGAATAGTAAATAGCATTGGGTTGGGGAAAAACTTTGGCACAGATTTTGTGTTAACATTTTTCTGGTGCATAAATTGTATTTCCGATACAACCCATATGATGTCTTTAAACTGACTGGAGTAAGAAGTTTCTTTGCTTTGTCTTTTCAGATTTGTCACAGCAAAAGTGGAGACATCAACCCTATGAAGATAAAAACTCTTATCGAGGCATATGTGGACAAAATGCGCAAGATGCGTAAATGGGAAGCTAAGAAAGAAAAGGACCCACCAGTGCATAGGAAAAGAGGAAAATGAAAATACAGCTATGGGTTTAGCTAAAGAAATGTTTGGTTTTTTTAAATGTTGGGTGCATATATTTGATGTTGTATCTCAGAAGTCCAGAAGTACAGATACATTGAGGGTCTACAAGAGAAACAGTAAAATACTTTTTATTTTATTTTGAATTAAAAAGATAAATTTTGGCTCAGGGAGTTGCATATAAACAACCTGGATTTCAGATATAATGAAGTGGAACTGATGGAAGGAAAATGAGAAAATTGAATTTTACTTTGCATACAAGTGGCAGATGTGTTCCAAAAAAGCATCGGTGAAGATGGATGTTTTACAAGTGGTAGAGCCGGACCAGTATTTATGTGAGTGTTTAGGTGAAAACTGGAGTTGCACACCTTGAAAGGCATCTGTGATAAGGATGCATTCCTCGACAAAGTGAAAACAAGGACCCAACTGACGAAAGACAACACATGAATTTTTTTCTATGTGTACTTTTGTGCAAAGATGGGAATCATAAGACGAATGGTGGTAACTGGGAAATGTATGGGTTTTTGTCTAAATTGTAACACAAGTTTTCATCACGGCATGACATATGTTTTGATGTGGCAACAGCGGCTTCAAGTATCAACAGTTTTCCTGATTATTGGTGGGTTTGTTAAACATGGTAAAGTTCAGCATTTTGATGCTGGGTACCTGTGGCAGCATGTTTTACTCGGAGTACTGGTCCATGTTTAGACTAGCCTTGACAGAAACACAAAAATACCTGTAGGAGTGATTTTGATCGCGCAGATTTGCAATTGCCCATCTGGTGAGCCAATCGCGCAAGTTATTTGAGAAATTAAAATTGGCGGATTGATAAGTCCAGTGTGTTGTACAAAGTCACTTGAATCTCTTGGTGTGGTTTACACAGCCTGGTCCCCTGTTCCAGGAAAAAAACATTGAAACAACAATGTTTGACGTTAAAGCAGGGATCCAGTGACAAGTCAACTGTGTATTTGTGTTCAGTGTTTTGCAACACGGTGGCCGCTATTGAATGGGCAGATTTTCAGAGTTCATTGTTTATGGCCAAGTGGTATTGCCGGAGAAGGAGAGTAGCCTTAAGTCCGTCATAATTCAGTTGATGGATGTGTTGCTGTTTTATTGAGTAAGAATCCTTTTTACATGAAATGCCAATCCTGATGTGTCCCATGGCACAATGATCAGAATAGAGGAAAACATGATTTGTAGATTATATTGATCTATTAATGAAATGGACATGCCCATGTCCTTTTACATTTGTAGCGGCCAATATGGTATATATTAGAGATAAGTCTGAGCGCATGTGGACCTTCCTTGTTCATTGAACTTTTAAAACCTCAGTTTTGTACAAGAAAGACTTAACCTTTTTTTTCCAGCATGTTGACCACTAAATTTTGAAAATGCCATGAATTGGTAAAACCCAGAGCATTTTGTGAAGGAAATTTGGGTTAGCTGTGGTCCTTGTGCCGGTTTTAAACTTGACGTGGAGCACGTACCTCTTAGTAAGTACATCATAGGGTAAAGTCCCTTTGTGTAGGGGGGAGGTCCAAGTATTGATCCTGGCTAAAATTGGACCAAAAAAAAAAAAAAAGGAAGACATGTAAATGTGTAAAGCAGTGGATATAGGGATTTTAAATTATAGGGAAGATGTGCAGCTGGATCTATTGTGCCCGAGGGAGGATCACAAAAGCTGTCATTGGGCGCATTACGCAAGTGGACAGCAACATGGGGGTTTTCTATTCAGAATTTAAAATATCCAATTTGTCCAATAAAACATTGTCACAAAGGATAAAACCTACACAGTCAAGTCTTTTTATGAAGATATAAAAAATTGTGTTGAGAGGAAAGTGTATTTAGAATAGCCATACATATATTGAAAAAAATATAATTTATAAGTTAACTGTTAAGTTGCAGAACTTGCTATGCAAAGGCAAAGTATACAGTTCTTACATATATCACATTTGTAAATAAACCAATAGGGTAGTTCCCCCCCCCCCCTTCCCAAATTAGCCACGTTTAGCTGTTGTACTGGACAGTGGTATTGTGGATGGAACTGTATGGATAGATGTAGTGTACCAGTATGACCACATCAAACCTAGTAAGTCATGTTGTTTTCCTTTTAAAGTCTGCATCTGTTAAAGTTCAGGCAAACATAAATGATTAATCATGTGTCCGTGTTCATCCCATATTCCTAAAACCAACCACTGGAAAGAAATCTGAGATTTTTGAACATCTGCGTTTCACATACTTGTTTTTAATGTGCGCAGTGCGATTTAAACACTACACATTTGTTTCAGTTTGTGTCTTGAAAAGCAATGCCGCATGTGCATAGTTGCAGAAATACCAGCTATTCATTCACATAAAGGCTTTAGTTGTGTTTTTGTACAGTCTCACTATCACATGAAACCAGTGTTTAAGTTTTTGTGTGCGTGGCTTTTGTGGTATAACTTCCCTTTGTATTCTCTTGTTGCCATGGAGATTTGATGGCAGCAAATTTTCACTAACACAGTAAACCGTTGCCTGGGAACAGGCAAAATGTGTAGATATTTGGAAAAAGATTCCTATTATTTGGAATGACAGTGAGTTTGAAAACCTCTGTTTTGTAAAGTGATGCCACAGCTGCTAATAAAATGGCATGTCAGTCTGTATACTTATAGCGTGCTTGGATATAGAACAATAAACGCTTACCAAGTAAAGTGGATTTTCGGTTCTGTTATGCCTTTATTTGACATGGGTGAAAAGACAATCAACAAAAAAAAAAAAATGTAAACTATCACAATCATTAACATTTCAACACCACCACATCAGACTCTCTCTTAAAGGGGCTCACACTACACCACATGGCATAATGACCCTGACCCCAACTGATGGCAAAACTTGTGGGCACTGACAAAGCAGGTAGTAAAGTTGTAATGGCTCCGCCTACTGTACACTTTATTCCTTCTTTTGTCAGTACCCCCAAAGTTGTGCCAGCAGCTAGGCCAGGGGTCATTATCCCTTCAGGCAACTGTCATACCATTGTAACACTGGGTATGGGAAAGAAAAGGAATCACCATGGACCGTGTAGATATATAACGGCCATATGAATATGAATGCACACACAAAAATTACTTCAGACGTGAAGAGTTGGACCTTTAAAGAGTGATCAGTCACTGACCCGGTTATGTCAACTTCTTGCCCATTCTGATGAGGCTTACAATACATAGATTGACAGCCTATCCCTATGTTAAGCTTAACTGGCCTGCAGAGTTCACAGAATCTTCACGTTGGTTATCTACAACTTGCACGCAGTACAATGGATTTTTATCGTGCCTTCAGAAATACCCTGATGATAACTATTGTAAAAATATGCTGCTTTGCAAGGAAAAGAGACGGCTGACTGGTTTTGCATGAGGCTGCAAGTGTGGTCTCATTGTGCCCACGTCAGTTGTTCAAGGATGCTGCACATGGGCACAGCCATTCCATCTTCCTGCCGTGCAATGTGTGCAGAAGGATACTTTGTGATAAGTGATCATCTCCTGGCTGATGGCAGGGGGTAGGATGAGCTTGACATCAATTTTCACATGAGGTAGAATCCTTCTGGAGTTCAGTATGGCAGAGCCTGAAAATCAAAATGAAGGACAGATCTTAAGTGCAGAAAATTTGAACTTGTTAAGGGGGGGGGGAGGATAGTGTTCCTATGCCAATTCAGCTGTAGTTTAACTGCGCTATATTCAGAGAAGCAAGCCTGCTTACAGAAGGCTAATCCTGCCAACACACTAGCAGATGTGGACGGACAAGTGCACATTCATCAATAAAAATACTCTCTGACCCTCTAAGAATAAACAGTTTTTTTTTATCTGCTGACCTAAGGTCGCAGAGGTTATAGCATTGCTCATGTCCGTCCATCTGTCATTCTGTCATCCATCTGTCTGCCCGTAAACTTTTGGGTTGTGAGTACGTTAACTTTAATAAAAGTATTGATGTGAGCCCACTATAACTTTCAGGACTTATAGGGTATATGAAAATCTAGGTCCCTTTCGATGTTGGTGGCGGCACCTACAATACTTACTGTTGTGAGTGATGCCACTAATATCAAAAGGGACCTAAATTTTCCATGTACCATAGGGGTCAAAACGGAAAATCTTGTGAGCACTCTAGCATCTTTAATTTTTGATGGATCTTCAGCAAATTTGGTCGGATTGTGCAGGAGGTCAAAGTCTTTGTTACTAAGGATACTGGTGGCGCCTCCTATAATTTGATGAAAATAATGAGCCAAAATATGTTTTAAGATATAAAATTCCATATTTGGAAAAGTAATTGGATTAGACTTGCCAAATTTATAGGATATATAGACCATGTCCAATGCTAGAATGTTATATAATATCAGTGACCTTGACCTATTTACTAGACCTGTAAAGTTGTAATAGCTGATTTTATTTCAGGGTGTAGCTTGACATCAATGGCAAAGAGGATTGAGCCTCCAGATCAAAATTGCACTTGGTTACATTGTACATGAAAGTGTGCTCGGTGACGTACTTTTTGGGTCACCATGACCCAATTATTATGGAGTTTGGCCCGTGTCCAAATTTGTTGTTTTTCTTCAATAACTCGAAAAGTTATTACCCACTTTGAACAAAGAGACCATGTAAGGAAATCTGGATCTGGTGTGTATATTTTGAACAAGTTTTTAATCGGAGTTGAAAGTCAAGGTCAAATGGCCAGTTAAAATATAGGGTCATCTCGTGAATGCTCTGCACCGCACAATTTTTTAGTTAAGCCCATATAACATTTAGAAGTTATAAAATTTATAAAAATCTTCGTGGACATCAATGTTCGCGGCACCACCTATAGTATTATGTAATGTACAGGTCAAAATGTGAAAATCTTGTGACTGCGATATTGTCCACAGTTTTCAAGTCAGCCCAATATCACTTTCAGGACTTTAAGGTGTATGAAAATCTAGGTCCATTTCGACATTGGTGGTGCCACCTACAACATTGTGCAACATAGGGGTGAAAATTTTGTGAACACTCTAACATTTTTAATTTTTGGCTGATCTTCACGGAATTTGGTGGGATTGTGGAGGAGGTCAAAATCTAACTTGGTAATGATACTAGTGGTGCCACAGATTATTTGATGGAAATTATGAGCCAAAATATGTTCTATGAAAAAAAGAATTATATCTGGAAAAGCAGTTGGATTAGACTTGCCAAATTTATAGGATATACCATGTCCAGTGCTGGAATGTTATGTAATATCAGTGACTTTGGCCTATTTTTGTGATGTCACCATGCCTGTAAAGTTGAAAAAAAGGTGATTTTGTAATGGCAGGGTGTAGCTTGGGCATCCATGGCAATGTCAGGACAGCACCAGGCCCATGGGCCTCTTGTATTACATAATCTGGATGACCTTGATCTTCTGTCCGAAGGATGACATAAAATGAAGGATTCACTGATTGTTGCCTTGGCAGATGCAACTGTATACAACACAGGAATTGCACAAATGAGCCATGATTAAATGCATAGCGAAGCGCCATCTGGTGGACAAATGAGACTAAAATCACATAAGCTACACATGTTTAGAAGCCACTTGAGGACCTGCAACTTTGAAATGAAGATGTAGGTGCAATATAGCCACGGTACCAGCAGGGCAATACTAGGGCCTCTTGTTTGCCAGTGTGCTCTCTTGGTGTACAGTGCCGGCAAAGCTGTTGACTGACAAGGAATGTATGAACCTGGGGTGCTCCAGATGGGGTTCCTGTCCTAGGTAAGTGCAAACTTTTTTTTTCTTTTCTTCTTTTTTTTTTTTTCTTTCTTTGACTATTATAGCAGGCAAAGTCCATTCCTGAGGTATAGACACACGGAACTAACACATTGTCAAGCTACTTGATACGAGCACAACCTTAGTAGTGATAAGCAATGGATGAGTCTGATCAAAACTAGAGAGAAAAAATAAGATTTGCTCGAGAACAAATCTGTGTGCCTTGAAAATTAGATAAATTTATTTAAAGTGTTATAAAATTTTATTCAATAAGGATCAACTGTATCTTGAATGCAGTCACTTTAATTGAAATTGCCACATCATCTCTAAATGAGTTGAAGTGGTGAGCATTCTTCCAAGTGTGCCTAATTAGTAAAAATTAAAATTTTACAACTTTCATTTCACTGCGCATCTATACTGCAATCATGTGAATTGGAAGTTGCTATAGATTTAAGAATATGCGCGCACTATGAGAAATTCTTTAAAGAGAATATGTATTTGTGGGTTAAATGTCCAAATATACATCCTGTTTGGTGGACGGATGTTTAAACACTCACATTGGGTTTATGTCTGATAAAGCATCGTTTAAACCGATGTTTAAACGTTCACATTAGGTTTATGTCTGCTGAAACATCGAACCACCACACCAAACTTCTGGGAGTTCTGCTGACCACTGTTTCTTGGCTGACCGCTTTCACGGTAAAACTGCAGAATATGTTGCCTTATTTCATGAATGTTATGTTTTGCCTGTATTTTATGTTAAGTCTATTTTAATGTTCATGCCTGACCTTTTGGCATTTTGTGTCCCGCAAGTATGATGCTTCCGGGTTAAGATCGTTGACTACAGGTTTTATCCCTCGCAGCCTCGCGTAACATTGCTCTGAGCTAATTCATGGACCCGTTAATTGGGTCCACGGTTTATTTTAAGAAATGCATATAATCAAATGAATACGAGTCTCCTACTCTCGAAACTCTAATAGAAATGTAATTCCTACTGTTACTGGTATATGAGGAGTATGGTGCATCTGATGAAGAATGTGAACTTGTAGCATTCAAAATCATAACTTGAGCCTCTCAGAGTCTGTCAACAGAGATTCTCTGTATTTTATTGGGAACCTAAGTTATAACACGTATTCTTCCTCATGTGGTGCAAGATCTCTCCTTTTCAAAGCAGACAGTCAATTGTACTATTCAAGGAGAGTAACTTACCTGGGGACAGGATCTGACAGTGCAAGCTGATTTATTAGACATGTATGCAAAACAGCATTGGGGTAGAATAATAGTAATTTTTATTGACAATAGAGAGTCATCATTGGCTCATTAGTCAAACATGTGTAAGATCTGTAATATCAGCGAGATACATTTGATAACTAATACCTGTCATGCCAACCGTGACTTTACATGCCACACGGGCAACACAGAGTACACAATATATCTGCACGATAAAACACTAGCACTGCTCATGTACACTCAATGTGATATATGCAAGACATCAATAAAGTTGCTGGGATTCACATTTTACTTGTTGTGCATTCAGCCATACATGACATGTCACCTAGTGACTAACTTACTACACATGCCATATAGCGTGATGAACTAAATATATGAATGGCAGCTGATGACAAAGTTAAAAAGAGGAAGAAAGTGAGGAAAAAATGTAAAAATGTATGTAAAATATGTATGTACACACACACAACATATAGGCCTATATATATATATATATACATATATATATATATATATATATATATATATATATATATATATATATATATGTATATATATATATATATATATATATATATATATATATTAACAGTCGAAGTCACCAATGGAAAGATGTGTATGCAGCCAATACGACACCAGTGCACCTGAAGACGGTCATTCATTCATAGCATGTCCGAAGATATATTATAGCATTTGTTAGGAAGACATTTCTTACAAAGGCACTTAAAAGGGAACTTGCCCAAGTAGAATTGAATCCTTGTGTATACTTACATTGCATGCGATGAAAATTGAG
This sequence comes from Hermodice carunculata, assembly GCA_964020975.1. Classification (NCBI taxonomy): domain Eukaryota; kingdom Metazoa; phylum Annelida; class Polychaeta; order Eunicida; family Amphinomidae; genus Hermodice; species Hermodice carunculata. The sequence goes on from OZ026626.1 coordinate 24,612,946, forward strand.
AGTTCGCTTAAATTTACATTACACACATGTACATTGCATTTCAATAAAACATGAGCGGCGTCAGTGACAAACACTAAAACAAGAATAGAATTTACAACAGACCCATTGTGTATTCAGCCACACATATCATGTAAACTATACGGACGGATATAGGCCCACTACTGAGTCCGTGTATTGGGCTACGTTGCATGGATGACACTTTGATTTGAAGGAAGTTGCCCGAAGTGCACATCTGCACATTTACTAGTCATAGTGCCGATGTATTGTTATACATGTACATGCTTACTTTATGATGAACTGATCGTGTATTTTCTGGAGTAGTTCCCGGCGTTCTTTTGAAAATGCTGGGCATCGTAAAAGAAAATGAACATCCTGATCCACAGCTCTTAAACTGCATCTTGTGCAGACACGTTCAGCAATGGTAAGTTTGGGTTTTGCATGGCGACCCAGTTCAATATTTAAATTAAGGGAGCTAGCTTAATCTGAGCTGTGCACCGGATATATGTGGCGCTTGTAGATAAATTAAATATACATGGTTCTAGGCACAATTCTCAGAATCTTTATACACGCATTTTTTTGTTTGTTTTTTATTCACAGTTGTCAAGTGAGGAAAGTTTAGATTCACTCGCCTCGACATAGCTGCCATACAATTTTCCTCCGATTTAAACAGTTTTATTGGCACTCAGAAAGAAGGGCGAGGCCCTATATGAATTCCTTTTCCGATAAAAAGACAAGGGGACAGGACAGACGGAACAATACATTCCGCAGATGCACGACCATACAGGGACATCATTAGAGAGACGGGACATGACAGATGGAGGAGTTTCGTAAGCGTAAGAAAAATTACCGGCCTACTTCCACTCATATTCGCTTGGTAACGGTAGGTGGGTCAGGATTGGTTTGTGCACCAAATCTGTTAGAATTTTTAATATATTCTTGTTCAACGGAAAATTTAAAATATTGTTATATTGCTTCCACGGTTGCAGTGTTAATTTCCGAATAAAACTATGAATATTGAACAGGTCAAGATCAGAGACAACTGAATTAAAACGATTTCTATGATCTATGTCCAAAGGGCAAGCAAAAAATATAATGTCAAATATTTTCAATACTTTGGCTACCAGAACACAATGGAGAAAACTTGATACCCATTTTATGTAAAATAACGTTCAGTTAGAGATAGCCTATTCGTAATCGAGCATGAAGAATTGAGAGGTATCATGCAGTTTCCTACATTTAAAAGAAAGGTGTTTCACAAGACAACATTGGCTGGTTATAAGTTTGGACATAAACTGAGACAGAGTTAGGGGGGCGTTCCTGGTAGCGGAGGGCAAGTTCCATTATCTTGCTGCAGACGGAAAAAGGGAGCGATTTATCGAAAAGGTCTGTTCCGGCTGTGAAATGGGGCAAATCAAGTCATCGACGGGTTATTGTAAATGTTTGGTTCTTCTGTTGGAATATTAGGACTCAAATTTTGCAAGTAGTCCATGGTACGGTTTTTTTACTATCCCTAAGTACCGATTTAATACTTTCTGTTCTCTTAGCCAAAGTTTCTCGGCCAGTTTCCTCGTATATTATATGGCATTTGGAGTGGTTCGCGCCTGTGACGGAGCTTTCTGCACCCAGCAGGACGTTGACTGGTAAGCCTATAGCTAGTTGTGTATCTGCCTGTGAGCCACCATCCCAGACTACATTGCCATACTCAGGACTAGGTACTGAATGAAAAACATAGTGTTTCCAATGTTTCACGATTTAGATTATATTGTAAACATTTCATGGTGATTTATGTGCGATGTCCATTTCAGATCTTATCGAGTCGAAATAGAGTTCCCAAATATGTATGCTGTTGAACATTTGTCAACTGGTAGCCTTGAAACATAAGTGAGGGATGGTTAGCTGTTTCATGTTTAGCCTGCGTGAAAGTGACGTAGAATATCTTTTTAAGGTGGCACGGACAAAGCTAGTTTTGCACTGAAATAATCCAATTTTGATCAGGATTTTCTCTAATAGTAATGAATCGATTTTCACAAAATAAAAGTGAAAAAACGAAACTAGATGTAACCATAAAGCTTTGTAATATAAGCTTTTAAGCTTGTAAGCTAAGTTTTAAAAGAATAATCTGTGAAAAATGTACAAATTCAACCCTGACACCAAAGCCCATTTTGCCTACAAATAATACCATTTCCCATTTTCTTTGGATCTATGTTTAATCTACACACCCATACCAACAAGAATATACATACATTTTTGGGACAGAAAATAAAACTCAAAGCGGGAGGACTGGTTGAAGATAGCTAGCACTCCTTAAAGCGCTGCGCTTAGCTCATGCCACCTTAAATTTAAAGCGTTAAATGTCACAATCCAATTATCAGCCCAATTTTCTATAGCGGAAAGGTCTGTCCGAGTTGACGGTGGCAACAGCCTTATAACACACACACACACACACACACACACCCATCCACCCACCCACACCCACACACACACACACACACACACACACACACACACACATATATATATATATATATATATATATATATATATATATATATATATATATATATATATGATGTGTCATTTGCACATAATTAAATTTTGGAATGAGCAATAGCTGCCATGTTATTGATAAAAATAAAAGAGGGCCCAGTACTGAGCCTTGACGCCCCTGCAGTGATTGACGCATGGGCAGGCGTAAGAGTGTCCATGTAACATTGCATGTTGATGGGTGCAAAGGTAATCTCTAAACCAGCTAACAAATTTCCGTTCGTGCCATTTCTTCCAATTTGTAAAGTAACTTTTTCTGTTAAAGTGTTTATTATTATTTTACAGTGAAGGCATTCCGGCATGCGTCGCGCGTTATGATAATCATGACCATGTATGTTAATTACATTCATTAGATTGGTAAAGCTAAGCATATTTTGTTTTCATCGACAATCTGCAAACAGGAGAGGTTAGCATGCAGCTTTCGACAGTACCCACATAGGCCTAAGATGCGCGATACGGAAATAAGGACCATGCATTTTACAATGAAGACATTCCCGAAATGCACAACACAATGTAAGAATCCTTTTCTAGGCGTGATAAATAAGGCGGCAAAGGCTATAGACATTCGGTGCTATGTGAAATTGGAAGAATATTACAGACTTCAAATTGATAATATTGAAAACCACTTTTACATGTACAAATTGGCACAGGACGAAAATTAGGCTACATTCGAATCCGTGTGTTCTTGAAATGTGCATTTTGCGCACTTCAAGAAAACTAGGCTACATCGGTATCATTCTTGGAATGCGGAGCGCGTTTTGAGAAAACTTAATCTGTATCATGGTGTTTTTGAAAGGCATAGCGCTAAATTTATACTTTCAAATTGCCATAATACGCTGCGCGCAACGTGAATCATGACCGTGTTTGTTTTACCAGTGTTTACAGTTGAGACATTCCCGGAGTGCGTTGCGCCTTATGAGAATTTTGACCATATTCTGCAGTCATTAAAACTTGATGAATGTTGGCCTAGCCTGTATCATTCATATGTAGGCCTATTACTTTCCATCGACAGTCTGGAAACTGGAGGGGCGCTTTCGAAAACCCCAACATATATAGGGGCGCGTTAAGCCATTCGTGAATATAGGCTATATGGATTAATGTTACGCCGTCTATATGTAACATAATATGCATATTACTAATTCAATCGACAACCTTCAAACAGGAGACATTCCCGAAATGCGCATCGCATTTTAAGAATCCTAAGACGAAACAGCCATCTGTAGGCATTTGGTATTGTGTAAAATTGGAAGAACTGTGCCAAATTAAAGTTAACACTGCTTCATTTAAACTGCATAAATATATAATACATATTATATAGGCCAAAATGTATTACTTTCCATCCATAAGCAGCAAGAGACGATTTCCAGCGACTTTCGAGAGGTCCAAAATACACTGCGCACAATGGGAATCGTGCACGATCATGCAGTCGAAATATTCACGGCATGCTCTTGGCGTCAGGGAAACCTTAAAATGTTTCTTGCCCTTCAAACTTTCTGAACCCTGATTTTTCCAGTTTCAAGTAAAGGCTCAGTAGACATAGATTGACTTTTACGGTCCTAACAGTTCGATTCGTTGATAACACAAGTAGGCTATTGCAGAATCGAAATGTTCATGAAATACTCAGTGTATTTTAAGAATTCTCATCAAATGACCGAAGTTACTTATGCATTCAATGTTATGTAAAAACTGGAAAAATTACCAAATTCAATGAAATAAAATTTCAATTAAACCTTATAAATGAAGAAAATCTCTATTTAATCGGTACAGCTCTTACGGCGTATCAATCAAATACAATTTAATTGAACGTTAAAATTGTTGTTTTTCTACCGACAAACTGCAAAAGGCAACCACAATATTAATAGATTAACATTCCTATAAAGCTCATCAGAGGAATCATCAGACCAGGCAACACACAGGTATTACGCAAATTATTCTGTTATCACTTTTATCAAAACACAGAGCCGTTGATATTAAGCTTTATGTTGTATAAACCTGATAATTTACCGAAAAGTAAATAAACGGGAGAGAAAAGGGGGGGGGGGCGCAAAAAAAAAAGAAAAAAAGAGAGAGAAAAGACCATTTCCTTGCCATTCCTTAAAATGCAGTTAAGACGCATTGTAGGCCTAATGGAACTTCAGTTTCCCATCTCCAACAGTTACACTTGGTTAAGATCAAATAAAACACGAACCAGACACCAGTATTCAACTCCTAATCTTACCACCGCTACATTTTATTCGGCTAGCGCGATTCCGGAATTAATTGACGCGTTTTGAGAATTCCCCAAACGCGCAGCGCGATTCCGGAATCGCGCAAACTCCCAATTACTGAACGGAACATGGCCACATCGAAAGAACACTCAATTATTGTTGTCAAATACAAAACATGTTTGCTCTGTGACCGGCATCGAAGTAATACTTATTCATTTGTGTCAAATGCAAGCATGAACTCTCTATGTACAGATGCATCCCATCTTTTAAGTACATCCGTGCAGAGAGAGAGAGAGAGAGAGAGAGAGAGAGAGGAGAGAGAGAGAGAGAGAGAGAGAGAGAGAGAGAGAGAGAGAGAGAGAGAGAGAGAGAGAGAGAGAGAGAGAGAGAGAGAGAGAGAGAGAGAGAGAGAGAGAGAGAGACCGACCGGGTTGCTAAGTGAAAACAAAAGGATTCAAATGTGGGGCCTATTACCAAAACAAGCTTGGTGATTACCAGGTTTTTTTCCCCAGGGAGTTAATTATCTGAAAGTTTGGATTAACACCACAAAAGCAGTCAACATTACGGAGAGTAAACTTCGAACGTATGCCCAGTTTTAGCACATATATAGGCCTAAATTATGAGAACTAGACATCCATTTTGGCCCTCACAGACAAGCTTCCATGCACTTTTTTGATAGTACTGGATAACAAAACAATACCATCTGTATATAACCATGGACCTACTGCAGTACTATCAGATGGTAGGTCCACGATATAACAGACAATGGATAGGATTTGATCCCAGGTACACATTAACATTGCTGACACCGGGTGCTGACACAGTTTGGGAGATCATTAAAAAAGACACACTGAGTACTTCGCCCTGGCATACATCTTGGAAAATACTGAATGGTGGGGTTATCCCCATCCTAGTTTTTACATAACTGCTTATAGTCTTGCACGTATTTTTAATTGTAAAAAGATCCACCCAGACATTCGCGCTGTTTGGCCTACTGATAGAGAGTCGATACGGGTAACTCACTAACTGCGTCCACCTTTGGACGCGACCGGTACTTGTGGCATAAGTTGTGCAGTATAGATAGACCGTAACCTACCGCCCGATGTAACATCGTCCAGGTTCTGATTTCTGCGTCCAAAATGTAACATTCAAATTGATAGCTTGTGAAATATATCGGTAAATAGGCCTATAACAAATACAATACAAGCATGTCACTTCGGGCAACTCCGTCCATGCTGCGGGTGAAGCCGTCCATACCAAGCCCAAGCCAGGTGCAGATGCGACTTTGGCACGAAGTTTTGTATCGCTGGGGCGGTCATGATAATCTCAAATTCGTCGTTTACGTTCATTTATTTATTAATTAATTAATAATATGATGGATTCTAATGGTAGCATTTTAATGTCAGCAAAATATTCATCAGCTACAGGCCCATACAATGTCACAGGTAGGGTCAATGCGGCTATAGCAAAGTAATTTTAAGTTTTAACTTGAATTTAGTGGACGTGGTCCCACTTTCAAACAAGACTTCACGGGCCATTACTGGGTGAACTGTTTGATACCCAGGTGTGAGGGGAGGGTATGCACTGTAATATGTTATTATGATCTAATAGTGGTTTTCTCTTCATTTGTAAGATACTGGGGGGGGAAGAGAGAGAGAGAGAGAGAGAGAGAGAGAGAGAGAGAGAGAGAGAGAGAGAGAGAGAAGAGCCCTACATGAGTGCTTGAAATAAAATCAAACAATGGCAATGTCGGCTATGACTCACTTACAGTATACACACACACACACACACACACACACACAAGTAGTGTACAGACAATGGACAGTATAAGCTATAACCTATATCATCAAAAATTCAATTCATTCAATTTGACACATTACAAGCATGCACGCACATTGCCGTTGCTGCTGACAAGTAGCAAGTAACAAATGAAGAATGCCTGAATGGGACGATACATTATATGACTATGAGTTTGGGCTTCATGTATGCAAAATTAACACTTGTCTTGCACACCTAGCCCCCGACATAGACTGTCATTCAATTAGATGATACGCTTTTTTGCATTTGCATACTTATCTTCATCTCGCTGTAGATTGTCTTCATCAGGCTTATTTACAGTTGAAAAATTTTCTCTGTAGGGCAGTTTGCCACATTTTACGGCAGCAACTGTTGGCGTCATATTTGGTATTGGTGCCCTTTGACACACGATGTGGCATAATTCTACAAAGTTAATTTTTAAAAAAAGGCCAAGGACTGAGTTTGTATATTTATTTGTTAGGCCTACTACGTAGGACAGTCTGCTTGACACTCTCTTATAGGCCTAATGATAGGCCTAGTTCCCAGTAGGCCCATAGCCAAGATATCAGCATGACATTGACCGAGTATGCTAAGATCCAGAACTTTCAGGCCTAAGCTTTTTGGCAAATTTTGCAACTTGAGGGCAAATAAAAATACATGTACATGTTTCCTATTTCATGGCAAAAAAAATCCAGGCAGGCAGAAATGAACCTTCCCAATACCAGTGAATTTTACTGAAAATTATCATATTTTTAGGCAGAAAATAATATGCTTTTCTTTAAAAAAAATAAAAAAAATAAAACTTCTGTACTAGTCCACCCCATAAAAATGGAGGTCGGCAGGTTTTGAGGCAGGTAGGTAGGGGGACCGGATACATAGGCCATACATACTTCTTTTTTTTTTTTTTTTTTTGCTTGGACAAGACATAACTATAACCCATAGGGAAAGACCAGGCTTATGTAAGCTCGGGTTTCTGGACTTTTTTCTTTCCATAAACTTTAGTAGGCCTCGTCAGAAAATAGTAGAATGAGCCTTAGGCCTAATTTATTGACCGTATCTTGCTTTCTTGAGCTGTATTGTATTAAAAAAACTGGGTCCAAACAATGAGTACAATGGGCGCCTGCTGGGAAAATAACATGTTATCTATTTGAAAAAAGAAGTTATTTTCATGTGTTTGAAGTTCAAACTATGATATTATGCATTATAATTAATATGACGTAGGTTTACGCCTATCACAAGGTTGTCATGGACTAGTTTGTGCAATTGCCGATCTTAGAAAATTAGATTTTGCCTGGGCTAGATAGTACTATTACTAGATGGACGGAGATACCCGCTCTGAATTTTTCTTTTAAATTTACAGGAGGTTAATTTCGTCCAGTCAAAAAAAAAAGATTTTTCTGCAATATTTTCATAGTTCTTATGCCAAATCTAATTAATTTTAACAATTTCACAAACTGATTCGTCACTAGATAACTATAAACCCCACCCCACCCCCCACCCCCAGATAAACACCTGCACCGCCACAATATGCTGAAACGAGAGAGGGTGTTCTTGCGTGTCGTCTGCTTACGACCGGTGGAAATTGGCACAGGACTGACGTCATAATTTATGTACATAATATTGACTGATCATAACATGAAACAGCGGTGGGTGCTGCTTTGCAACAGGTGTCAGAAACACGGAAAAGACCACGAGGAACACAATGGACCTCACGTTGATGACTTTATTATTCTGATGATGCAATTATACAGTTGCAAATGCAAGTGGACGGAATTGGCCGCATGGACGGATTTAGCCGTATCTGCTGGCTGGCGTCACCTGGAGGAATTTGCCCTGATCAGAAAGTGCGACGAACACTTGGAGACACTGACACTTTTGCTTAACTTCGTGTGCCGCAACCGTCTTGTTCGCTCGCTCCGAGGAGATAAGATTACAGCATATCTACTTTTAAGAAGGTACATTGAAAGCGGCAAATTCTATGAGACTGGTGAGTGTGACCATGAGTCTGAGATAACAAAATGGCCAGTAAATACAGAAGTGCACATGTTTATCGTCATGAAATTCCATGCGGGGGTAGAGTCTAGAGATAGTTGGAGCTAAGGTCGGCCATGTTAACACTTTCAAGTCCAGGCTATTTCAATAAGTTTTCAGCCTGTGTCTGGTGATTTTTAGGAGAGCTGACTTGTCAGTCAGGTGAACTTATGTGGTGGTCCGTCGTCCGTCTGAACACTGGCGACCACAATTTACATTTTCGATTTCTACTCGGAAACTGTCACTGACAGTGTCAGCCAGATTCACTTGAAGCTTGGGGGGCAATGTACCTTGTGTAGGTCTCTAGACTGGAGCAAGTTTGTTCAAATGGTCATGCATAGGTGATTTTTATGGTTTTTCTTTTTTCATTTTCTGGCCAAATCTTTAAAAAAAATCCAGAAGCGCTTGGCCAGTTGCTTTGAAATTGCTTATGGAGACTTGTGGGGACCCCGAGACGTTGTGTTCAACTGGTGTCGCTGTGATTTTTCAAATATTTTTTATGTAAAAAGTGTTGTTGTGCTATTTTCAACTTCTCAAAACCTTCACTCAGATAGTGGTGAAACTTGGTTGTAATATTCCTTATAAAAGGGCCAAACAAAGTTGTTCACAAGGTGGGTGTGCTGCGAATCCCAGACCTTTGATGATTTTTTCAATTTGGGTACTGATCGGTTAATGCATACAGCCCTTTTTATTACTATATAAGTGAAAGGGATTGAATTGGTAAATCACGTTTTTGACTTGTCCAAAACCACTAGCCAGATTCACTTCAAACTTGGTGGGAATGTACTGTGGGTAGATGTCTGGCAAGTTTGTTCAGATGGTCATGCTCCAGTTATTTCTGGGTTTTTAGCTTACTAATAGCTGACTCACTAGTCAGGCTGAGCTCTTAGGAGGCCACAAGTTCTCCATTGTTAGTCCGTCTGTTCACAATTACATTTTTTACTTCTCAAAAACCGTCAACCAGATTCACTTCAAACTTGTTGGCAAAGTTCCGGGGGGGGGGGGGGGGCGCTGTTTGCTCAAATGGTCACAGTCCAGTGATTTTTGGACATTTTATGATGTGAGGGGGTGGGGGCAAATCTGTAAAAAAATCTTGTTCTCCAAAACCACTCACCCAATTGCTCTGATATCGCACAGGAACAGTCCTAGGGACTCCTAGTTCTTAATTTGTTCACCAGGCTGCAATTTTTTCTTATTCATGATTTTCGTGTGTTTTTACCAGAAACATCTCTCAGCTTAAGCTGAAACAAGGTGGATATTTTTCTTGTCTAAGGGTCAAGCAAAATTGTTTATTAAGTGGCGCTGCTGTGGATTCCTGATTTTTAACGATTTTTTCAATTCAAGTACTTATTGGCAGGGGTCACATTAAGCTTGCGTCCTGCATCATAGATGCAAAAAATAAAGAAATGACGCCTGGAAATTAATAAAACATTGTCATTTTGCGTCTCTGTGGACGCACACACAAAAACGCGATGCATTTTTGAAAGATACAACTGCAAAAATTACCCCAAGTGGTCAGGGTGTTTTGTATCGACCATTATCAATCTCATGATTATTTATTATACTGATGGAATCCTCTGATGTTCGTCTTTCTATGTGACAAGCTCTCTTATTTGCTAAGAAAAAATATTCCTGGGGTATCCCTCCAAAAATTTGCCAGAATGGGAATGGATGGACGTCACTTCACCTTATTATAAATGCTAAGAGCACTTCCAGGCTCCTCATTGGGTGGATTTGATCACGTGCCACTCACTGTCCAATCAAATTCGTTGTTCCCCATGTGCTTGTCTCATGTCCGCAATGTTGGGAAGGTACAAGTCATATTACGCAAAGATTATTGTACTAAGATGTTAAATTTTCAAATCATATTTTCGCCAAGAAGACTTCCATCGAAAAAATCTAGACCCAGATAAAGGCACGAGTGAAAATTCATTACGGACGGCAAGGAAAATACGCAGATTAGTCATCGCAAGGTAACACGTGGATGAAGCGAAATTTTGCATTAGCCGGCCTAACAGACAGTGTAACACAATGTTGTTCATCACTGTCTCCGTTGGTTCACGTGGTTATTGGTGTTTTTTAAACAAAATTTGGTTGTTTTGATTTCATTGAAATGTTTGAATGGAACAAATCTGTATGACAGAACAAGATAGGAATTAATAAAATTTATGATCGAAGGCCGGAAAAATTTATAGCGGAAAACCATGCCTGGGTGCATGCCTGTGACAGGCTGTGTCCACTCGCTTACAAGTGTGTTGCACGGCTTGTAGGCCTACCGTGTTGCTTGGTGAAAAAAGTGACTGCAATGAAGATCAGACTCTTAACACCGCCTACGGTATCAAATTTCTCAGGTATATTGAAATTGAAAGTGCACAGAAATATAAATCGTATAATTTCTGACAATTTCATCACGTGGAATCAATCGCAAAAATAACAGAGCCCAGGCATGTTCAATCACGCATGCCGCTTGTTGTGCAAGCGAGTTAAAAAACTGTCCGGTGGCACACGGTGTACAACACCAGATACTGGCACAGTGGCAGCGTGCTAGGGGTTAAGCCCCATTCACAACCATTTTTTGGTAGACCAGGGATGTGCTACAGACTTAGTCGTAATAGCAGGTTCCTGGGTAGATTGAATCCATCCTTGCTACCGTCAACAGCTTTTAGACCCTTTTACATCAAGTTGGCATATTGGTAACTTTTTATTCAATCTTAAATTTTATAATAATGAGTTACCTACGTGAGCATACAGACCCTATGTTATGTTCGTTTCTAGGCTTAAGTTACCTGCATGTTTTATTTATTTATCATTGTGATATATGTTAATTATACCAAATAAAATCAATTAATCAAATTACATCAAATGAAGTCCAGTTTGCAAAATTTCAGACTGGACCCATCGATTCAGTTCATGGACCCACTATTTTTCCTGAAAATGGAGAAAGATGGGTCCAATGGACCCATACTGAAAAATCCTTAATGTGACCCCTGATTGGTAAATGCGCTTTTCCTATTGATTACTGTGCAAGTCAATGGGCATTCTAATGCCAAGTCACATTTTTTACTTCTTCTTGGAAACCGTTATCCAGATTGATTTCAAACTTAGTAGCAGTGTAGCTTGGGTGGGTCTCTACAAAATGTATTGAAATGGTCATGCTTCAGTGATTTTTGGATTTTTTGTGAATTTTTTGTTCTTTTTGTGGGCAAATCTGAAAAAATTTTCTCCGAAACCACTCACCCCATTGCTTTCATATCACACAGGAGCACTCCTAGGGTCTCCTAGTTCTTAATTTGTTCACCAGGTGATGCTGCAATTTTTAGTTTAGCTGACTTGCTAGTAAGGCTGCAGTTTAAGGAGGCTCAGTTGTTTGTCTTTGAAATACTTCCAAATGTCATATATGCTAAACCTCAACAAAGGTCGATTCAGTTGCAACCTTGATATTTTTTGTTCAGTTCGCTTATTTATCAGTTAATGCATGCAGTCCCGTTGATTACTATGCAAGTGAATGGCGATTGCAATGGTAATACATGATTGTGACTTCTCCAAAACCTGTAACCATATTTACTTCAAATTTGGTGGAGATGTATCTTGGGTGGGCCTTACTAAATTTGTTCAAATGGTCATGCTGCAGTGATTTTGGAATTTTTATGATTTATTTTTGGTTATTTTTTTTGGCCAAATCTGAAAAAATCTTCCCCAAAACCACTTGGTGATTAATGGGTTGTTGACTACCATTGCCAAATCCTCCCCTCTCAGCTGTTTCTAACTCAGCAGCTTAACCAGATCCATCCAGGCTGCTGTGATAAGTGCTGAGGTGAGCAGTTATAGATTTTAACTCTTTCTGGATCCAATAATATTAACTCTTCCAGCTTTTAGCTCTGCTGACCAAACGTCACAGAGCTCATGCAACCGCTCATGTCTGTCTGTGAAACTTTTGCTCGTTAGCGCGATACCATCCACAGTTTTCAAGTTAGCCCAATATAACTTTCAGGACTTACAGGGGGTATGAAAATCTAGGCCATTTCGATATTGGTGGCGCCACCTACATATGCATTGTAGATAGGTGACCTTGACCTATTTTCAAGGTCACATGGCCACTTTTAAAAATCATTGCAGATTCACTCGAGAAAGATTTGACTTAGAGAGGTTGATATTTTGTGTGATTATTTTTCTATGTAAGATTTTTTTGTAATTTGTAACTGCAGATGTATGACCTTGACCTATTTTTCAAGGTCAAGTCCGCATTTCACGTAAAATTAACGCGGACGCAGTAACTCCACAAGGATTTGATTTAAAAGGTTGAAATTTTGCATGATATTATGAACTAGGTTGGGATTGCAAATGGGTGACCTTGACCTATTTTCAAGGTCACATGGATATGTCATGTAAAATTGATGCAGACGCAATAACTCCGCAAGGATTTGACTTAAAAGGTTGAAATTTTGCATGATTGTGTACCATAATATGAACTAGGTTGGGATTGTAGATGGATTAGGTTGACCTATTTTCAAGGTCACATGGCCACTTTTTAAAAATCATTGCAGATGCAGTGTGAAAGATTTGACTTAAAGAGGTTGAGATTTTGTGTGATTATGTTTCCGTGTAGACTTTTGTAAGACCTTGCTTGTAACTGCAGATGTATGACCTTGAGCTATTTTTCAAGGTCACATGGGCATTTCGTGTAAAATCAATATGGACGTGATAACTCAAGGAAGATTTGACTTGGGAAGTTGAAATTTTATGTGAAGATATTCCTATATATGATCTTGCTTGGGATTGCAGATGGGTGACCTTGACATATTTTTCAAGGTCACATGGGCAGGTCATCTAAAATTGACACGCATGCAGCAACTCTGCAAGAATTTGACGTAGGAGGTTGGAATTTTGCTTGTTCATGTTCCATAATACCAACTAGGTTGGGATTGTAGATGGGTGACCTTGACGTATTTTCAAGGTCACATGGCCACTTTTTAAAAATCATTGCAGATGCACTGGAGAAAGATTTGTCTTAAAGAGGTTGACATTTTGTGTGATTATGTTTCTATGTAAGACTTTTGTAAGACCTTGATTGTAACTGTAAATGTATGACCTTGACCTATTTTTCAAGGTCACATGGGCATTTCATCAAAAATCAACGTTTTGAAATGTCAATAAAGAGTGTACCTTCACCATATCTGTAGACCATTGGAATCAGTATGCCTATTTATAAAAATAAGGGTGACAATAGTAAGGGCGCACGGGGAGACATTTGATTTTCTGTTGGAAAATCAGCCTGTTCTAGTTTTTGATGAATCTTCATGAAATTTAGTGGTATTGTACAAAATATTGATGGCACCACCTGTAGGATTAACCATTGTGTAATATATGGGTCAAGGTGTGAAAGTCTTGTGACCAGTCCAGCATCCTCAACTTTTTATGAATCTTCATGAAATTTAATGGGATTGTAGAAAATATCAAAATCTTGGATACTACTGGCACAACCTATAATGTGACAGAAATTATGAGTTAAAATGTCTTACAATATATGCAAAATTCCATATCTTGAAAAATAATTGAATTTGACATGCTAATTGTACAGGATACAAAGATCATGTCCAATGCTAACATGTTATATACTAGTACGTGTGCAATGGCCGAGGTGGCTGGTCACCTGGTGTTACCAATCACGTTTGCCATGTAGGGAGCTTTCTGCAATCTTGAATGACGTGTGGTGACCAGTCACCTGCCAAACGCGGTCAGCGGTCAGTAAAAAGGAAGTTTTTGCGGTCAGGGGTCCTTCAAAACCAAGCATTTTGGAGTCAGTGGTCAGTCAAAATCAAGCTTTTTGTTGTCAGTGGTCAACACAAAAAACTAAAACAAAAATCATTGGTAACAGTGGTTAGCGGCCACTCTTATAATTTGCGGTCACTTCAAATTGAATCAAAGCAAGATTTAACAATACCTTCATGCAGACATCAGCTCAATTTCGATGCTGGAAGTGTAAATTAACCTAGCTTTGAAACAGCTATAAAATCGAATATAAATCCTGGTAATATCACTCACCATCTGGCATATGTTCTTAAGGACAGGTAAGACACCAAAAAGAAATCCCACTATAATCAATTCTAGCTCAAAATGTATTCGGGTTAGGATAATTAGAGGTTATCTCATGGCTAAATCAGTATCCTACCCGGTACAGTTCCCCTGAGAGCCTGTATCCTCCTGAGACCCGAAGGGTCGAGGGAGGATACAGCTCGAGGGGGAACTGTACAGGGTAGGATATTGATTTAGCCATGGGATGATCTTTGTATCCTAAATGTGTATGGCATAATAAGACGAAAAAGGCAAATGCAGCTTTTCCTGGGATTATGTAAAATGCTACGTACCTATTCAGTAGCCAAAACATACAATTTTTGGTTCACCATTTTGTTTGAGAAAAGCCCACCTCCCTTTCAGGAAGAAGTGGGCCTAAACTACTGTCCTGCCGGGTCATGCAACTCGTGCGGCAGGCACCCTTGCAACGTGAGTGACGTCATGGCGCAAAACGTCATTAGAGTCTCTGTTTCCGCAAATATGGAATGTGAGGGATATACTGACTCTCAATGTTCTTTCAATGGGGAGATTATGTTTCCCTTGGGAGGATACTGGCTGTTGCTAGTGTAACATTATTCATGTGTTCCAATTGGACAGTTTCAGTATCCTCCCTTATTTTGGTGTCGGTATGTCCCCTGAAAGACACTCTATGCTACAGGACTAAAATTGCAGTATGAGGGGCAGTTCTAACACTACATTTAGGATACCAAATCATATATGTGTGTAACCGTCATACTCCACAAAGAATTTATATGTCCCGTATTTGGGTGTCTCTGATGTTAATTGTTGAATAAACAATTGAAATTTGACCGCAAAGCATCCACCCCATAAATGTCGATATAAGTTACTAATTATTTGATATAAATTATAATTACACTTGTAACTTAATCGTGCCATATTGGCACCAAAAAACAATCCTGCGATTTTTTATGTTTGGTTTAGTTTTTCTGTTATCCATCCTCAAAGTTTGACGTTTCAATTTTCCCTTTGATTTCCAGGATGTTCACTTTCTTCATTTCATATTAAAAGAACGAAGCAAAATTTTGAAAATTGCTGAATCATTTTTGTAGTTCAGACATTACAGAATCAAAAGCCTTTAACTGGATTAAATTTCGTCCAGCCGTTTTCTAGGAATAAGCGTTCTTAGGTAGGGTTCTTGTCCTATTATGCTTTCTGAGAAAACAATCTTCAAAGGCCTTTGATGTTGATCATATGCCTTTGAAACAATACCATTTGCTCAAGTTAGGCTGATATTTGTACAAAACATTGTAAACATCGTCCCTTAATATTTGGTGAGGTTGTCAATCAATTATTGGCCAATCACATGGATAAAAGAGCTTTGAAGTACAGAAAACTTTATTCAGCAATCTGGTTTCAAAGCGTGACGTCATGGAAGCGGCCCTTTGGGCCCCGTGACCTCAAGCCTGACAATGAAAGTTGTGTTGCCTTGCTTCAGTGGGGCCACCTACAGCCGCTCGTGGTCAGTGGATGGATTTTTGTCATATAATTCCCAGCTTGTTAATTTGTGATAATTGAAATACGAAACAACACCTGGATGTCAAGTTTTATACAGGTGTTTGAACAGTGTTCTTGCCAGGGTCACATCATTGTCCTTCCCCTCCATAAAGTTCCCACCTGGCCTGGAAGACAGTGCACCTATATGACCACCAATGAAGCAACTTTGTGATGCAGCAAACCTAACTGAGCTAACTTTGTTTAAACAGAAGCTACAGCATGCTGAAAACATAGTATTTTCACAATTACGGACCATCTCCGTTGGGATGTGCAACCAGCCAATCACAACTGTGGTCTGTAACATGCAAGTCAATGGGGATTACAGTAATTTGGGTTTGCAATGCTAATTGACAATTTTTTACTTCTTCTGCAAAACCATCAGCTAGATTCACTTCAAACTTGGTGGGGGTGTTCCTTGGGTGGGTATCTGCCAAGTTTGTTCAAATGGTCACAGTCCAATGATTTTTTTATTTTTTAATGATTTTTTTGTTCTTTTTTTGGGGCTGAATCTTCAAAAGTCTTTATCCTTGTATATACTCTGCCAATTGCTTTGAAATTGCAGGAGGATTCTGGGTATGAGGGTGATACATGTACAGTAGGTGAGTGACCTTGACCTCATTTCCAAGGTCACACAGTGAGGTGCATGAAATTCACTGTTTATATGGTAACTTGAGAACTATTAAGGCTAGGACATTCGTATTGCACATGCTAGTTTTCCTTAATGAGGGCCAGACTTGGACATCATTCTTAAGGTCATAGAGCCACTTGCTCAAATTTGACTGTTCACCTGACATCTTGAGAGCTGTCTGAACCTGGACCTTGATGTTGAACATGATGGTTGTCCTGAGCAAAGGCCAGACTTAGTCTGGACAGTACATGGATGGCCAAGGTTAACCTCATTCCAAAGGTCACTGGGACCCAGACACATACGTGAATTTTACTTTTCACATTGTTACTTGAGAATTGTGGAAGATAGGACTTTGATGTTGAACTTGTTAGTAGTCCTCTATTTAGGAAAGATTAAGACAGTACATCAGAGACCTTGACCTCATTCTCAAGGTCACAGTGCCACTTACATGGTTTTTACTGGTCGCGTGATAACCTGAGAACTATTTGTACTGTGACTTAGACCTTGCACATGGTCCTCTGTGAAAGTTAGACTCAGAATAGGTCAGTGACCTTGACCTCATTTCCAAGGTCATAGGGCGACTTAGTCAGCTGAGCAGAGGACTGTCACAGTCCTCATGTTTTTATTTTTGTGCATTTTTTAATATTTTCAACTTTTCCAGAACTGTCTCTCAGATTAAGCTGAAACTGTGTGGATATGTTCCTTGTGAAAGGTTCAAACAAAGTTTGTTCACTAAGTAGTACTGCTGTGGATTCCTGATTGTTAACAATTTTTTTCAATTTGGGTACTTATCAGTAAATGCACCTTTCCTATTGATTACTATGTAAGTCAGTGGGCATTCAATTATGCTTATTCACATTTTTACTTCTCTGAGACCGTCATCCGGATTGACTTCGAACTTGGTAGCAATGTACCTTGGTTGGATCTCTACCAAAATTGTTCTAACGGTCACTCTTCAGTGATTTTTTATTTTCTTTGATTTTTGTTTGTTTTTGTTTTGTTTTGTTTTTGTTGCAAATCTTAAAAAATCTCCTAAACCACTCACCCAAATGCTTTGATATCACATAGGAACACTGGGATGGTCTCTTCCTTCTTAATTTGTTCACCAGGTGGCGCTGCAATTTTTAGCTCAGCTGACTTCTTAGTCAAGCTGCACTTTAGGAAGCTCAGTTGTCCATCCTAGAAATACTTCGAAAAATTATGTCATTTGCACTCAGCTTAACCTCAACACAGGTCTTTTCAGTTGCAACCTTGATTTTCTGGGACAAGCTTAGGTCAGCTGAGCATGGGCTGTCCAAGTAGCCCTTTAGTTTATGATTTCTTGTTCTTGCTATTTTGGACTTCTCCAGAAGCATTTCTCAGATTATGCTTAAACTTGGTGGATATGTTTCTTGTGAAAGGGTCAAACAAAGTTGCTCCCTGGGTGACACTGCTGTAGATTCATGATTTTTAATGATTTTTTTCAATTCTGGTACTTATTGGTAGGGGTGAAACGATTTACCGATGCATCAGTTGAATTTAGCTCACAAGGCAAAAGATGATACAAGCAAAAAAAAAAAAATGCTGATTCAATACAATACAAAACAAATACCCCAACTTTGTGTCTAGCAATCATTGAAGTCCCTTCCATATTGATAAAGTATCGCTTAAATGGACAAAATTAAGGTAAATATTTTTCATTTTCAAATTTATGATCATGGGTCAGAAACCAACCTATGCTCCCAGGTCTCTGGCTCCAGGGGCCTGGACTCAAGAGAGCTATGTACAAGCGGAAAGGTAAAGGAAGTTTTTGGTTAGCACACACCCATCGTATTTCCTCCAATTTCACGCAAAGCCACAAATACTTTTGAATTTTATGGAAAAATTACACTTACTAAGCAGTCATAGTTGTTTACTGTTTACGGGTATCATTGGTCTGTTGTGAACATTGACAACGACACATAAAAAAAAAACTTGTGAGCAGTATCAGATTTATTGTTTCAATATTTTATTTTCCCAAGAAGATGTAGATTAAATGCATACAAATTGCATGTACAGGATTACTTGCTATATTGTTCAATATGGAAATACACATGCAACAATAGCAGCAACAATATATACAATAATGCATTGCACTGAAAATTGTATTCTCCAGCATAGGCTTTCATGTGAAATATATCGGGATAGATATCGCATCGTGAGCACTGTATCAAGATACGTATTGGATGCTCACATCATTGTGGCATTTTTAGTGTATCGTTTCACCCCTTATAAATAGGTAAAGGCACCTTTCCGATTGATTACATGTAAGTCAATGGGCATTCTACTGCTTACTCACATTTTGGACTTCTTCTCTGAAACCGTTATCCAGATGGACTTCAAATTTGGTGGCACTATACTTTGGGTGGGTCTCTACCGAGTTTGTTCAGATGGGTGATTTTTGGATTTTTTAATGCATTTTGGGTTTTTTTTGGGGGGGGGGGGGCAAATTAAAAAAAAAATCTTCTTCCATGAAACCGCTCACCCAATTGCTTTGGTATCATACAGGATCACTCGTAGGGACTCCTAGTTCTAAATTTGTTCACTAGATGGTGCTGCAATTTTTAGCTCAGCTGACTTGGTAGTCAGACTGAGGTTTTAGGAGGCTCAATCATCCATCTTAGAAATACTTCTAAATGCCATATGCACTCAGCTAAAACTTAACACAGGTCTGTTCAGTTGCAACCTTGATTTTGTGGCACAAGCTTAGGTCAGCTGAGCCTTCTAGTTTATGATTTTTTTTTCTTTTTGGGGGGCAAATTTTACAAAATCTTCTCCAGAACTGCTCACTGAATTGCTTTGATATCACACAGGAACACTCCTAGGGTCTCCTGGGTCATAATTTGTTCACCAGGTGACTGCAAGTTTAAGCTCAGTTGATATATGCTGGTCAGGCTGGGGTTTTAGGAGGCTCAGTCATCCATCTTAGAAATACTTCCAAATTTCATATGCACTCAGCTAAACCTCAACACAGGCCTGTTCAGGTGCAACCTTGATTTTTGTGGGACAAGCTTTGGTCAGCTGAGCATGGGCTATTCATGCATCCCTCCTGTTTTGTTCATTTTTTTTTAGCCAAATCTTAAAAATCGTCTCCCAAACCACTCGGCCAGTTGATTCAAAATTGCCTGGAAACAATTTGGAGGCATGACAGCAGGAGTTAAATGGCACATCTGTGATGTTGACCTTATTCTCAAAGTCACAGGGTCCCTTATGTGTATTTAACTCTCTCGATGGTAACTTCAGAACTATTTCAGCCTGGACTTTCATGTTTTACATGCTTATGATCCTTTTTGAGGGCCACACTCAGACAGTACATGAGTAATCTTGACTTCATTCGCAAGATCACAGGAAAACTGACATGAAATTTACTGTTCACTCAATAACTTGAGAGCCATTTTGAGTTAGGACCTTGAGGTTGCACATATTAGTGTTTTTCTATGAAGGTCATGCTTAGACAGTGCATGAGTGACCTTGACCTTATTTCTGGGGTTTCAGTGCGACATACGCAAAGTTTACTCTTCACTATAACTTGAGAACTTTTTGAGCTGGGACCTTGATGTTGCATATGTTAGTTTTATGCTTTAAAGGGTAGACATACTCAGTGCATGGGTGACCTTGATCCTTTTCGTAGTTCACAGAGCCACAAGTGTGATGGATCTCTAGGTCATCTGAGCATGGGCTGTTCACACAGCCCTCTTGTTATTTGATCAAAGTCAGATTATTAGTTTTAGAGAAATATCCACATGAATTGGAAATTTCAGTGCAAAAACCCATGTCTATAATCAAGATTCAAAGGTTAACATGGTCCATTGACCACCCTATTAGAAATAAAAGTCTTTTGTCAGTTTCTTCATATTGTAGTGGAACAAGGTCTACCAAATTCGGATAACTGATAGTATAAATGTCAACCAAAGAGTCCCAAGATTTCCACATGAACAAAATTATCCAAAAAGGGTTGGACATTACCTTAACATTGAGGGGTCCAATCTAGATTTCATGTTTCAGGTTGCCAGTCATTTCCCAGTGGAGCTCTATCTGGCATGTTTGGCCTCAATCATTAACAGGCTGTACCAGGCAAGAAAACCAAAGGTACCAGAAGACTGGTCCACACAAGGTATTTCAGGATACTTTAGGACCAATGCTCATGTACTCCAAGGTTTCAGAGGAGCAATCCACAAGTACCTCAGGTTACCCAAGGATCAGCCCACAAGTACTCCAGGGTACCTGATAGGGACTGACCCAAGTCTGTAGGCAAAAGATAATCAAGTTCAAAGTATACACTATTGTTGTACCCCATCTCCTAAGATGTTTGTTCCCGATCCAAGGTCAAGGCCAACACAAAGCCAGGCTGTTCCTTTGATTGCTGTATGCTCATATTCAAAATATAGACCACCAGGAACCAGCTTCTCCGGAGTTAATGTTTTGAAACCACCAAGACTCCAAAGACTGTATAAGAAGAAGGTGCCCCTTTTACCAACACCCACCCATGTTTATAATCAAGACTTGCATGGAAGAAATATGCATCATTGGTGTGAAAACACAGAACAAGGAGTCCTCTGCCAAAACTTTGGCAGTCAAACAAATGGAAACCAAGTATGGAACAGTGTCAAGGATAGTAAAGATATGCGCCAGTACTGGAGGGATTCACAGCCAACTGTACATGGTTTGTTCCTTGGTTTTGGAGAGGAGGAACAAACAAGAATGTTTGTTAATCAGGAGAAACAGAAACTAGGTGATAAACCTACAAGAAAACAAATTGGCATGAACATAAATCGTGCTAGAAAACTTCATATTCACAATAGTACTGAACAAAGTGGGGGTAACAGTTTGGTTTCAAATGTGGCAAAATCTGACAAGGGATACATTACTGAACCAAACATTGTACAATATAATTATGCACTGAATATTACGGGTTTGGGGATGGACACATTGTGTCAAAACACAAGGACTGCAGAGGCAGATAGTGTAAAAGCACAAATGATGCGATATAGTGGGTGTGGTGATGCTCCTGTCACAGGTAAAGAGCAGATGACCACTTGTTCATTGGCACTGCAACCAGCATTTTGTACATCATATGAAAGATTGGAGGTTTCAGCAGCATTGTCTTATGACTCCCCATTGCTAGTCGATCAGCAGCGAGGTAAGATGGCCTGTGTCCCCCTTCCACCTTTTCCACCACCATGTCCTCTTGCAAACCATCCCAACAGAAATGATGAGCAGGTCCCACTTCAGACTCATAAAGGAAGTTCAGTGGTTGGGTTATGTTCAGCTGCCGTACCATTAACTGTATTGCCACAGCCAAGTCAATACTGTAACTATCCATCAGAATACCCACTGCTGCCACCACCTCAGTCAGGGAAGGAAATTTCAGGACTAAACTTGTGTTCACTTACACCACCATTACCTCCATTGCCACAGGACAGTTGGCTATGTAAATATCCATCAGGAAACCCACCACTGCCACCACATCTGCTACTGAAGGAAATTTCATCACTTAATTCAGTCTCAATTACACCACCACTGCCTCCATTGCCGCAGGGGAGTCTGTTCCATAACTGTCCTTCAGAAGCATGGCCACTGCCACCAGCTCAGCCATTCAAGGAATTTTCATCACTTAATTCATTCTCAGTTACCCCACCATTGCCTCCATTTCCTCCATTGCCACAGGAGAGCCAGTTCCATAACTATCAATCAGATGACCCACTGCTGCCCCCAGCTCAGTCATTCAAGGAATTTTCATCAGTGAATTCATCCTTAATTACACCACCATTGCCACAGGATAGTCAGTCCTGTAACTATTCATGTGGACACCCACCACCTCCATCACCTCAGCCGCTGAAGGAAGTTTTACCAGAGAGTTCATCTTCAATTACACCACCATTGCCTCTATCAGTGGGTCCTACACCTCCTTTGCCAGACACGGAGCATTCTTCACATTATTCTCCCTCACAGCCTCCATTGCCAAAGGACAGTGAAATATGTTACTCATCAGAAAAATGTTTTGTAGTGATGCAGGAAAAGAGGGGATCACCTAGTAGTTCTATGGATATTCTGTCACAGACACCCGCATTGGATGATATGCCATACTCTCCCTCATCTACACCAATAAGCACTCATGCGAACATACTAAATTCTCCAGCATCGCCATCTGACTTCATTGGGACCTTCTCAGAGAGATGTAGGCCTCCATCTGGGTCATCACTACCAGCACAGTCACCAAAAACACCACCATTGCCACAGTATTGTCAGTCCTGTAACTATTCATGTGGACACCCACCACCTCCACCACCTCTGCCACTGAAGGAAGTTTTACCAGAGAGTCCATCTTCAATTACACCACCATTGCCTCTATCAGTGGGTCCTACACCACCTTTGCCAGACACGGAGCATTCTTCACATTATTCTCCCTCACAGCCTCCATTGCCAAAGGACAGTGAAATATGTTGCTCATCAGAAAAATGCTTTGTAATGATGCAGGAAAAGAGGGGATCACCTAGTAGTTCTATGGATATTCTGTCACAGACACCTTCATTGGATGATATGCCATACTCTCCCTCATCTACACCAATTAGCACACATGGGGACATACTAAATTCTCCAGCATCACCATCTGACTTCATTGGGACCTTCTCAGAGAGATGTAGGCCTTCATCTGGGTCATCACTACCAGCACTGTCACCAAAAACACCTAGTATCTTAGAGTCAGACTTTCATCAAACCCACATGAGGAAAAAGCCAACTGATTTTCAGTGTGAATACACAGAGTCATCAAATCCAAGGCATGATCGAAGTGACCCAGAAGTAATTAACCAGTCAGACATTCACACTAAAAAGAGACAATCTATTTTGCAGATACCATTGACACCTGGTGAATCTATACCGTCAGCAATCTGCAGTGTGTCCACAAATGTAACAAGCCCAGCTGTATCCCCAGCTGTGCAAAAGACCACCAAAGAATATGATGGGACTTACCCACTTGAGTGCCAAATAGGGCCAGTGCAATTGTCACCGACACTTACTGATAAGGCTCTGAAAGAAATAGATCATATAATGACCCTTATTGATGCAAAGACAAGGGAGCTTTGTGCCAAACAAAATGCCAATAAATGCCGGGAGTGGTTAATAGCCAGCATTCCTCAACAAAAGCAAAGAAAAGCCATTCCAAAACAGGACCCATGTAGAGTTTCCCCACAACAGACAAAAGAAGTCACACAACAGACAGCAATAGAAGTCAAACAGCAGGAAACTAAAGTAACTGAAAGGAAGACACAGAGCCCTGAGAAAAAGAGGAAAGTATCATGGGGACCTGTTAATGTGTATACAGAAGAGAATTGGCATTCTGGGCAGTGCAAGGATCTTCCAGCAGCAGAAAAGCAGTCAAAATCAGCCAGTCTTGATTGTACATTGAGATCTGCTCTTAGCAGTGGCACTCAGTATAAATCAAACAAGGGCAAGGTGAGCAACATGTTAAATCTGACCATATGAATGTATACTTTTAGCATGCCCACTAAAGGTTGATTTATGTCAGAGTAGCCCAGCTGCATGAGTGATATTATGACTATTATGGATCATTGATTTCTAAGAACTTGGCCCCTAGCTTACAACAGTGAAATTGACCATACCAATTTCAGTGGTCTCTGCAGCATTTGAAGAGGGTAGGACTATAGTAATTGAAGCCATGCACTTTTAACTTGGGACATGGAGGAAAAAGGGCTCATGCAGAAGTTGAAGTCTAAAAACTATAGCATTTCAACATGAATTGAATGGAAACATGTAAAGCAGTGCTAGAAATAAGGAAAAATTTTCACTCGTCCGCCAACCAAGTGGAGGCTTAAATTCTAATTGAACTGTATGTAAATTTTGGACAAGTGCATTGGCAATTTTACTTGTCCGACACAAGTTTCACTTAGTACGGACAAGCGGATAAGCCCTATTTCTAGCCGTGTAAAGTGTTACAAAATTAAGGTGAATCTGCTCTTGTATGATACAATTAATGTATTGCTAGGACAACAAATGTCAAAATATTCTGCAGTGGATGCAAAAATCCGACAAAAAGGACAGAGAGCAAAACAGAAGTCAGGGTAAATCTCTCTTCACTTTTAAGCTATGGAGAGCAGTGAATTTTACATATAGACAAGTGACAAGATCTTGGGAAACTTGATTTGCCTGGACAGAAGTTCAGTGCAAAAACAGGGAAACAGAACTAAAGCTAGGGGTTAGTTTTATTGCATACCACCAGGTGGCTGCTGGTCACATAACTGGCCAGTATGATTCCCTTGCCTCTTTCTTTTCATATTAAACGTATGATGAAACAAAATGCTGTGATGATATGTCACTTAATCAGGTAGAAGTATGCCTGATTTCTATAACCCTTTCACCCTTAAACTTTCCAAAACCAGCTGGTGTTCAAACGTCACTTGCTTTGTAGTTTTGGACTAATTTCAACAGTGATGGAAAACCGTGTGGATGAAAATTGTAGATGAGACCTATTGAAATAACATACCCCAGGTCAACAGCTTTCCTTGGCATGGGTTGAGCACGTACCTATGAGAAGAAAAGCTGTTGACTGAATCTTATTTCAAGGGAAAAGTGTTAATCTTGTTTGACCCCAGTAATCCAATTATAATATGCAGGGAAGAACGTGTAAAACACTCCTGATCTGGTAGCAATATATCAGTCTGCATACACAGGCAGCTGTGAATGTGGCTGTTACAGTCCTCTAATTTTTCTGTTGTAATTTCATCCAGGTAGCGAAACTGATTGGAACAAATCCAGTATTTTCCTAGTTTGCATCATACTCTTGCTTGAAAACTGCCACCGTGATACAGCTACCCAAGCAGTCGATCCTGTTTAGTTCTCACAGATGCATGTTTAAGTATTTTCAAGACATAAAAGTATGACTGCTTTGGATGTTCCAGTGGAAACTGTATATCCACAAAAAATAAGATTAGAAGGAAAAAACTCATGTCTGAAGAAATTAACAATATGATTGAGTTGGACCTTTGACCAGAAACACATAAGAACCAGAAATGCCAGCATGTGGCAGAAATGATCACCAAACTAAAACAGTTGTCCTGAAGAGTTCAGGCCTTATGACTGCAGGCAGATGTGATAATTTTTTACCCACATGGGGCATAATTACTGCAATAAGCAGGTCCCTGAGCTGTTAGTATGATTACAAATGTTATAATGTCACAAATATAACATAACATGAAAAGGAGACGAAGTTTATAATTGGTAGATGTTATAGTTGTAACATTTTATTAACATGTCTATGTTACTATAGAATCGAACATTGCAAATTGGGAAGTCTGTTGGGAGAATGAGGAGATTGCTGTTCTTGCAGATGCTGTAATGAGCATTATCCAATAAGGCAAATGTGCAGAGAACTGCCAATCTCTTCATGAAGACCATTAACACAAGTACAAGTAGAAATCTTTATTAAATTTTGTAGTCCCCCAATGAGTACTAAACATGTAGGTTTGCACCTTGTCCTTTGGTCTGTATGTCTGACAAAGCTTGTCCATGCCATATTTCCTATACCATATAAGACATACACTTACTAGATTTGGTGTGTGGATGCTTCCCACCATAGTCTTTGGTGACAGTCTTGTATAAGGGTTAAAATGAGATGCACATGGTTAACCTTTACCCAGTTTCCAAATTCACATGACCACTATAGTGAATTAAGTGTTTTGACCTGTAACTTGAGACTTGTTCAGCCATTGCTTGGACTGGTTACTTGAAAACCATAGAGCCAATACTTAGATATTTGCAAATGATGACGGTCTTAAAGAAAGGTGACCTGGACGAACTTTTGAAGGTCACAGAACCATTTCAGTCTATACATGCAAGGTCACCTGAGTACAGGTGTCACAGTCCTTTTATTTCGGTTTACTCATAGATATACATTTACCATGCAGCATTCTTAATCTTTGACATGATAACGAAGATGAAGCATACTGCAGGGCCTAAGGTTTTATGGTTAAAATGGTTTTGCCATTGTGATGTGATTCATTGCCAGTATAGGATATGAGCATAGATGTGCATGATTTTGTTTCAGCCTTTGGAGTATCGGCAGAAGTTTGATCATCAAGCTCTGGTGGAAAAAGAAGTTATAACTGCCATTAAGCCATACATGAACTCAAGCATGCTGAGCAAATCAGAGTATAAGGATATACTACGGAGAGCAGTTCCAAAGGTAGTGTTAATAGTATCATCACCAGGAGAGCCATTAAAAGCACTTCCGGGTAGCTAGAACTCAGCAATGCTCAAAGATTGAAAATATTTGGAGTAGGACTTGATCCAAAATTTTTTAAAAGGGGGGGGGGTGTGTAAAATGTGTACAAGAGGGACAACCTTATCTTGATTTACAAGGTCACAGAGTAGTTATCTTGTATTTTGTGCCAGCAAAACTGTTGCTCAGGTTGAGCTGAACTTGCTAGATTAATTCCCCATCAGAGAGCCAAGCAAATTTTTCGCAAGTGCTGCTGCCATACACTCCTGATATTAAACCAATTGTTCAGTTTGGGTGCTCATTATTAAATTTTGCGTATATGGTCCTGTTGATTGCTGTGTAAGTCAGTGAGCATTCTTTTACAGTACAGATCTTGCATTTGTACACTTTTGGGGGCTGGGCATATGAGCATGTTTTTGCCATGCCAGAAATAATGGCGTGGGAGAAATTATGGCATGCATGCAAGAAGTCAAGCATTTGTTGATGCTTGCCAGGCTAATACATAAAGAAATGGGTGCTTGCCTTGAGTGGAAATGTGAGAGGCAAGAAATAGATTGTTGAGGATGTGATCATTTTGCAAAATTCCAAGTGCTACTGGCCAAACTGGTGTGAAGTTCGCACTGCACCACTTTCAAAGCTGCTAATCAACAGATTTTTAGTGGGTATTTGTACATGCTGCGTCGAGCCTCTTTTCTCTTTGTTGATTCATATATGCCTATGCGTGCACCAGGGAAGTCATTTTGTTGGTGAATGTATGGACAGGATTTCTGTAATTACTATTTTCTCACTTTTTTTCTTAAATTTATGCCTTAAAGATAAAAAAAAAAAAAAAAAAAGCTCTGTGTCAATGTCATTGTACAAATTAAGCTGACAAACCAGTTTGATATTTTTATAGCCTGTATTGGCAAACATGAATGAAATTTGGTTTATCCTTTTAAGAGTGATGTGTGAATCAAGACATTCAAAGCACCTTGGTTACTATATGCTTTGATGTATTCTGTGTCATTGACAATGTCCATGAGTATGTGTTGCTGAAAGTTACTCATTTCATCCAATAACTTTCAGATTTGCAAGAGTAGGCATCAAGATGTCGATCGGGTGAAAATCAAAGCACTGGTTGATGCCTATGCAAGGCACATATGCAAACAACGCAGCTTGTTAGGAGGCAAAGACAGAAAGGAAAAGAGATGATGAAAGGAAGGAGATCATGCCTTATGTGCCAGTTCAAGTGTGCGTAGGTTGAAGGCTTTATGCTTTTTAGCCGTCCCAGAATGTTTACAGACATAAACTTTCCTTTATTATTTGTTTGTTTGTTTGTGATTGTTGTTTGGCAAGAAGGAAAAGTTATAAGTTCCAGTGTCTCTATGTAGTACTTGTGTTACATTATGTTAATATTTATAAAAGAGATGGGTATTTTACGTACCCTATATATTTTCATGTTATTAGTGTTCCCATATCTGAAACAGACATTAAATTGAAGTTTTATTTTTGAGTATTTGGGTATCGCTCGGGAAGAATACAGTATATTAGGTGTTCTCCATATAAAAAAAAAACGAACAAAAACACTGCAGATCATGATAAAGGATAAAACCAATTGGAATTATAGGTGCAAGGGTGTATTGTTTGCAAAAGAAATATGATATTTAGCTTTACACCGTGCATGAGAAGATATAAGTGTTTTTATTCAAGGAGAATAATGTATTCTGAATGCACCTAATGATATCAAGATCCAAGAGAATGTGACATTCTATATGAACCTTAAGCTTGATATTAAGATCCAAAAGGCAAGTTATTTAGGGAGAATGTGATATTCTATATGTACATTCTTCATGATATCAAGATCAAAAAATATTACTTTGGGAGAATGCAATTTTCTGTATTTTCATTCAGGGAGAATGTGATTCTCTTCATCTA
Organism: Hermodice carunculata; assembly: GCA_964020975.1. Lineage (NCBI taxonomy): Eukaryota > Metazoa > Annelida > Polychaeta > Eunicida > Amphinomidae > Hermodice > Hermodice carunculata. The sequence goes on from OZ026626.1 coordinate 24,641,909, forward strand.
CCTTTAATCATGATAGGAAGATCCAAGAACATGTTACTAAGGGAGAATGTAATGTTCTTTATTTATAACAAATACGTATGATACATCATAATACAGGCTAAATCTGCCACCTGATTCAGGGGTTACCCAGAAAATAAAGAGACCAATGTTGGTGTTTGGCCTAGTAGTCTGTATCACCCAGCAAAGCTCTATCACCCTGGGGGAAAAATAAATAAAAAAGGATGTTTTACCAATCGTATCACTGATTGGTGACAAAAAGACTGAACAGAGGCATCTGACCTGATACAGAGAGTAGTAGATAGAGATCAAGCCAAATGATAACCTATAAGTACTTTATGTATGATATGAAAGTACAAAGGCATGCTATTTAGGGAGTACAGTGTATGTGATATTTTGTATCTTTTCTGTACATAAGAAGATTATGTGATTTCATTTGTAATTGTGGTGGTTATTTTTATTGGGATTTTTATTTCCAATTGTGGTGGTTATATTTTTGCAATTTTTGTGACACAAGGAAATCCACCGATTCCAGAACACTGCAAATATCTTGAAACAGAGGTATTGTCTTGTCATGCAGTCACTGCCAAGAAGTGTGAGTACATTAAACAAACTTGACAACAGTCTCCCGATTCATAATTTGGCTGTAAGGAAGTGCAGTATTAAACTACTTGCTTAATCACCAACCACTCACCACAGGGCGTTCATGCAATGCTGTGACTGTCAGCTTTATAAACTACAAATGGCTTGGGAAAAATTTGGAACTTCAAAATCTCAAAGTAAAAAATTTATGAACTTTGTTTTTTACCCTGTCCCAGTTGGCCAAAACTGCTGGTGGTCAAATGTCATCATGCAGCTTCAATTTTTAGGCCCAAATTGAACAGTAATGAAATACAATTTGAATGAGGATTATGGATGAAACCTAAAGCAAGAAAACATTCCTTCATTAAGGAAAGCTGTTGACTTAGTCTTGATTAAGCTGGAAAGGGTTAAGAAACCAGGTTATTTACATGCCCAAAAAAATAACAGAATCCACTGGACATGAGAGCATGCATATAAACAGTCAGGCCAAATTGATTAAGAAAAAGTTGGCAGTTCATCAATCGTATGGATGTGCATTGAAAAAACAAGGAAAAACACCATTTCTGTACAACAGCTATCATGCAAAATACAATGATGGGAATAGAATCCAGATCTCCATGGTAATCATGGAGAATTTGGTTATTATCACCAGTGGCAAGGACCAATTAGACAATGATTAAAGTTTATTTGATGTGACCATGAGAGCAGACTTGTGACACACCAATGATATGTGAAGGAAGAATTCTTTGACGTATGCATTTGAAGCATCATCTGTGAATGGCTAGAAGGCTAGTTATATAACATCCTGTGTATATGGTATGTGTGACCACAACAGGAGTGTTGTATCATCCATGTATGCTCACTATAGAATCATGGATGATATTTTAGGATGTTTTAGCACAAAGAATGTGAACAAAGCAACATCTTAACCTTCCAAATAAACATTATAAATGTCCATGGTACATTAGTTTGAAATCTCTGCACATTCAGCCTACTGTAAAAACTTCATCAAGAATCCTACATCTGATGTTGCAGGGTCCTTGCTTTTGGTATAATGATGAACAAACTGACTCTGATAATTTTAGACTAAACAGGCCTGATCAGCATTCAGAAATGTAATGTGGAATCTTCAGTGGCAACTAATAACTTCTGTCTCCTTTCTGTAGGGGCACCTGGCTGGGTATCCTTATTAGTGGCGCCTACATGTATTTGTACATGATGGTTTACACAAGTACCCCAGGCTGATATATGTAATAGAAATGTGTATATACCACCCCAGACTGATACATGTGACACGTATTTAGACATGTGTGATGTACTGCCTCCAGTATCTTGTTACAGTGTTACAATTGTTTAGTTATGTTGACAATCAGGAGGCTTATTACTGATTTTTGTTACTAATAAATCTTAAGCCAGGATATGGATATTTAAAATGACACAAGAGGTTCTGTGTGGCATGAAAAAACTCCCATATGTGATTGTTATTTGGCATCTGCGTATACCAGACAAAGGAGTGTTACCATTCATGTATGCCAGATGTGAATGTATGGAACAGGAGTAGTGATTGGAGAGAACAGGTGTATTATTTTGGTTGTGAATGTAAGTACATGGAACAAGAGTATGAGATCATCTGTATATGTGACATTTCTGGACTATTACATCATCTATATATATACCAGATGTAAAGAACAGGAGTATTGTATCACACAAGCATTTATTCCAAACTTGATCACATGAAGCAGGACTGTTATATCATCTATTATGACGTGATCATGTGGAAGAGAATCAGTCAGTCAGTATGACATCATGTTTGTATACCAGATGTAGCGATATATGGAGCTGGAGTGTAACTGCATCTATGTACTATCTGAAATGTGATGGAGTGCAAATCCAAGTTAGATGTGAAGTTTAAAAAGGAAATTAGTACATGTCATATGTTATTATCTTTCACGCAGTTTGTACAAACGTAGTTAAATATTGCCAAACATGTCATGAAAGGTCTAAACCTAAGCTCATCGCATGTGGCCGATGTGGTCAAATCTATGTTAATTCAGTGTGCCAATGGTCTGTTGCCTAAGATGATTGTTTTGGAAGTACAGACTTGTGTTATACCTGTCACTGGTACTGCTGGTGTAGAAAAGCAAATACTCACTCATATATCTTTGTCAAACATCATGAAAGAGTTGATCGTTGGATTCATTTCATAACTTACAGCTTGCCAGAGATGTTCTAAAAATTCTTAAGTTTAAATGAGTTTAAAATCTGCGGTCAAAACTACATAAATCCATTGTGCCAATACTCGGTAGTACCATGTTTGTAATGGAAGCACGGAATCTTATTTTGGTTCTTTTACAGTTGCTAATATAGGAGAGAAACCATTATGTTCATGTTGATGAGCTGCCAAACATGTCATGATAAACAAGGATGCATGGATTTAGTTCTTACAACTGAAAGCTGTATTTAAGATTATTTGTACCGATATTATATCGCCCATTGGTATTTGAAAGTGACCAAGGACCAGACTAACTTTTCATACAATTTTCAGGAGCTTCAGACTTGGTGATCAGCAGAATACTCTTTATGGTACTGATTGAGTATGAACTTACTTACAGTTGTGGTGCAACATGGGGAACAAGGACCAGAGACACTGCAATTAATAAGCTCAATACAAGCTAAAAGTAAGAGCAGATGGTAGTGATATTTTTGGAAAACAAAGTCTAGTCATAGAAAATGTGAAGGTAAACACATACCATGATCATTGTGGTTTCATCACACATCAAGATTGTACAGGGCTTATCCCAAATGCTTCAAATATCAATTTAAGTGCAGATAACAGCCTTTTTTGTGCTCCATTGCTTTTACGTAGGGTTAATTGTGACAAGCAGAGGCGGTTTCCCTGATGGAGACCTCTTGGTCGCTGGGACTCATCAGACACACAGTTAAAATGTATTCAGTGTGCATCTGGTTATAATGCATCTCATTAGTATAACTGTTTATCCACAATATGAGGGTCCCACAGGGATGTAGTATTGTATATGAATACACATTTTATTTTCTGAGTTCTAAAGGGACCTCAGCGTCATAATCATGATGTTGCATTAGATTCAGCACTTTGGTACAAGAAAAATGATGCCCATTTATACTGTGTTTGCCATGATGAGGGGCCAAGTGTTGCAGGTGTTAATTAAACACTAAAAAACTGACTGGAATCAAGGATATTTCCTGTCATCAGGATCCAGATTTATGAGCAAGTTTCTCTCAAAAACCGCTTTGATGCCTGGTACTTATGCTCGGATAACTACAGTGTTAATGTTGCTACATAAAGCACCAGCTTCTGATTATGTCAGCTTGTAATGAGACTGCCAATGGCATTACTGTAATTCTTGAAGTTTCTGGAAATGAGTGTTTTCAAGGAATGTGTGTTTTCAAAATGTGGAAAACATTACATTGCACCATGCTAGGTTCAGCTGGTGCAGAGGTCCAGGTTTGGAAGAGAACAGTAAGGGTATGTTCTAATGCCCAAACTTCTAGAGAAGTATCTTTTGTAAAATATGGATGTATCATCATTTGATTACTGTTTTTTTTAACTATGTTGCACCTGTGAACAGTACAAATTACAATGTCATCCAAACAATAGCACTAGTACATGGAATTCTGTAGAAAATCGGATTTACAGATGGGTAACCAAATGCTGGAAAATTTATAAACACTTCCCTGTTCAAACTGTCCAAAAGCATATAAAAGAAACGTGTCATTTGCTGCAACATATTCTTTTAATTTTCTTATTTAAAGGAAATATATTGCATGAAGAATGAAGGTAAAACATATCCGGATTGCATGCCCAAGGTCAACAGCTTTCCTTGGCAGTAGTTGGGCATATTGCTGCCAACCTGTTCCAAGGATAGCTAATGACTCAGTCATAATAAGAAAGCAAAATTTTGAGAGTACTAAACAAGCAGGAACTCGTGGGCTGCAGCATTTTGTCTTGAAAAGATGCACTGTGTACAAGGCTATAAGTTTCACAGACATAAATTTTCCTCAATTAATTAAAAACCAAAACCATGGCTAATTCTCAAATCTTTGATTTGAAAGAAAAAGAAGTAGAAAAAGGAAAACTTATACTCTTCATTTACACTGAATATGCTGCTTGGGAAAATAAATACTGTGAGTGAAACTAGCAAATAGATTCAGAGTGTAAGAAGATAATTCAAAAAGAAGAGTACTGACAGATTCATTGATTTGCATGACCAAATGAGTGTAGAATTCATCATTATTATTGTCCATGTTTCAGGAATTAAACTTTTGCATAAAACAGACTGAGAAAGTGTCTTTACATAGAACAAGTGTCTCCTACTGTGCCCAGGTAACAAATTAAATGACATCAAAGGAAGTAATGTGTATAGGGGGAAGGAACATCCAATTCCAATATGTTTGAACACGTCCAAGTTGCCCAAGACCTAACGGAAATATATTTGTGGTTCCAGTAGCTGAACTGACCCTACTGAAAGGGCCTGAACCTTAATAAGTTTTATAAAACATACAAAAAAAAAGTTTCACACTGCCCTTCCCTTATAAAAATTGATCAACCCTGGCACAAAGATTTTATCGAGAAAGTGGCCGGCATGTGCTGTTATTTTGCAGTAAAGTCAACTCGAACACAGCATTTTATTTCATATTGTCTGGATAGTTTAGTTGGGTTGGGGAAACAGCATAGCTGCATAGCCAAGGTTGTTTGGTAATTGTTATAATATTTTGCCAGGTTCCAGGTGCCCGTTCTCCGAGTTTACCAAGGCAAATGGTTGATAAAGCACTTTTAAAACATGGCTTGCTATCCCAGCTTTCATCTGCATGCTTGGTTGTGTCTGAAGCAGTTATCATCGTTAGTTACAAATGCAAATGTGACATGATATCCTGGCAATACAAATCATGCACATTGGTACCATTTGCGGAGAGTACCATTTCTCAACATATGCAATGCATTGCGGCAATGCAGGACCATCGCACAAAAATACATTTGATTTGGATATCAAAATGAATCGCGGCCACAGCATAATTATACCATTATTGATGCTCTGAAATATTTGCAAAATATATACTTTTGGTTTCATGTCTTATAACCGCCCCAAGATAGTCCCATTATTATTCTCATTTACAAACAACTTGGGTGTAGAATCCACAATTTTCAAAATGGCAGTCAAGCCTGTGGGTTAGTCCCAATTGGATATTTTGAAGAGGTTGTATCAGAAATATATGTGTGATTAGTGTAAACAAAATGTTAATTTGTCAAATGAGTGTAATGGAAAATATACAATGGGACTTCAACAGTGTGAGCACTACCTAAAAATTTAAATACAAAACCTTGACGTTAGAAGTTGTTGGCGACAGTGGGCCCCAAAATAGGGATATTGTATCAGACACTGAAGTCACCCCCAGGCTATGAATTAAATAGCACCACCGGGCACAGCAGTCAAGAAATCCCATGAGTCAAAGATGGAGAGTAGTAGAAAAGGTTGCTCCAATAGTGGATACAGGTCCGAAAGTACTGGCAGGTTTTTATATAGTTGGTAATCATCTGTACAACTGCCATAATGGTCATAATTGGATCATTCCTCTGAACTACTTTGATGTTACAGATTACTGCCAATCTTTTATAAACCGTGGATGTAGTCAAGGATGCCTGAGGACAAATTCTTTGTTTTGGCCACAAACAGCACATTGTGGGAAATGTACATTGGACAAATACAGACTAGTATATTATTTTATTGTAATTTCACAGATTTTTTTGCAATTGTGGAAGTGATAGCAGTTATCATAGTCCTAAAATAATATAACTGTATGTTCAAGTTGTGATTTCAAAGAGTCACATACCTGATTTGCTTTGAGTACATGTAGAGTAGGAATTAGCTTATCACATTTTCCAACATTGTTTTCTTTCAAGTTTGTGTTCATGCAAGTCAGTTAAAACTGACATTTTCATTGTCATTTTATTAAATTAGTCGGTAATACGGTCGTCAGCAGGAACTCTATTTGTAAAGTTTTATGGCTATCACTTGTTAAAAATGGGAATGGTGTGGGCCTGTTTCATGCATAACATGGGCTATGTTTGATACTGTCTTATAAACTGAAGGACTTGGGTTGCATGCTTTACAAATACTGTAGTGCATATGGAACTGTACAATGTTATGTTGAAAATATCAACATAATATTATATAACCTGCTGACCAGTTTCAGTTTGATCTGTGTGTACCTATTCTTTTGTGTTGTGTATCAAGAAAACTTGACAAGGGTATATACATATAGGTCTGAACATGTATTTTAAATTTTGTACACCATGGACCTAAGTGTAGTGAGGTAAGTCTTACCAGTTGTGAACACAAGATTATAAAATCCAATTAACGTACAAGTTTGATGCACAGTTTAGCCAGGAGTCAAATTGGTTGAATAAACATCCAAGTTGATTATTTGTGCAGGTTTGTGATTGCTGTTTTGTTCAAGTGAATCAAAATAAAGAAATAAATTCAAACAGTCCCTCTGAAATACTGTCAGGTAGTTGGACCTGTATAATACAAAGTTGTTAATGCATTTACTATAGTAACAAGGGAAGAAGAAATTTGCATTTTTAATCTTAGCTAGGCTATACATGTATGCCATCGGATAAACAGTACTGTTCTGCATGCTAGCTCAATATCCTATATAGAGCACTTTAAGGAGTGATAATTAATTGCTGGGGGGGGGGGGAGCTGAGACATTGAGATAAGACGAATGCAAGAGTCCTGCGCTCAGCAGAACTAAATGTAATGACTTGGGGGGGGGGGGGGAGGAAGTAACAAAGCATGACTTGGAATAATCAACCATACTGGTGATAATGCCACGTGTACTGACGTCCATGCTGGTATCCTTAAACTGGCCATGCTAACGTGGATACTTCTTGATCAATATGTGTAAAATTCTTGAAGATTTTGGTTTCAGGGAAAATTTGCATATAAGATTAAGCTCACAGAAAGGAAATAATTGTGAACAGTAAACAGCTATTGGACTGAAATGTTGCAGTTAAGAATTAATAGAAAAGTCTCCTTTATAAACTTTTATTGGCCACCAATGTCTCATTAAATATCAATAATTGAAAAGTATGCCTGTGGTTTTATTAAAGGATATGGCTTGATACAATTTATTGACATGTTTTAAAAGCATATCTTAGGACGAAGTTTAGATAAAGATAAGAGCTCAGTTTCAGAAACCAAACAAAATTATATAAGGAATACAAATTGCATTGAGAAAACAAATTAATAAATGTTCGCAGGCAGAGAGAGACCGGAGCCGTTGAGTAGACGGCCTACCGTATAGACTTCCTTTTTGTTTCGCACGGAACGATTTTATTTATTTATGTATGACATACAAAAAAACTGGTACATTCTTTTGTAAATAATTGAAAGAAGAAAAAAGTATGAATATTAACACGAAATAATTTAAGCTGATGACACACAAAACATTTGTTCAATCCACGTGCAGAACACACAAAATGTCTCCCAATTCTTGCTTTGTGAATCCATTTACAATCGCTTCTCCGTCCAAACTATCTAAAAAATTTCATAATCCTATCAACTTGTTCCCTCGCGCATTTCCAAAATCAATTTTGCTTCATTATATGGGACACGTTCGGAATGAAAAGAGTTCATAATTAATCTATAATTACCTCCGATTATTGTACAACAGCAGTGCGGGATATAGACTTCCTAAAAGGGGGTTCGTACTGCGAGTGCCGATGGCACGGCACGAAGCTTACAGCGGGGCCTCCCCCGGAAATTTTTAAAAGGTCCATACTCTCAGACGCGTTTTCCTGAAATTTGCAACTCTATTTTCACACATACAATTTGATATCTGAGACTCACAAAATTCACTAAACTGCCCTTACCCGTTAGCTTTCATATTTCCTGTCTGGGTATGGCATACAGCGTTGGACAAGTCCCAAACTTTTTACAGGATGGCAGGGCTAGCGCTTCAAAATTTCTAATGGCCCTAGTGTGTCCCCACTAATTCTGGTGAGCAGATTTAGTGTGACTGCGACAACATAATGACTGCAGTTATTACGTTCATTTGGTCGTTCTCAAGATTCAAATCAGGCATACAGTGTAATTTTATTTTGGGGGGAGCATTGTTTCTTAAACTTGAAATGGCAGTGAATACAAATGTTATCCATAAAACTGAGAAAAAAAATATTGTATCCGTGTATGATTCCTTGTACTGCCTCTAGCATTAAATCATGTATTGAAAGCCAAACCATACAGAGCCGATGCAAGCAAACCAGAGAGGAGCCACAAAGATCCAATAATTATACCATAGTTGCTGTATATACTCCCAGGTAGACGTCTGAAAGTCAAAATTCGAGTTCCTAAGTAAGTTAAAGAATCGAGATGCAAATGTGTACATGTATGTTTTTACTGCTTTTTTAAAATTTTGGTGTAGCTTTATTAAAGTATCCATTGTTGAAGTTGCATAGTCTTGCTCCGTCAATTTGTGCACGTACAGATCAACGAAATATTGTGCTAATTGAATAAATATCCTAACATAAAAGACCTAGATAAAGGAGGACGCGTATTTTAAATTTACGTATTTCTCAATAAAATCCAGTCTGAAGCTCTAAAAATGATGCTCTTTTGTTCCAAACACAATGAACCTAAAAAGTATCCTCGAAATTATTCCTTTTAGGCCCATATTGGGATATAAGACTTCCATTTTAAAAAATTACAGTTTTGGATATGCAAATTAATTTTTTTAAAGAAAAAATATACTTTCATAAACTAAAATGAAAAATTCAGCTCTGAAGTTGTGGCAAACGAAACTACACGGTAAGTATGGGGTTACGTTAAGAGGCGAAATGACTGGCCTCCTGTATTACAATTATGTGTAACTGAAATAGCGATCTGACAAATCTGTCGGTGGTTTCAAAATAAAATAGACAAAAGTCATAACCACAATGGCAACATCAGAAGCATGAGTTACAATATTGCGTAAACGAAGCTTTTGATGCAATATACAGCATTACAATACCAAAAAGCACAAAGAGTGTATTATTGAAACGTAACGATTACCTGTGAATGTAAGTGGGTCTCTACCGGGTCTGATTTTTGTGTGTGTTTTTATTCTTTTCGACCTCTTCTCCAGAACAGTCACTCAAATTAAGCTGAAACTTGGTGGCTATGTTCCTTGTGAAAGGATCAAACAAAGTCGTTCACCAGGTGGCGCTGCTGTGGATTCCTGATTTTTAACGATATTTACAATTCGAGTACTTATCAGTAAATGCACCTTTTCGATTGATTACTATGTAAGTCAATGGGCATTCTAATGCTAATTCACATTTTGGACTTGTTCTCCAAAACCATCATCCAGACTGACTTCAAACTTGGTGACAGTGTACCTGGGGGGGGGGGGGGGGGGTCTCTACTAAGCCTTTGCAAATGGTAATGTTCCAGTGATTTGGGATATTTTATTATTTAAAAAAAAAAAATCTTACAAAAAATCTTCTCTAAAACAGCTCACCCAATTGCTTTGATATCACACAGGAACACTCCTAGGGATTCCTAGTTCTTAATTTGTTCACCAGGTAGCGCTGCATTTTTTTTCTATTTGTTTGTGATTTTGTGTGTTTTTGCTATTTTGGACTTCTTCTCCAGAACCGTCACTCAGATTAAGCTGAAACTTGGTGGATATGTTCCTTGTGGAAGGGTCAAACAAAGATCTTCAGTATGTGGCACTTTTGTGGATTCCTGATTTTTAACATTTTTTTTTTTTTGTTTTTTGTTTTTTTTTTTTTGGTTAAATTTGGGTACTCATCGGTAACTGCACCTTTCCTATTGATTACTATGTAAGTAAATGGCCATTCTAATGCTAATTCACATTTTCGACTTTCTCTCCGTTACCATCAACCAGATTCACTTCAAACTTGGTGACAATGTCCCTTGGGTGGGTCTCTACCAAGTTTGCTCAAATGGTCATGCTCCAGTGGTTTGGGGATTTTTTATGATTTTTGTTTTGTTTTGTTCTTTTTCTGGACAAATCTTAAAATATCTCCGAAACCACTCACCCAATTGTTTTGATATCACGCAGGAACAATCCTAGGGACTCCTAGTTCTTAATTTGTTCACCTGGTGGTGCTGCAATTTTTGTCTATTTTCTAATGAATTTTTGTTTGTTTTCGCTATTTTCAACTTCTCCAGAACCTTTCCTGAGATTCAGCTGAAACTGGTTGGATATTTTCGTTGTGAAAAGGTCAAACAAAGTTGTTCACCAGGTGGCACTGCTGTGGATTTTTATTTTTAATGATTTTCTTTTTTCAATTCAGGTATTTATCGTTAAATGCACCTTTCCTATTGATTACTATGCCAAACTTGGTAGGGATGTACCTTTGATAAGTGTCCACCTGTTTTGTCCTATCCCAATTCACAGAACCACAAGTGTAATGAATCTCTAGGTCAGCTGACCATGGGATGTTCTCACAAACCTCTTGTTTTGTTGTCACAAGTGAACGGCAAAAATCAGTTTTTCGTTTATTGAGACAAGTGAACGTTTTAAACTTGCATTACATACAATTTTATATCCGAGGGCACTCCCATTAGTCATGTTAGTGACCAATAGTATATGCCGCTCTGAAGGGCCCGTTTTTTTCTGTAAAATTTCTCGAGAGAAGCTAGGGTAATTCCCCCATATAAGACACATTTTTTCCCTTTCATGGCCCTCAATTTGGAAAAAATTCTCTTTTGTTCAAGCAGTACCTTCCTATCAGGGAGGTGTGTACACCTCCCTGCTTCCTATCGATTTTTTGCATTGTTTCCTACTATTTTTGTTAAAAATTCACCTAACAAAGGTATCGTTTTCAGTGAAAAGTGCCCCGAAGAAGAGTGGGTTTTCGAAGGATGGAGCTGCACACTCCTCCCAAAAATTTGGGAACTTAAGTAACACCTACCTGCACTCCTCTCTCCAGGTTTTACACGCCGCCCAGCAGGTCTGGGCAAAAATCTGAAAAATCACAGTGCAAATTCCAAATCTAAACCAAAACCAAAACTTGCACATGGACCATTAAAATTAAACCCTGATTTTGTGTGTATTTTTTCTTTTTAGTTTTGCGTACTAATATGCTCTAGTGTCACAGGATGCAAACTTTTTCATGTGGTCTTTTTAATATTCGCATGTACAGATTTTGATGCAGTTGTGTGTTGTGTTCGTTGGCGTGACTGGTGTGCCGCTGTTTCGATCTTGTGATAATTTGATAATTTGCACACCGGTGCTTGTTTCTGGACGATGCTGACAGTCGGACCGTGGACAGAGGTCAACAGATATACTACTCGGCGGCTTCTGCCATATGCATTGCAGGATAGTGTGCGCAGGTGTGGGACCAGTGACCCCGTCCATACTCATTTGCATGTTAAATACATGTAGCCCTATTGAGTGGTCTGTTTTTCATACTGCGAATACACTACACTGTAATTTTTTGTGCTCTAGTTGAAGGGTTTTTTGTTGGCAAAAACATCGGAGCAAGAAAATGAAAAAAAAGATGATTAAGTTTTTATCTCAGCTGGACAGGTTCTTCATTTTCATGTCTTTAAATTTTCAGTGTGTTTTTGTGCGTTAACTATAGTTTTAATTTCATTATTTTGGACACAGTTCCAATTTAACGTTTGCCTGCGAGGCAGACTCTGTTTTTTATGTTCTGATTTTTATGTACACGCTGCAGGTAGAAGGCCTGTTTCGCAGAGTATTTAACGTACATGGATGCTAAAACACTACTTAATCGTGTTTATTTTCACGGTTTTATGCCACCAGCCAAATAAGCGAAGATGAAATACAGTAAAATTAAGCAAATTAACTGCCTTCAGTTCCCTCATCCATCCACATACAACCGAACATGCCCGATTGTTGGCAGATATTTTATACACATTTCATACACAGAGAAAATTTCATTTAATTTGGAAAAATGTAAACATTAACCATCCATATAAAGCGGAGCACTTGTTTTTACCTCACTGCCGATTAGTTGCTGGGAAAAAGATAGCGGCCACATTTTGAAATTTCAACTACATGTCAAGGCATTTGTGTCCAGTTTCACACGTCTCTAGCTACGCAGGAAAATATGAAGTCTTTTTTTGGTGAATTCAGTTTATATATTCTTATATTCTTTTGTGAAATATGAAGGGCTAAATCGAGGTGAGAGAGAGAGAGAGAGAGAGAGAGAGAGAGAGAGAGAGAGAGAGAGAGAGAGAGAGAGAGAGAGAGAGAGAGAGAGCCACTTACGACTTTTTTTCGGTTTGGGGTGAAATACTGACAAAGGCACTTCGATTCACTTACGCCTTTTAACGCAGGCCGCAGGCGATCGCAAATGGCAAGCCGTTGTAATATTTAATCCATCATTACTCACATGTGTAAGTAAAACGAATGATAGATTTGCACATAGTGTGTTGTCGTGAATTTACGCAAGTCAAAAGATTTGCACATAGGTGACTTTTTTTTTGAAAAATATAAAAAGGCTTTGTATATCTGTAAAAATACTTTTATTTGTGAGGGTAATAATATCTTTACGCATGTGTGAATATTTTACACATGTGAAAAAGATTTACACATTTGTTTAGATTTAGAGATATCTGAAATACCTTTACAAAAATGTTTAAATCTCTTTTGTGCAATAAACTATTTTACATATGTGAAATATTTTACACATGCGTGAAAAAAGATTTACACAGTAGTGAACTAAATGCTAAAACGGTTTGCTTTTGCAATAAATTCACGAACAGGGAAAAACCTATGTTGGGGCTTGTTAAATTGTTTCTATTCACAAAACAAAAAACACATTGAATATATACTAGGTACCAGAAGGTTAGTTCTGATTAATCTAAAAATTTGAGTCTTTTGATAAGGAAATTTGTCGTGCAGAAGTGGGAAACAGATAGGCAGAATCACAACTACGTTCCATACAATTTTCATGCAAGCATATCTGTCTGAAGTCAGACGATCATTTTCTTTGCTCACCGGATTAATTTAATGTATATGTATGGGGGGGGGGGGGGTGAAAAAGGTATTTTCGTGATGCATAATTGAGCTATTTTCCTTGAATCCTGATTCACGTTTGATTTATTTTCTGTGAATTGTGAATAAACCAAGTCACCCTCTGTGAATTGTAACTTTGATAAAATGTATTGTGCATGAAAGGGAAAATCAAAATTTTGCGTGAAGCGTGTTGAGACACCTCGCCCATCCCCCTCGTGTGTGTGTAGGCCTATGCGTTTATTTTCTGGTCTTGGAAATTCTCATGCTACATTGGCAGACAGTTGACTAATACATGACGATGATTATCACGCTACACTAGAACATATAACAGCAAAACAGAAACCAGGAGGCACCAGGCAACTTAAAAAATAAATAAATAGATAAATAAATAAATAAAATGCACAACTAGAAAAGAAGATTTGCTGTCAAGCAAGTCTGTCTGTATGTCTCTTAATTTTACATAAATTAAATGCTATACAGCTTCTGTTTGTGGTTAGTTGATGCGCCTTCAGCACAAACCTATGAATTAAATATTGAGTGGCGCTTTCACTTATAATGGCTTTGAAAATATGTAGCATTTGAACTTATCAAGTGACCATAATTATCATAAATTAAAAATTTTACAACTTTAGTTTGTGGTTCATTGCATGCACATGCAGCAAAACATATAAATTGAAGCTGGAATGACATCTCTATCTATAATAGTTTGGAAGACATTCGACATTCAGGCTTTCAAAGTGCCCCTAATTGGCATAAATTAAAATTCTAAAACTTTTGGTTGTGGTTCATTGGGTGCACCCACAGTACAAATCTATAAATTGAAGTTGGGATGGCATCTTTACATACAATAGTTTTGAAGATATTCAATATTTAAACTTTTCAAGCGCCCGTAGTTAGCATAAATTAAAAATGTTCAACTTTTGTTTGTGGTTTATTGGATGCGCCTATGGCACAAACCCATAAATTGAAGTTGTAATGGCACTTCTACCTATGATAGTATTGAAGGTATTCAACATTTAACCTTTCCAAGTGCCCCTAATTACAATGAATTAGAATTCTGCATCTTCTGTTTGTGGTTCATGGGATGCGCTACAGCACAAACCTGTAAATTGAAATAGGAATGGCATCGATCTTTTAGTTTTGGAAGATATTCGATATTTAAAATTTCAAATGCCCTAATTTGCATAATTTTAAATGCACTCAACCGTCTTTGTAAAAAGGCACGACTTCATGTATGAATCTCTAGCTCTAAAGCTAATCATGCACCCCAAGTTCCAAGTTTGGATTTTACTTGTTACAGTGACCAGCGTACAATGCACAGGGAACCATGTCAGCACCAATTTAATATGGATCCCGCAGAACGCACTCTGGTCCCATTACTGGGCCCTAATGCCCCAAGGTGGCGCTTGTGCTCTGATGACACAGTTACAGAATTTCTCGATGTCACCCACGTGCAGCTAGCATGTCGGCATTTAACGGCTGGTTAGAACCGGTAGGTGTCTTGTTAAATATGAACATATGACAGCAATTAATTCTGTGTCAAAGGAATACATTTCTATTCAGTATTTAGGGCAAAATGATTTGGCCACATACCCCGGTGAACTGCTATAGCCATAAATACACGTATTATCGTCCACACCACAGTTCGTCCTGTGTAAAATTGATTGATTGAATTTATTCGGCCAAAATCAACATACAGAGTAACATAAAAATACAAGACTCAAAGTAAAACAGAACAGCAACTTAAAATGAGATCGATTTAAAGTATCACACACGCTATGGTAGGAGAGCAAACTAAAATGATCTGCATCAAACTAAAAATACAGCAAGGGCAAAGGGTAGCTCCATTTCTGAGGCATCGACAGTGTTGTTTTGATATGGCCACCATCTCCGCCTCATAAAAGGTTGTGCTTTTCACGCAGACCTTTCAATAAATACCTCAATTGCACGATATACATAAATGTTCCTGTCCAGTGTCTCATATTTATGGGTTCCTTGAAAGTCTGTGTCATTCATGATCAAATTGCATTTTGGTATTTGTCATGACATGGGGAAGAAGATATTGACTTCATTTTCTGCGCCGCTGACAGAATTCCTCCCCCAAATCTTGACCGCTGCCATTGCCGTGCTGCATGCGAGCTACACGCACACGCAAGCTTTATTCCCGTGTGGCAATGGCAAAGCCTCAACAAGTCGTGTGCATATTATTGAAAGTTAAGGACGGGGATGAAATTTTATTTAAAACAAAACCACTAAAAATTCTGATATTTATATTAATGAAGACCCGTCAGAGCACGTTGTACAAATTAGGAAGGACCTCTGGCCCAAACTACTGGAGGAACAGCAAAAAGGAGACATTGTCTGTTTCAACTTTGACTAGCTGATCATAAAATCACCTTTGCAATCCAGCTGATTGGATGCTGCTTATGACTTGATACTGATGACATTCTCCTCAAGGTACTGACATATTTTGTCAACCTCTTTACCAGATCGATTGTTTGCCATTGAATCGGTCCGAATTTGACTCTTTGGATAACTCACAATATAGGTATGTGCTATTGTTTATGTGTTTAAGTACTGGCCAAAATAGGAATACAGCTGCAGGCTTCGTCTTTAGAGACTGCAGTTACTTCTGCTGGAGACTGATGTTAAGTTGAACTGTCCAATTTTTGTGTTTTGGACCCCATTATATTTCTTGCATTTGAATGCCTCATTCCCATTCCATTTGATCTCATTTAAGATGTGTATTTATTTTTTAAATTTCCAGTGATAATGCATTTTTGATTTTGTGTTCTGATGTATGCATTCAAGAAATGGTGGTTGTTAGAGCATCCACGGTGCCACCTGCATCTCATCTGCGTTCTAAAGTGTTGCCTGAAAAATATGCCACCTCACTTTTTTTTAGGTGAGCCAACACAGATAATTGAAAGCCACATGTACTAGCCTGGGATGTTAAGCTGTGCAGCTATAATCTAAGATTCGATAGGCAGCACCTGACCATGGTGAGGAAGAAGATTGACAACAGAATCCGCATTCTTATTGAGAATGGGGTGGCGGAGAAAAAACGCAGCATGTTTGTGGTGGTTGGAGACCATGGCAGGGATCAGGTAAGTCAAACGTACCATAGTTTGTACTGGCCCATATACAGCAACTGCATTGTAGTATTCACACATTTCTACTCCGATAAAATTATGCTTCTTTTTTAAAGAATAGGTATGTGTCCAAATGGACATTTCTCATTTTTGGTTGGGCAGCGTGTGCTGGTTGAACACCCAGTCATTGCATGGGAAGTACATATGTAGCGTGCATGACAAAAATTAATCCACATTGCATATGATATCATACATGTTTGTATCAGACCTTGCTTTTGTTTTGACCAGGTGTAAAATTGTCTGTCACTAACTTACTTGACTATGTCCACTTTTTATCGTTGCTACAAATTCAAAACATCATATCTTTTTGTCTTTTTCTTTGAACTTGGTGGAAATAAAAATCATTAAATTGTGTCTACAGACTTAGTCTAGGAGTTAAATTTAGTGCACAAAGAAATCTAGTGGTAAATTGAATGAAGATAAAAGACAAAGCAAAAGATAGACATGGATTTTTTTATGTTTACGTTTCTATGCATAAAACTTTTCATGTAGTGAAAAGGTATTGAAAGCAATGTTATTCTGTTCATAAAACTATGGACATCAAACGTGTCCCACAGATTAAATCTGTGAATCTCACTTAAGAAAGGGTACTACTTTAAGATTAATATCACTTCCTGGGTAAGAATGGCGCCGTATTGAAGTAGGCCTGAACAAACATGAGATAAACAGATCATAGCATGGTTTGTTGTCGATACGAAGAATATCAACTCACACTAGATACCGTATTGCAGAACTTGTTCGCTCCGCTCACTCGTTCTGCATGTATGGCACCCAGTGCTCGTTAATCTATACAAATCTTTGTGGTATGTTGCAGGGACAGCAGCTGACTGAGTTTCCAACTTGTAGACTTTACACAAGTTTAATATACATGTATATACTGTTGGTGGGGGGGGGGGGGGGGGCAAGGGGTGTTTTTGTGATGCTTGAATGAGGCTTTTTTATTTTTGGTGAATCATGATTCAACTGTGTTTGCTTTTTGTGAATTGTTAATCAGCCAAATTATTTCCCATAAATTGTGATGGTGATGAAATGCATTTTGTGTGAAATGTGAAGGGGCAAATTATTTTTGTGTGAAATATGATACAACCCCCTTCACAACCCTCTTTGTTGGTTGTTTGACAGGTCGTCATCCTCCACCACATGTTGTCCAAGGCAGTGGTCAAGTCTCGGCCATCTGTTCTTTGGTGTTACAAGAAGGAATTAGGATTCAGCAGGTATGATATTCAGTGTACTATGTATTTTATTTATTTGTTTATCTTATTTTAGGGGAATAGGTTTGAGAAATTTTATGCCTTCACCATGTGTGACTACACGAGTGAATCAATCTGTGAGATGGGAGACAACTCACATCGCCAAGAATTTAAACACCAAAATAATCATTGTGAAAGATTTTGTGCAGTATAAAATAAAACAGCATGAATTGAACACAATACATGCCAACAGCTATCATGATTCTACACTAAAAAAATGTGTGGGTTGTTAAAAAATAAATATATACCACTGTAGCCTACCGATCGGTAGGTCTGTTTGCAAAATTGATTTGACTGCTAGATGTAAGTGACATGTGATGTGCGTAAGGTTGTTAAAACTGTCTGATATTGTTATCCAGCCACAGGAAGAAGAGAATGAGACAGCTACAAAAGAAAATAAAAAGTGGAAAGCTGGATCTGAAAGAAGACGATCCATTTGAATTGTTCATAGCAGCTACAAATATTCGATACACTTACTACTCTGAGACTCACAAGATCCTGGGTAACACGTATGGCATGTGTATATTGCAGGTATGTCAACCCACATTTACCCGTATGAGTATGGATGACATTGATATTTGCAGTGTTTTTTTTTTTTGTGATCAAAAGTTCAGAGTATTATTGAGTGTGACCAGTAGAAAGGTCAACAAGTTTACTCAGTACCACATGACATCCACATCTTGAATGAATTTGTGCTGGGTGAAGTATTCTCAAGAATGTTTCATTAAATGTACATCCTACCGTGGTGAAAGAAATATTGCAAAATCTATTTTGACTGTGGTCGTAATGAGACTCTCCTGGCCTGTACTTTTTATCAAGCTGTTTATAATTTTGTCTTTACGGTCAAATAAAAGAATTTTAGTCTTGAGTTCATGGTTTACCACAAGGAAACCATGTGGTTCATTGAGTGTCACATGATATGACGTGTGCAAACTGTGATTTTTCTATGGTGGTAGGATTTCGAGGCCCTCACTCCAAACCTGCTGGCCAGGACAATAGAGACAGTGGAGGGTGGTGGCTTGGTGGTAGTGCTGCTGCGCTCTGTGGATTCTCTCAGGCAGCTGTACACAATGACCATGGTAAAGCGAATGCGTGTTCTAATTGTCTAGTTTGATGCATGCTTGTGCAGTAGATGTAAATTTTGCAGTTGCATTTTACCAGTACAGGCATTTCAGCTGTTGTGGCGGTTTCTTGCATTATCAAAACGTGCTAGCTGACTACATTGTATTGGAAATTAAAGTAGAAGTGGTTATGTGCGACAAGTAGGAATGATTATATCGATGTGTGAAAGAGTGACACATGAAACAGGAGAATGTCTATCCAGGGAGCAAACATTAACTGCTAATACCATTGCACAATTAACCAAAAACTAATATTTATTCAATATAATTTAAGGAAATGTTTCTGGGGCTAGAATATTTTCATATGTACATGAATAATTGAAGATCATAGTTGAATTGTCTGGTAGTTTTGAATGTGTTAACTTCAGATTAACAGTAGTTAAGAAATCTTACACAGATCATACCCTGTCAAATTTTCAATTTTGATGTTATCATACTGCTAAGGAGGACGTATTTTTCAGGAAAATTTTTTCAAATTAAAATGTGGTAATTGATCTGATGAATTTTGTTCCATGAATTGATGAGAAATGTCTGAGGGGTTGAGGGCATACTCAAATATAACCAGCACACCATGCAAGACTTGATCTTGTTCATTTGTAAAGTATAATATTTTCTTCATGCTTTTTAACTTTTTCAAGCAGAAGAGCTGAGTTATATCTTTGATTTCAGGATGTCCATGCACGATACAGAACAGAGGCTCATCAAGATGTGGTTGGTAGATTCAACGAACGGTAAGGAAGATACCTTAAAAGTTACATTGCTTTTCAACTGTATCCAAATCTAACTAGTACTTGAATCACTGAAACAAAAAAAAGTGAAAAGAAAAACATGTTTGTTATGTCTGATTGTGTTACCAGTGCTAGAATTTTTCACCCAAAATTTTAACTGAATGCAAAAGTGAAAATACAAACATTTAAACATGTGCACCATTTATGGCAATGCCCAACTTAACATATGGTGTATTAAAAGAGTTGTCCAAATTATTATTTTGAAAATGAGAAAATGTAAATTGTATAACATGTACTGTTTTTGATTATGTTTAATGGTTTATTTTATTTTCAGGTTCATGCTGTCCCTGGCTTCCTGCAAGACCTGCATGGTGGTGGATGATCAGCTTAATATCCTGCCCTTGTGTTCACATGTGCTTAATATTACACCAGTGCCACCTAAGTCCATGGTTAGCAGAGGAAATTCTAATTTCTTTTAATACATGTGTATTTGACCAAAATTTAAGCCTGAGAAAACAGTTGAAATGTGTTTTGCGTCAACAGCTGCTGCACTATGTAAATCTTCAGGTATTTAAAAATGGTGTGGACAAACCATATGAGAGGCTACAAACTATACAGGAATAGACATGGGAGGGAGGATGAATTATAATCACACTTTCTGCAGATGATATCCAGGGGGGGGGGGGTTATCTATTTTTTTTACCTAAAACTTGTATCAAGCTGAAAACCTCATGTCCTTCAAGGTTTGTTTTGCTTACATTGTTAACAGCTAGTCACTGAGGGACTAATTTCATCGATTCATGTACATGTCTGTCCACGATGTCTATTTTCTGGTGAATATATTTTCCTGTAACCTCCTTCTGTCACAGGATGATCCGCTGACCCCTACAGAGCAAGAGCTAGCAGATTTGAAAGAGTCTTTACAGGATACCCAGCCAGTCGGGGTTCTGGTCAACTGTTGCAAGACACTGGATCAGGTAGGCTGGACCTGGATCATATGTGCAGCAATCCCTCTTTTGGGAGACCACTGTGGGGCAAGCCCAAAAGTGGTCACACAGATCATGGGGTATCTCAATGAAGGACAAATAATGTTGAAGAAATCACACTAGTGTCTCAATACGTGTGGTATTGAAAGGAAGGTGATCTCGCAGTGGAGTAGTCTCTTGCAGGAGGGACCACTGGATTTGGTAACCGACAGTGAAACCTGTTTTGAAAGACCATTGTGAGGAAAGACCATGTTTACTTTGTCCCTTTTGCCATCTTGCCTATGTTATTGCACCTCTATTCAGAGACCGGCTGCCGTGTGTGACCACTTTTTGACGTGCCCTAGAGGTGATCTTTCAAAGCAGGTTTCACTGTACCAGTGATCTGACATATTGAACAGGGGTTAGTGGTAGCGGAGCCCTTTCTCAAAAGCATCAAAATAATTTTCTTCTGTAGCACAGTGTTTTCAGTGTATGGTTTAGGTACAGTATCTCCTGGGAGTGTAGCAAGTTCTGCATGTGTCATGTTGCTATTTTACAAAAGAAACTTTGTGTTTTGAAGCAGATGTTGAACTGTGATAAAAATGTGAAAGATTGCCTTCAAGTTGGTACTTAACTGGCATGTTGCCTAAATTTGCAACGTTGATACATGCGTTCCTTGTTTTCAAGGACAAGATTCAATCATAGCAAAAAGCTGTACCTTGTTCCATCCATATGACTACATGGAGTGGCAAAATATTCAAATGTTTCGAATATCCAAAACTCAAGTGCACACTGTGCATTATAATTAGCATTTGAATAAATATATTTGAAGTAAGAGACTTGTGCATAAGACTATACTTGTACTTGTTTTGCAGGCCAAAGCATTACTGAAGTTCATTGAAGCAGTGTCAGAGAAAACATTACGTAGTACCGTCACCATGACAGCAGCACGAGGACGTGGAAAGTCAGCGGCTCTTGGCCTTGCCATGGCTAGTGCTGTAGCTTTTGGGTAAGAAATACAAATCACGTAATAAACAATAGAGTTTGGTGACTTGGTGACTTTGGTGTAGGCATGGTTTTTTGTTTGTTTGTTTTTGTTTTTTTGTTTTTGTTTTTGTGCTTATGTTGTTTAAAAGTCTAGGGGATAACCTCAGTCCAAATAACGCGCTGCACACTGTTTATGAGCTGTCAAGAGAATAGTCCTGGCTCTTTAATAGCTCGGCTGACTTTTCAGTTGCAAGGCTCGTGTTGTCACTCTCTATCTGTCTGACCATCCTCGATCTAAAATTTACATTTAAGTAGTGGGGGTCCGCCCAATAGGGGGGACCCGTTCTGTTTTCGGGTTGTCGATTTGTAAGGATGTGCACATTGTCGTTTCAGCGATATCTTCAAAATGCGTCCATGTATTTTGCTCAAATCTGGCAATATGCTTACCTTACCTGGCAAGATAAAATGACTAGATTTTGGGGTCACCATAACCTAATTTGAGCAAATGGCAGTCTAATTACATGCTCGTTAGGGCTCGTTACTGCAATATCTCCATAATGCTCCAATGTATTTTGCTCAAATTTGGCAGTATGCTGATATAGCATGCCAAGATGAACTGATTAGATTTTGGTGTCACCATGACGTAATTTGAGCAAGTGGCGGACCCTTCAGTCAATGCTTGCATGGAAGGAATGTCTAGTTCAATTCTTTTCTCAAGATCACTGATACCTTTTGTGTTTAGTAAATACCATCTCTTACCATACTCAATGTTTACTTCCAGTACTATTATTTTCTTTATATTCCTTTTCTATCTTGTACTTGGATTCTGGTAATCACACACTTCCATCGGTGTAATAATTGCTTCATTTATTTTAGATCTATATTATTATCTTTCAGTATAAAGTAATTCAGTTTGTTTTCAACATGAATTATGCTACTTCATAGGGCCTTTTTGTTGTTCAATTGCTAACTTGAGAACTCTTTTTGTTTGGACTTTGGTATTTCACACAATGATAGCATTTTCACATGAAGGTGGCTTTCTGTTCAAGTCCAGTAGAAGCTGCACATGAGTAATCTACACATTTCCTAACGTGATTACTGTTACCATAGTGACAGCTTTTATTAAATGCACATTTGGTTCTGTAGCTTTTGTTCACAGTAAACGGGGACAGATCTGAACTTTGAAAATCTTTAGCCAAAATTGGAAATAAAAGCAAAATTCATGGAAAGTTCACCCCAGGTCCTTTAGTAATTAATTCATTAAAACAATTTACATGATTTAGCCTTTTGCACATTTCTTTAGCCAAATTGAGGAAATAATAGCATTGGGCTAATTGGATAATGGTACCAGTGGTCTCTTGAGTAAAGACTTCTGTATGACTGGCTCTCCTGAAGCCAAAGAGGAACTTTATTTTACAATGTTTTGATAGTTTGCATGCAGATATATGTATAACATGTATGAAAACAATACTCAGATGCTCAGAAAGTTGGCTGTATAAAATTAAAAAAAAAAAAAAAGTTTTTGTTTGCTTTTTGCCCGTTTTTCAACTTAGATACTCCAACATATTTGTGACCTCACCAAGTCCAGAAAATTTGAAGACCTTGTTTGAGTTCGTGTTCAAGGGATTTGATGCTTTAGAATACCAGGTAAGCTCCTATAGGTGTGTTCATTTACAAGAAACACTGTACAACAAAAGTCTCTTTGAATTCTGCTTGGTATCAAAGTTTACTTAACTGTTGAAATGCAGGAAACTGTGATGGTTTTTCTAGTGTAAACTGTCTACCTTCATTGTCAGCCATATAATTACCTATGGTGCATTATAGAGTGGCTCTTTTTCAAGTGAGCTTGCTTGCAGTTAAATGAAGAATAAATGCAGATGATTATCATTTAAGTGATTGAGACCAACTGAAATAATGATAAGTTTCTTGCTTTTTTGAATGAATAAGTTCTGTTTTATTGACTCTTTGTAACTCATTTATTACTGTGTTAAAAACTGTGATGTGAGAAGTTTGGTGATAGCTGAGCTGCGACAGAGAATGAAGGTTTAAATATTTACTGAATATATGTGTAGAAAGTGGTTGTAGCCCATGGACTTTACATCAGTGCTTTTCACATTCAGTTTTGTGTTACTTTTGCCAGGAACACTTGGACTATGAGCTGGTCCAGTCGACAAACCCCGAGTTCAACAAGGCAATAGTGAGGGTCAATATATTCAGAGAGCATAGACAGACAATACAGGTATGGCCAGGTCAAAGGTACAGGCAAATATGAATAAAACCTGCCATGAGAGACCACCACCAGGGATTGCCAAAACTGTGGTCTCTCATTAGAGGTACAGTAAAACCTGTTTTGAGAGACTGCCCCTACGGAAGGCCAAAAGTGGTCACATAAGGCAGATGGTCTCAATAGAGGTGCAATAGCATGGGGAAGATGGCAGAAGGGACATGGTAAACATGGTCTGAAAAGGCAGGTGGTCTTTCCCCACAGTGGTCTCCCGAAACAGGTTTCACTTTATAAATAAAATAAAAAGTACTGAGCATTGTATCTTGGAAGGGGTGGTCTCTTAGTGGAGTTGTGTGTCAAGACGAGTGCCACAGAACTTCCCTTATGTGTATGTTTGTACTAAATTTTGTTGACTGTACAAACAAATGGCATTTAGTATTACAGAATTGGCATTATAAATGCAAGTAAACAGTTACAAAGAAAGAAAGGAAGGAAGGAAGAAAGAAAGAATTTCTGGGAAAGCAATATGTCTGTGTTGGCACACGGACATAATTACCAGTACTGTGGTTCAGTGAGTAGTTCAGCTAAATCTCTTTGAGGTTTATATACTTCAAAATATGGAGAACAAGTGAACAGTTCAGCATACTTCAGTCCCCAGACCATACTAGTGGTGCTAAGCACATGAATTTGAGCAGCACTCTTAAGAGCTGGTCTTGGTTATTTCAGTACATCCACCCAGGCGACGCCCACAAGCTGGGCCAGGCAGAGTTGGTGTGTATAGACGAGGCTGCTGCTATTCCTCTGCCACTTGTCAAGAACCTGCTGGGACCATACCTGGTCTTCATGTCCTCCACAGTTAATGGGTAAGGAGATTTATGTTGAATTGACATGCAATTTTTTTGGACATGCCAGAAATGTGAGAGAATGTACGTAGTATTTCCTTTGGCCTGTTTCATCTCTGTACAGGAAATGTCTTCCTGGTGAACAATGATTACATGTGGGATAAGCCTGGAAGACTTGAATATATGCAGTACCTCACTGGTAAAGAGGGATCCCCTGACATCTGACCACTTACATATTACAGAATGTGTCACATGATTCCTCTGGATCGGTGCTGCCATCTCAAGTCTAAATTCTAGTTTTCCAAAGTACATCCCATTGCATGTGTGTCATGTACCAAAATGTAAAAAAAGTGTAAACATACGTGTTAGGAATATTGTCTATGCAGCAAAATACATACACTTGATTTTGTCCAGGTACAGATTGTGTCTACAGATTAAAGTGATATTTTGGTGTATGTGCATTCAGGTATGAAGGCACAGGGCGCTCGCTCTCCCTCAAGCTTATACAACAGCTGCGGTTACAGAGTTCAACCTTTGGGGGAACGTCCAGCGAGGTGAAAAAAGCAGCCAACATGACCACAAAGGTGGAGGCTGGACCATCTAGCACAGGTTAGAGAACAAAGCCACCCATTCTTACTAATCATGGTGCAATTTCAAGGTACATGTATTGTGCTTTCCCAAACGTCCCTTGATGTTGTAATGAAAATATATTCATGTATGGAAAATATGTAGAGAAGTAGAAGTATAAGCTAAATGTGGTGGTATGTGTAGTTTATCATTTCTGAAAACTGCAAGTGATGTTTAATTTCCAATTTGCAGGCATATTTTTAAGGGTGTGAGCACCTTCCTCTTGCAGGTCGAATACTTCATGAGGTGACCCTGAATGACTCAATCCGTTATGCCAATGGGGATGCAGTGGAGAAATGGTTGAATGATTTGCTGTGCCTGGATGTGACCAATGTGCCCCGAGTCTCCTCGGGCTGCCCCGTGCCCGCCTCCTGTGATCTCTATTATGTAAACAGAGACACGCTATTCTCCTATCACAAGGCATCCGAGGCATTCCTCCAGAGGCTGATGTCTCTTTACGTGGCGTCACATTACAAAGTAGGTGTGCTTGGAAGTCCAGAATTGTACAGCTCCATCTAGAATTGAATGAAGTTTAACTGTGATTACATACACTGCTGTTCCAAGTAAAGAGCACTCTTATTGCCAGAAGTAAATGGTCTTATATTGCAGGTGGTCTCAAAATGGAGGAAAATTTATTCGAGAAACACACCAGTGTTATGAGAGGACAGACTTTCAAAGATCTGTGGACTCTCCCAGGATCTGGTCTGCAGAGCAGGAACCTCTATGTATACCTTAAATACATGTATTGCACTGTCCTAAAGTGTTGAAATAATTCCAGATTCGAATTCTGCATGGTATGACCTTTCATACGAGCACTGTAGTATTCTTATATTTCCAAAGAGAAAAAGAATTGTCCAGGTCAACAGCTTGTTGCATGCTAAACATACTGAGGAAAGCTAGTGACTCAAGTCAACAACCTGGCACTGAAAGAAAGAAATCAAATGTAATCAGCTTCTGTAAATTGGGATTGAGAATTGAAATGAAGACAAGCAGGCATTTGCAAAGTATTCAAAATCAAAATACATTTGGTTCAGTGATCTATGGTACCCCATGATGAAAACAGATTCAGGCATACCTTTTTTTTTTTAAGTAAACTGGGTGTCATAAGCAGAAGTGATGGAAAGCAAAATAGATTGGGAAAACTATAAGGTTGTAAAATACAAAGATGCAAGGCTATTTTAGTACGTGTATATAGACAGCTCTTTCACATTTTGACAGAACACCCCCAATGACCTACAGATGTTGTCTGATGCCCCTGCTCATCATATATTTTGTCTGCTGGGTCCAGTAGACCCAACCCAGAACACGCTGCCAGAAGTCCTCTGTGTGTTGCAGGTAAGATGATTACATCCATCCAAAATGAAAAACGCGGTCAGAATTTGGAATTGAAATTAAAGGCACACAAAACAAATGTATAGAATTGTAGGTAACAACTGTGAGACAAGAGGGCCTAGAGCTTATATTTTACTTGTGTGTGTGTGTGTGTGTGGGGAGGGGGGGTGGCAATCAATTCAATAATTGGTTTATTGATTGGCATGCTTCTTGTGGGTTATCGGTTTTGTTTGCCAATTACACCTAGAATAAAAATGTTGGTACCACATAAGCACAATGCAATTGTCATTTGTATCACATGTATTTTAATTTTTGCCCTAGTGTGCTTCTGAAAGATCGTGATTTTCTGTGGGAAGCCTTTCAACGTGCATGACAAAGCGTGTCCCCATTTTTAGTCAGTACACCAACTTATGTTCATTGGTGAAGCAATAATGCTCGAAGACCATGATAGTCCATGTTTCTATGCAGATTAGTGTGATGACAATTGCACAGGTTGTCAACAAAATAACGTGTAAATCAGGGAAAATGTAAAGTTTACACATCCATCCAGGGGGTTTTGCAGTTAAGAAATCAACTTGAGAAGAACCTGGGTCAGTGGAAATTGTGTGTGCATAACCTTGATGGAGCATCCATTGTCATTCATGTGTCAAAAGGTATTCACAGAACAAGCATGCCCAGTGGTTTGTGGCTGGCGAAGTGTGGCATAACCTGTACCTCACAAGAACCTTCCAGCTTGCTCTAATTATATGCAAAATTATTTATTTGGGAACTTAAACTGGGGAGTTAGAATCAGAGTGTTTTTTTTGCTGGTAGAGAGACAATATAGACACATGAGGAATTCTTCTCCCCTTGCACTAAACTGGCTGCTTCCGAATCTGTTCAGGTCAAAATTCAACACCTTTGGGATTAAGATCATTATTTTGATAGATTCCCCAGTCCAAACTTTTATGCACCTTCACATATAGATTGCAGTCAGTAACGTTTTGATAGGCATGAGGTACATGTACCAATCAGTGAGAAGCGGTAATCATTTGGCGTGCTCGTCTTGGTTATCCATTGGGGTTTTCAAGGCTACCACACAGCAATGTGTTGTACCACCCAACTTCTCAAGGGAGACGCCCACGATTTTCAATTTGGCTTCAATGAGATCCAGTGGGATGAAAATTGGTCAGCACAGCCTTCCCATAATTCCTGGTGCTAACAAGTGTTCCATATCATGGTTATGTAAATGTATATATCATTAAATGAAAAGATTTTTCTATAAACAACATTAAATCTTCTCTTTTTTGTGTGTTAGCTTGTAGTTAATCTTATCCGCTCAAATTGCACAAAAGCGCATAGATGTGGAAGGGCAACTACATTGTACTCTTACTTGAAATTCTTGAGTGAAAGCACTTTGAGTGAGAACTGTAGTTGAGACTTTCCAGGAGAATATACCCAGGGCAGAACTTTCCCTGACATGGGTTGGGTATTTAGTGTCCAACTTGCATCAAGGAGAACTTTCGACTCGATTGTATACTAATTGGGAAGCTAAGGTTTATTTTTTTATCAATTGTGACAGGTGTGTCTGGAGGGGGAGATATCAAAATCTACAATCATGAACAGTCTCTCGAGAGGCAAGAGAGCATCTGGGGACCTCATCCCATGGACCGTATCCCAACAGGTAAGAAACATAGAGCCTCGGCAAAAGGATCTGTCATAATTGAAGTGAAGAGGCCTCATTTTGGGTAACACAGACCCAGCAAGCAGGTTCTGGTTATACACTTTATAAGTAGCATTCATTTATTTTTAAGTTGTTGGACAAGTCTTGCGATTTACGTGTAGAGAAAAATTGTGTAATGACATCCGAGTAATATATAAGTTATATAATTTTAGGTGTTTCTGCACATAAAACTTTGACTCTGTCAAACTTATGAGAAATTGACACCTTTGGAACTTTTGTCCTGTCACTTGTCTATGATTCTGATTTTGCAGTTTAAGACTCTTAATTCCCCCAGCAACAGTTGTCATTTGATATGTGCATGTGCTTGTAGCCAATGACTTTTGCAGTGAAAATTTAGATACCAGTCAATCCCGCCGCAGGCAGACTGAACTCAAATATCTCTTAGATAATATACCTTTTCTATCACAGTTTCAAGACCATGACTTTCCAGGATTGTCTGGGGCCAGGATTGTGAGGATAGCTGTTCACCCTGACTATCAAGGGGTAAGTACATGTATGGGCTTCTGGAACTCGTTCAACATGACATATATTTCTTTCAAAGTAAAATGAACGCCTGGATTTAGCTTTCAAAGACTTTTGATGAAGAGGGTTAATGTCCGTCTGGATTTCCACCTGTCTGGTTGTGCACATTGGATGTACGTCCGGATGTGCACATTCTCGTTACTGCAATATCTACCGAATGCCTCCTTGTATTTTGCTGAAATTTGCCAATATGCTTATCTTACCAAGATAACTGGTTAGATGTTGGTGTCACCATGACCTAATCTGAGCAAATTGCAGCCTAATTACATGCTCGTTAGGGTGGACCCTTCAGTCAAAGCTTTACGCTGAAGCCATGTCTAGTTCATATATGTAAATGCTAAAATTGTTTTGAAAGAAAAAAATCACATAAGCAGACATTTTACCTCCGGCGAGTTTGGCATCCTTAAGGGTGTGTGTTAAAATGTTGCCACACAAGATACAAGAAAGACTTACTGTATGTTAAAACATTGCCACGTACATGTATATACATTGGTAAATGTCTCCCGTGAACGCAAGTTTAAGCCTGCACTAGCTTGTATTATAAAAATTGTATTTGGCACTGTAGATGGGGTATGGGAGCAGAGCCCTGGAGTTGCTCCAGCAATACTACGAAGGCAAGATACCCAGTCTGCAAGAAGGGGAAACACCGACACAACAAGAGGCCCAAACAGTGTCCAGTGAGGTAAGCCCCACGGCCTTTAATTAATCCCTAAAGTGTTCAGTTTTGTAGTGAGTCAACAGCTTTCCACTGTGTGCATTTTGATGCAATGCACTCATAGCATGCCGTGGAAAGCCATTGACCAGGTTTGTGTTTTTCCTCAGGAAGTATGGGCATCGTGTTGCTTCATTGGAAGATCAGTGTGTGGTACACTTGAATCTGGAATCATTAGCCTGCAGAGGAACACAGCTTCCTGTCATTAATACGAAAAGAGCTGATGGACATCTTCGCGGGTAACTGTAGCTTTCTTGTAGAGTAGCCAACCATGAGTTCTTATTGCCCTGACCAGATTCAAAGTACTGTAAGGTGCTTTAATTTCACTGTACTCTTTAATTTTTCGCTTATTTTGCTGGTGGCACAAAACCATGAAAATAAAAGCATAGTGAAACAGTATTTCAACATTGTTTGAATAGGAATTATGTGAAAAATAATTAAATCAAAACTAAAGTGAAGTGTCAAAAATACGAAAACCATGAAAATTTAAACATACGAAAATAAAGCAATTTACAGTGGGTGTCTGAATAGATTTACAATAATGCAAAAGAGATGGTACATGTACCAGGGACCTGCCAAGTGATGATGTGTCCAGACAGGTTCGTATAGTATCTCAAAGGAGACAACGCAGAAACTCCTTGCCTGGTGCTGACAGTTTCTTACTGCATGGAGAAGGTATTGATGGTTGTGCTTACTTTGATGAAATTCAGTCAAAGTCCAGATGTTTTCAAAATCTGTCACTTTATACTGGGAAGAAAGTCAGAGCACAGTGTAGCAACAAGTAGTTGTTTACAGTTGGTGAGCTCTTGAGTGAGGGAAGTTGAAACAAGAATGGCAAAGGTAGAACATAACGGACAGGGAATGTTGATGGATATACGATTTTTCATTTTAACTTTTACAATGAACAAGTTGAAGTTCGAAATGAAAGATAAATGTTTAACATGTTAAAATTATTAGTACAGTGTGTTGAAACTTAGTGAAAAAAGTTCTATCAAAGATTATTTATCCTTATACCACTTCATAAAGAAGGCATGAAATCCTGCCGAAACCAAATGTGCACATAAGGTGTCTGTGTTTGCAGGCAGTTGGTCTACTGGATGAAAGGATAACAGCCAGGAAGAACCTGCCTCCAATGTTACTGAAGCTGAGTGAGCGACAGCCGGAGATGCTGGACTACATGGGAGTATCCTATGGTCTCACAGCTCCACTGCTCAAGTATGCTCCCATTGAATGCCTGATTACACTAGAAACAAAGAAATCTGCAGCTTTTTCCGTGTGACAAATTTTGTGTCTTGAAGGGAATATTTTGTTCGTGCCTGCATACCTTCCCACTTACATGAGTTACATGAATATTATGCAAAAACTATGCAATTTTTTCAGTATTGGTGAATGAAAAGTAAATGAAAAAGTTGATGATTGTTGAACACACCAGCTGAACTGTCATGGTCAAGATTGTAAATATAACATTGAAGAGACAACTGGTTTAAAATTTAGTTTGGAATGTTTACATTTGATTTAATATAAACATTGCAGGCATATGAATACTGCTGGATTTTAATTTTCCATGAAGACATTTTATGGAAATATTCTAAGGCACTGTAATGACAGTGGTCATGACGTGAGATTCTACCCGCTGTTGCGTCCTCCAGCTGGCAGTCGCCCTATACGCTACTGTTGCATTGGGCATTTTGTCACAAAAAAAATAGCAGGCCCTGATTTTATATCAATTCAATATGTTTTGGGCCATCAAAATGCTAAAATTGTGCTTCTTTTACAAGGGAATTTATCGTGAAAATGAATATAAATATGGGTGTTGAACATGGTTTTATGGGGTTGCATAGCCTGCATTTAACATCGGGGCTGTTTGCATACTTGATGTGAATCACTGCAGTGAAGCATGTAATATGCATTTGAGTTGGGTCATGTGTATATATTGTGTGTGAATCGCAGTGGAGATTTATGTTGTACAGTGGTCTCCCTCTTTTGGAGTGGCCTTATAAGAGGGGGAACACTGTATTTCTAGTATGACTATGTTTTCACACATCTCATGTTACGCAGGAAAATGGCAGTCAGTTTGCTTTGGTTTTCTTTGGGTATAGTCTTGATTAGTTCTCATATCTTCTCATTATGCCCATTTGAGCTTTTGCTCTTTTTATGAAAAACCTATCAGCTACGCCTTGGTCAGTTTAAGGAAAACATGTCTATTTTTAATGGGCTTTCTGTGTTTGTGTTTGACAGATTTTGGAAAAGAGCAGGTTTTGTACCAGTTTATCTACGACAGACAGCTGTAAGTAGAACTCTTTAATGTCACTTTTGTCAAACTTGTCATCAGGTTTCTTTTCACTTTCGCAGAAATTTCATCTTAACAATATTTCATTGTGAAAATTATAACAGAGTAATGGCAGAAAATATCTTAATTATGGCATCAACTGTTTTTTGCAGATCTGTTTATACATGTAGACTTTCTATATAGGATGGGCTGTATAATTATCCAGTTTCCCAAGGGATAAATTTTCTTTGTTTTTTCCTCAAAGAGGTTCATTTGGAAATACAATGTATTTATTATTTTTTGTTGACGTAGAGGTAGAATGGAACTCGACAAGATACCATTGCAACATTTCATAATTTATTTTTATACATGCATGAGGTCTCTCAGTCCGTTAAAGTGTGGAGAGGAGAAAGGATCGATTTGATAAAACTTTTGCATTGAGTGAAACACAGTTTAAACATGCTATAACCTGTAATTGCATGAATGGGCAGTCAGTGAAGCCATGGAGCCTGCAGTGCCTTGGTGTATTGTAATATGTCAAATTAAATTGAGTTAAAAAAACACATCAAGCTTTTTAAGCAATCATTCTTTTGACAGAGATTCAAAATTGGCACAGTTGTACAAATATTTTTGTCTTTGGGGAATGTGGTCTCCCAACTCACAATCTTCATAGTTTTTAAGGTGGTTTCCGAAACATAACTGTAATTATCAGCAGCCCGAAGCTTTTAGCCAGCAGCAGACGGAGTCAGCGATTTTCTGTGGTGCATTGTGGATGCAGTGTTCCTAGAATGTGCTGAAAAATTTTAGACTAGTTGCCAATATCATTATTAGTTAGAAAACATGCGCTCACACTCACACACAAGCACCATTGATAACACCGAATCATTTCTTGTTAGTATTTTGAATGGGAAAAAGTTACAGGCAGATACAATGGCATTAAGTTTCTCTGGGTTAAGCATTTTGTTCTTATCTTACTGCAGAATGAATTAACTGGGGAACATTCTTGCATCATGCTGAAGGAGCTTGGTGACAAGGAAGAAGATGCTGAGGAAAAACACGAGGAATCATGGCTGAGAGCTTACTGGAAAGGTGGGTAGGGAACAGGGTCAGTCATGTAGCTTCTAGGTGACACACCACATAATAAGGAGTACTTAAGATGTTCAGGTTAAATGTTATATGTTGTGTCTGCAATATGTGATGACTTTCTTCTGATTGGATATTTCCAAATTTATGTGCAAAACAGGACAAAATTTGTACTAGATTTCTGGCTATATAAGTGTTGCAGCTAGGCATCAGGAAAAATACATGTACAATGTCACAGTGCATCTGGTCATCTGTGTCCATATTCACAAAGGACTTCATCCAATTCTTAGGATTAAACACGGGACAAAATTTCATGGATAAATAATGTTCCTGCCAAACTGTTTGCTTAAATTTCCTAAACAGACACCAGCATGCAAATCATTGGATTTTTTGCTTCGTGGCAATATTGTTAGGCCTAGGGATAAGTGATCTGAAGTTGAGTACTGAAGTTTTAAAGAAATTATCAATTTTAAAATAGCAGTCAAATTCTTTGGTACCATCAATGTGGGTGGAAGATTGAGTCATTTGGTCAGTCAGTGGAAAGACCTGTAAAATTGATGATCTTCACCATGTACAATGTATACAATTTTCTGTGTTTATTGTGAAACAAAGTGCAAGAGAACCGTAAATTATCGCTGTTTCTGTCATTTTGTAAGAAAATGTTGCTCTTTTGCATTCTGACAGACTTCAAGAGGAGGTTTGTTTCGCTGCTGGCTTATCAGTTCCATAGTTTTCATCCTTCACTGTCACTGAGTGTGCTGACACAGAAGAATGTCAAAGACAAGGCAACGGGTAAATAATTTTATTGTCACAAAAGCACCAAACTTGTTGTGTCATATGAAAGAGGAATGAAGCACTAAGTTCCCACCACCAGGGCCAATTGTTTGAGTAGACAGACTCCATGCCAGTATTATGTGCAAGGACACAAGGTCCAATTTCACGCAAGAGTGTCCTCAGAATTTTGCCTGTTAATATCGGTGCAGAACAGAGTATGTCTGAGAAGACAACAGAGCTAAATACATGTACCGTGATGGTAAATGGGCATGCCCTGGTGTTGTTGGCATACTAAGGTTTGGTCCACCATTCTGCATGTGAAAAATTTGGTAGAAAATGGGGCTGCAGGCATCTTTCTTTGTTCTGAACAACATTAACCGACTCTTTATCCATTTAGTTGATGTGCTTGTTTTGATTTTCTGTAGACCCACTGCAGTTCCATCAGTTGTTAGTCAACAGAACAGTGTCGCTCTCATGATGAGGACACTTGTACAAGCAATGTCACTTAACCATCTGCAGATAACACTTTTTGTAGCAAATAAATATATTTTTTTGTATAAAAATAATATGATTAGCATCTTGTAAGTTTTAAAACTTAATGAATGACTTTTTTAAGCTTTTAGCTGTTTGAGTTGTTACTTTTATCATAGAATCTCCTGTGGTCTTGTTCAATACATAAATATGCCCTGCTGCCTGCCAAGTTCCTTGCTGCAGCCTTGGTGGCAGCGTAGGATCGCAGTTAATATGAATACCTCCTATTCACATGACAGCAACTTCAGTCATGATGAGGAATCATAAGAGTTAATTACACGTTTACCTTTTTTTTCACAGCCATGACGAAAGCACAGCTGGACAATTTCTTCACTAAGTATGACTTGAAGAGGTTAGAACTGTACTCCCAGAACATGGCCGACTATCACCTAGTGATGGACCTTCTGCCCAGTGTTGGCAGATTGTACTTCAACAAACAAATAGACGTCAGTCTCAGTGCAGCCCAGTCAGTGAGTTCAATTATAATTATTATAAAATGTATACATGTACATGCAAGGTGTACTATATGTTGAGGCTAATATGGAGTGTCTTTCCAGTCGTTTTGTACATATGGCAACATCAGAGGTGTTCCAAAAGTACCCTCAGGAGAAATCGGTCCAACAAATTTGGTAATAGAGCACGACTTAGTTCATCAAAGTATCAATCCAGATTTCCAGAATGCCCTGCTGGGCCCAGATTCTCAAACTACTGGGTAATTACTCACTGAATAATTCCTCAACACATATTGCTTTTGATTGGTTGAGGAATATGAGCCAGCCAATCATATGTACAGGACCCCTAGAGACTGAGAAACATTCTCAGGTCTGAGTAATTACTCATTGAGTAAATGACCTGGAAAACCCAGGCTCCAATTCTCAGGACCCAAATAGCTGTACCCAATGCATGCCTAGATCTCCTGTGTGGCTTCAGGTTAGGAACAGAACCAGGAAATTGCCGTCCATGTATTTAAACTTATTTTTCACTGAGGCTTAATTTGAAGAATGGTTTGAAAGTAGAACTACATATGAGTGTGCATGGTCTGTGTGAATGGTTTTGTTCAAAATATTTGCCATGATAAACTTTGCCAATGAGTGGTTCAGATTAATTATACTCTATTCACTATGGTGCCATTTGCTACTGGAATAATATAACACCAAGCTGAAACCCTGTCTGTCCAGGTCAAACAGACTTGTCAGCAGGGAAATGCTTAGGGCAAACAAAATGTTGCTTGAGAACATTCAAGTCTACAGTCCTTTACACAAACATGATCTGTAATGTATCATTGAAGGCACAGACAGTTTTATGCAACACTGTCATCAAGGCATCAAGGACCACCTGCTATTTTGAGACCGCAAATCAGCAAAGGTGGTTTTGAAGGGAGAATGTCAATGAAATGTACATTTGAACGTATCGCGTGTACACTTTGTAGGCAATCCTCCTGGGTCTAGGCCTACAGCATAAGACAGTGGAGGACATGGAGAAAGACCTGGAGCTGCCCGTCAGTCAGATCCTGGCTCTCTTTAATCGTCTCGTCAGGAAAGTGACACAGGTAAGAATAGCCTCACATTTCAAATCTCATTTTAAGGAAAGTGAGAGCTTGAGAAATCTAATTATAGCAAAATTTTTGTAGACTTGTTTGTAAATTACACTGGGCCATCAGAATTATAATTTTCCATTCCAAAGGGATAGTCTTGACTATGAACATGGACCATGCCATTGAATTTTGCAGTATGTGCACAGCAATAATAAAGCTGCTGTCATGCATGGACCCTCTTTTCTTTCTCTTGAATGACAGAACCCAATTTTCATGTATGCATCATGTTCCAAAACTCCTTTGAGCTTTTTGTCTGCATTTGGTATATGGTGCTAACTGGCAGTATAACGTGAATGTTTTCAGCACTTGAATCAAATAGCAGAGGCAGAGGTAGCCAGAGAACTGGTGGAGCAAAAGGAAGTTGTCATGGACCCTGTCAGCCAGACTATCGATGAGGAACTGGTGAGTCAGGGAGTGTATCTTTAGCATCCTAACACAGTCCATTCTGCAGCTGGTAGTTTTTTTTGTTTTTGTTCTTTTTGTTTTTTCTTTTTGTACCTATTTTTAGTGAAAAATTAACAGGGGAATTGTTCATTAAAGTTTAACCATAACCATAAGGAACTTTCATTCAAGCATAAGCATTGCATAATATTGTCTCAAGTTAACAGATTTATTCCTTAACAGTTTAGTATAACAGTTTTGTCATACTAAACTTGTGTCTCTACTTGGCAATAGGTTTAGGGCCTTTTCTCCATCAGTATTGTCTTTAGGGAGATAGCTGTCTTGGCACTGTATCCCTCCTTAGTAACCCAGAGTGGTTACTAATTCACACGACATGCCAGAGATTTCTAAACGTCACAGCAACACGTCCGTCTGGATGGTTGGACTGATAGTTTTGTCATGCGTTGCTTGGTGACCCTTCTAGGACGTGGACCTAATGTACATCAGCAACATTACCCCCTGCTATATAAACAGCATGCAGTATTTCGTAACCATCTCTGTCGAGATTCTTTCGAATCGAAACCGGTCAGGCTTTTTCCACAGCTTTTAGTTTTCACGCCACTGGCTTTGATGGGTCTTTCACTAGTCTCAAGTGAACCCTTTGGCCTATGGGCCGAATGGGTGTTGTCGTCAGCTGTGTGTGTGTGTGTTTCTACACCTCTGGTCTCTTCAGATTTTGTTTCTAAGCTGTTACTGTTTTGTGCTTTGACACATTTATGTGAAACTTGACATATCAGTATACAGTGAAATCTCCAATTAAGACCAAGACACCATTTCTACATAAGACCCCCAATTTCCAGACCCGTTTTGTTTATCCGTAATTAAATTATATCCCCAATAAGATTTCTCCCTTATTAACACCACATTTTTTCAGTCCCTTAGGTGGTCTTTATAGGGAGACTCCATCATATTAGGATTGAAGGATGTATCATTTGCAAAAGTAGGTCACTTGATGATTGATCCTTGCAGTCTTTGATTGTTTTGGTTAGTGACCACAAGATGTGCAGCATGTCTCAACTAGCTTTCTAGTAATCCATGTTTACAGTAGTGATCACTAGGTGGCGGGAAATTACCTCACAGTTTTGACCACCTTATGAGCAGCAAGAGGTGGGAATGAGTTGGTAGCCAGTGCTACTCACTCTGTCGGTGTCTGATAGTACAAACAGATGTGTATGTGGGATGTATGTAACATTTTTAGGGTATCACCTGCAAGGTAACTTCCCAATAGTAATCATTTAGTGCATGCATCTGTCCCTGGCACATCAGTTTCTGGATGGCAAGTCAACACGCAATTCACCTCAGACTTTCATACTTCACACAGTGTTGGTCCGTTATGAGGGCTGT
Organism: Hermodice carunculata; assembly: GCA_964020975.1. Lineage (NCBI taxonomy): Eukaryota > Metazoa > Annelida > Polychaeta > Eunicida > Amphinomidae > Hermodice > Hermodice carunculata. The sequence goes on from OZ026626.1 coordinate 24,679,744, forward strand.
GTTGGGATAGTAAATAGATGAAGAGGACCTATTTTCCGAGGTCATGGTGCAACTTGACTCAATTTATGATCAAGTTGCATCAATTTTGATGCCCTAAGAGGGCACTTGCACTGCAGTGACATCTAGTGTTACTGTAGCATCTCATGGGGAGAGGTACTCCTATGTCTCATTACGCCATCCATCATTGGTCAATAAGGAATGGATTCACATAAATATTTTATTTTCCACTGTATTACGTTCCAGTGGTGTCACAAATGCAGACTGATATATGCCTGGTTAACAGATGGGAACCTCCTGCATATCCAGAAGAGTGTGATGCCTATAGTCTGCCTGCAAACGCTGCATTTGATAATAATTTGTACATTGACCAGGCTTGGTGTAAGGGAAGAGTCTTGTGTATGTGTGTATGTATGTAAGTACCTACACACGCAAGTATGCATGTATGTACATGAATGCATGCATGCATGTATGCATGTTGTGCCTGACACACACTGTAGGAAACATTTTGATTTGGTGGAGCAGTTCACAAATTCTGATAATCTGGAGCATTACACAGAAACAGTTGCAGAAAAAAACTAACACACACACAAATTGATAAATAATGAAACAAGTGTTCGTAGAGTGAGATACTTGGATAATTATTGTGCAGTAATTTTGCAACAATAAACAGGAAAAGAGACAATTAACTACTGTGTTACTTGAGTTGCAAAGCACTGATGCTTCCAAGTCTTATTCAGAATGAAGCAGCCAAGGAGGTGACTGAGAAGCAGAAGAAAGACCTCGAAGCGCTGAAGGGAGTAGATCTCAGCCAGTTTGCCATAAGGGGATCCGAGGAAGACTGGACAGACGCTCTGAAAGGGGACGCCAAGAAAGGAATGATAAGTGTAAAGAGGTAAAGACCTAAATTATTGTTACCAAAATGATATACATGTACTGCAGGAGATGGCAAAGTTTTGTTCAAAGAGAAGTGCGAGACTCGGGTTGACAGGGAAATGTACCTACATCAGGGGCTTGCCAGTTTCTATTAGTTACGTAACGTTACCTCTCGACCACCATTTGCCTAGACCTTTGTGTCTGGGTCAAACACCCATGAAATGGAGTCGAGTTTCACCCACTTGATTGTGAAAACCTGACGGTCCCGTGGCGCCATCTCTCTGTTCCTGCGGGTGTCAGAATATACATATTAGAAGTAAAATTCACAGAGTCTGATTTACAAATTTCACATGGGACTACTTACTTTTCTTGGTTTGTGTCAGTCCTTTCTGAGCTGTACACTGTGTGAAAAGTCGGTGGTGGATGGACATATCTGTGTTGTTTTTTTGTGGATCCACAGGACAAATAAGAAAGAAAAAAAATGTTCAGTCTATATACCAAATAGGACAGTCTGGCAGAATATGACTGGACTGTGATCAGCTGACCCTGCACACACAGACTAGACTGCAGGGTGCATGTATTTATGCACTTGGCAGAGACCAATCCAAACCACCTTGCTACCAAGTGTAAACAGGATCCAGCCAACAAAACTTGAAAAGTAAAAGAAAAATATGAATTATAGACATATTAACAGCCAATTCTTAGCTAAGGTTGTCCACAACAGAGAAGGGAATTTTAATGATTCTTGGAAAAAGGTTTCAGCCAGCAGTTTTTGTGAAGTCGAAAATGTCACGTGATGACAATCAAATCAGTAGCCACACTAAGGAACAGTTGCCAAGAGCACAGAAAGGCAGTTTAATGAATCCATATGAAGAAAAATAATGTCTCGTAATGCACGGCTAAACTAATTACAGTCTGTCGGAGAGCTACCCCAAACTCACAAGCCTGGGGTGACACTTAACTTTGATTATTCTACATTTCAGTACTCTACAACAGAAACGCAAGTTGCAGGAGACCGAGGAGCCCCCCAGTGGAAAAGTCAAACAGAGGAAACATAAAGGTCATAAAAAGAGAACTTGAGCCCACAGAAGTCAGAAAGGAGGTTTTGACAGTGTAAGTGTGATGCCCTGTGTCTGTTTCACTTACAAGAGAAGAAGAATGCTGTGGGTATCAACTTCATGCTGTTGCCTTGTCACGTGGGTTTTAGTGTGTTCATTACATAATTTATGCAAGAAATACAGGGAAAGTACACAAGGTTAACTCTTAAAGGAGAAAATCAAGAGTTAGCATGTGGGAAGCGAGTCAGTTCTCCTGGGATCTAGGTGAGCAGATGAGGAGACTCTTTTGAAGCTTTGGCTTGTGGAGATTCCGGACACACAAATTTAAACAAGACGGGATTAAACTGGATGCTGAACATCAGTTGTGTACTGTGCATATAAGAATGGGTCAGATTCTTGTATTTTGGGAGTTGCCTCAAATTTGCCAGCTCCAATTACAGGAAAGTAATGATCACAACTCCTAAGACAGTAAGTGGTTCAAAGTATTACTTCAATGTGTGCTGAGCAATTCAACCAGGGACAAATACACTGAAACTAAAAGCACCAAGCTTCTTGTGATTTGCTTGGAACAGCCAACATTCAGTCCATATCCACTGAAGAGTTTTAAAACAATAAGTACGAAATACACTTTGGAAAAATTTTTCTGTCTTGTGTTTTTTATTCTTCTTTTAATGCAAATATGTTCAACGAGTTGTCATAATACTTGAACATTATCATGTGGTCTAGTCTGTATCATGGGAAAGCTTCTTCCCAGTTGGAAAGTCTTATGTTTCCCTGCATCCAAGCACAGGAATTATTACTTGTATTAACCCTTTCCCACTCAGATTGCCCAAAAGCACCAGTTGTAAATTGCCATCTGCCTCAAAGTTTTTTACTTAAATTTCTTGTTCCTCTAAAAATTCTGTCGCTGAGATTTGTAAATAAGACCGTTCATGATGGCACACCCTAGGTCAATAGCTTTCCTTGGCATTGGTTGAGCACAATGCACCCAACCTGCACCAAGGAAAGCTACTGATTCAGTCATACTCTGAGCAGGATGTGGCTTACACGCTGTCTGATGTTACACCCTCGTGCAGACTTGATCAGCATTTGGCAAGAAAACAGTTAATATAAAAAAAACCCCATATTTTTCCAACTCCATGGATATCTTTATGCAATACATTTATGGCATCAATTCTTCAATTTTCCTACCTAGAATAACTCATATTAATAACAGCTGTCTAGAATAAACAGGTTTTCTGCTTGTCTGGACCACTTGTTGAGAAAAGGTTTGAAGAAACAAAATTGCAAGTGAACATAGTACATTGTAACAGATGACAAAAAAATTGGCCACCGGATCAATGGTTGTTTAAACAAGAAGAGTGTCCATGGAACACCTATGCCCCCACCTGTCATTACTTATATGGCCACTTGGAAAAAAGAGGGAATGTTGTAACAAAACATAGCTGAAATGGACAAAAGTAAAATATCATATTCAGGGTGTGTGAAATTTAACAAACCTTGACTGGGTTTCTGTTCATTGTGATAAGGCCAATGTGAATGTTTCTCGATTTCAACTGACAGTGCTGTTTTTTCACTTCTTTAAATGTCCGTAGTTTACTGGGCAACAAGTTTCTTGTGACATTGGATCAAGTTTTCTTTTGGAAAATGTCAACTGCTTTAAACTCCAAACAAACTACTGTGGTGTAATAAGTAAGTTGACTGGCAGCAGATTCTGGGTATTATAACAACTTGGTGAATGGTGTCAATGCAGGAATGAACAACAGAACCCTGGGTGCTCATCTGCACAACGAAAATGATGGACAGACATAGACAAACAAAATCCGAGGTGTGCATATATACTGATTAAAAATTGTGGGAAGTTCCGTGCATGTAGGTCAAACAATTTTGGAGATATGCACAACACAAGTTTTTTGTGTTGCACATGGGACAGACAACAAGTTATTTTCGGTAAATCAAGGGTGTTGTACAGAGGCACAGACAAACAAAACCCCAGATGCACAACTTCATATACAGATTAATAATCCTGTAAAGTTTCATGAGCGAAGGTCAAATAGTTTTGGGTGTATATGTAACACAAGTTTAGACTTTGATGCATGATGGACGGACAGGGGTAAATCTATATGCTCCCCAACCCCACCAAAGTGGTGGGAGCATGAACATGTTATAGTCAAGCTGATAAATTAACACCTAACTTCAACAGCTCACTCATCATTCTTTCTTATAAACATGAAACATCCAAACCTCAGTTCTTGCTTTGGTCTTGCACCACATGATTAGTTTAGATTGAGCAGCTTACACACAGTGTAAATATTTAAAAAACATTTAAAAAATCTTGGGGAGAGTGAATCACAGATTGCTCCAATCTTAACTGGAAAAAAAAAACCCAAAACAGGCAAAATAGAAAAATGAACGAGAGCATACACCAAAAGCGAAACCTTGATGTCCTGCATAGCAGTCCCGTACTTCTTATCTTATAAAGAGAAGAAATTCAGCACAAGGCAGTCTCAAGATGGTGATACACAGAGTTAAAATGACAAAACCTTCACCTGCTGCCACACATGCATAAAGTGCTGAGCAAAAATGTACACTCGTCTGCGTACTGTTAAACTATGTTTGTATCTGACAAGTGCCAAGGTAGCTCAAAATATACAAATAAACAGATAAAACATGTTGCATTTCACTACATGCATTCCAAGGTGAAAAAACGAAACAGGAGTTTAGTAAAGTCAAAAGTAAGTTTTGTTTTTGTTTTTTCTTTTTAAACATGTTCCAAACACTAGTATCATGATGCACCCAGCTGTAGTGAATGGCTTTTTTAATCTCGCAATAAAGAAACACCAGAGTTCTACATTGGACTGTTTCAGTCCTTCCATGGGTTTATATCCTTTTGCCTGCACACAGACCCTTCTCACTGCAGTCTAAGTGCAAAAAAAAAAAAAAAAGAAAAAAAAAAAAAAGGGGTAAGCCCACTCAAATCTACTATCAGTTGAAATACACAATAGTAATAGCATGGCAGTATTTGTCTGTCTATGAATGCAACAAAGCTTTTTGTCTGACGCAACCTAACTGAAGTTGAATGGTCACAGTTACTGGTTGCCTTTAACGGCTTGTCACAGTTGTTGCTTGCCTTTGAGAGCTTCTCTGTTTCTCATATCTAAAGTGTAAATTGGCATCAAAACAGTATTTTTGCAATGAGGAGTCAGCAAGGAAGAATCTTATGACAAGGCTTCTGTCGCAGTCAAATTACAAGCATCCTTATTAGACTCGTGGCCCAGTATTTCTACATAGTCAGCAAGATCCACGTACTGCTTGAGTACATGTGGAAGAGGAAGCTCGCGTATTTTGGCACAAGAACCATGTCCCAGACAGTGACGCAACCTTTTCCGACACTGTGCTTTCAGAGACACTGGCATGGTGATCAGATTTAAAAATTTGTCTTTTGTGGAACACCTGTGAAAGTAGCTTGCATTGTCAACCTGAAGAAGCTGTGTTTCATCACTGCCCGTTTCCAAAAGAAATAACAGTATATCCCAGTGACATTGCCTCAAGGCCGCAACACAGGCTCCCATTGGTCCTTTTATATTGTCTGTCCTACAGTTTGCATGGACTAATTCTCTCACTATTTCAATGTGATCACACGTCACAGCCCAATACAATGCTGTCTCGGCACAAAAAGTACTAGAAATATCGGGGTTTGCTCCAGCAAGCAAAAGTCGCCTCGTTAAACGAGCGTCCCCAAAATACGCTGCTTCTTTCAGTGCTGTCGTTTCCGTTCCCAAGTCTAAATTGCAACCATGATTGATCAGGCTTTCAATTATTTCATAGTTTCCCAAACGTGCTGCTTCAATAAGGGGTGTGTCATCACGATTATTCACTGCATCAATGTTGAGATTAGTGTGTGCAAGTAAATACTCAAGTGAAGCAAGTTGATCGCGCTTTGTAACTGAATGAAGAAGTGTATCTCCCTTCTTAGTCCGAACAGTCTCGTCAGCCCCGGCAGCTAGGAGCATTTTCAAAATCTGCAGATTGAAGGTTGAGTAATACAGGACTGTGTGCCCATAACGATCTGGGACATCTATGTTGCTGCCATGATCGAGTAAAGCTTTCATGCACTGTATGTGACCATTTGCACAAGCCAGATGGAGGGCAGTCAGTCGCATGCTGTTGTTTGTGGCATTGATATCAGACTGGGACATGTTGGTAGTGAGGAGGAGTTTGGTCATCTGCAGGTTACCTTGGCGACAGGCTTCCATCAGCGCACTGATGCACTGTGACCTGCAAAAACAAAAAATAATGTTACCAGAGACGAAACATGGGGGTGTTGATTCGATACAGTATTCACATTACAGTTCAATAAATAATAATCTGTCAGCACACAGTTGCTGTGCATGACCATGATTTGTATACCAAACAATGTACCTTAACTTTTCTTTAAACTAGCAAGCACACTTTCAGAGATAGGTATACGTTCTGAGTTGGTCATCAAGCAGTGTATTACATGTCAATGCCCTTTGAGTTTACTGTGAAAAATTGTAGGTATCAACTGCAAAATGTTTTTAAATGGGAAATCCAGGTAAGAGGTGCATCAAAACAAAGAAATTTGGCCATTTTCCCTCAAAATGGCCTCATTTTAACAACTTTTGGAGTGTCACAATTGGGAGACTCCCACCAAATCTGGAGAGTTGACGGGTATATAATGTACACGTGACCATGTCAATTGTATCCAGTTGGGCTGCTACTACAAGGTCCAACAGCCAAAACCTGTGACATCTGTGTGTGAAAGGGCTTTTCACTCATGTCTGGCTCTGTTGTCAGTATGCATGTATGCTTATATAAATATGTGCTTGCCAAAGCTTTACATGTTAACGATTGTGAAAAAGATGGGAGTTATACTGGGCCTGTATGCCTCCTTGCTTGTATGGTCTGATGACTTGGCTTTGACCTGCAGAACTTCCATGTCATGCCATGACATACGTCATTTTACTCCAAATGAAATCAGTGCCATTGCTGTGGGGGAAACTCCTCATCTCTGTGAAAAACTTGGTATACTCCTTTGACCAAACCACTAAGGATATATAAGGTTGGTTGCAAAATTAATATTAGGTGCATGTACTTTACTTTATCTGGTATTGATCCCTCAATCTTGAACAGTCGATATCTCTGGTACACATTCGATCATGTCCTGTGCATGTGACATGACCTTACCCACCAGAAATACTATCCAGGATTGGGTAATATCTCATTGGCATTCTTATTACCTCCCTTTTCTAGACAAATACAGGTATATATAGGGTCTGATGGTGGGTTGCAATGATAAGTGTAAAAAAGGTAAATCTTGATCAAAATACAAATATGCAACGTACACTATAAGAGACCAATGGCAAGATTTTTTTGAAAGACAATTGGATGAAATGGGAAGGAAGGAAGAAACACCATAAAACAAACCAGTGGGGTACCACAAGTACAGCTGAACTTGAATTTTCACACGAAGAATCAGCCACACCTAGTTCAAGCAATTTTTAAGTAAGCCTTCTAGCATATTATTAGGTACCTTGGGTATATGATCCTGCAAGCATTCATTAGTCAATCCTAAACAGTACCACTGGTAGGTCTGCCTTCACATTGTGAATGCAGTGTGAGGTGGTGCACACAGCGATATGACCTCTGGCTTACCGGGCACACTGTTCAGGAGTGGCCAATTACTAACACAGAAGCTGACGACATTTGACCACCAGCCAGTTTAAGGGGCAAAGGCTTTAAAACATGCTTACTTGTTGAAGCCGTTCCCATTTGCACCAGCACTAAGGAGGATATCAGCAAGCTGTTGATTGCCTTTGCGCACAGCTTCAAGTAAGGCAGTGTTTCCTTTTTTGTTCTCTTTGTTTAAATCACTTCCAGCCTACAAGAGATCATATAAAACTGATTTTTCAAAAAAGGCATATCTTACGCATGTGTTTCATAAATTTCCCAACAAATCATCATAAAAGTGCTGTCCAGTGAAGTTTTTGTTAAATATTAGCAAACTCAGGAGTTCCATAGTTTGACATGTGTCAACAATATACCTGGTTTTGTGTTTACAAAAAGTATCACATAAAGCTGTCACCTTCATATTGCACAAAATACTTGCATGTTTGTGTTTGCATTTGTTGAAAAAATTGGAAGAAAAGAGCAAAATATGCACATTCAAAAACAGGTCACTCGCACATCTTGATAATTTATCACTTTTCTCAATTTATGTGCATTTAAATTCGGAGGATAGTACCTCATTCCAGCATCAAACTTTCTGACATTTGAATGGCTCTCCTGACAATACTCTTAAGAAGACCACAGAATCTGAGACTTAATTTTGCCTCTGCAGTCAAACATGCCTTCTGAGGTTTTAACTTCTATCCAGCCATTGCATGCTTTAATACAGCATGTACAAACAACATGGCACAAGGTACGGCACCTCCCGTGCTTTGCTTGTTCACGAAGGGTAAGACAAGAATGTCCATGTTAGGATATTGCCGTGTGGCATTGAATGGCACACCTGTACTGTATACCTGGGCTGCGAGGTCTTCTATTGAATGATTTGTCGACTTTATGTCAACATTTTGTTCTTTGACATCGCATGCATGTTCAATCGACATTTTTTCATTTCAACATTAAACTGCAGCCATTTCAATCTTGCACTTGCTGAGCTTCTCTGTAAAAAAACAAAAATTACAAAATACAGTGCTCGCCCTCTTATAAGGCCACCTTGAGTGCACTAGTTTAAGAAATGTGGCCTAATAAGAGCGGTGGCCTCTCTAGAGGGAAACAATTAAATGATAGTACCATACTTGCTGTATGGAGAAGTGGCCTCTACAGAGGGGATAGCCTCTCATCAGGAAGGACAAGAGGGAGCCACTGTAGTAGACCATTTTACATGCAAACAAGAAGTTCATTACAAGTTAAAAGAAAAAGAAATATTAAAAGTGCACCGTGACTTGTGAAATTAGATAAATGTCACTTGTATGTGAATGAATTAGCTGCCAGAGGCTCCAAGATGTGACCCTTTGTCACTTCACGGCAATTGGTAGAGTTGTTTTAGAGTACATGTACATGTAGTTGTATTCTCATTATTTATTAAGAGCAACACCACCTAGTGAACGATTTTGTTTGCCACTGCTACAAGACAGTTACACAAAACTTCAGCATGATCTTCTGAGTGATTATTTTGAAGTAGTCAACAATAGTGAAAAAGCTAAAAAATTCATTAAAAAAATATGAAAATATATATAAAAAAAAAATCACATCACCACCTGGTGAACAAAGTAAGGTCTTGGGGTACCCACACACATGCTATGCAATTTTGAAACAATCTGTCTTATTGTTTCACAGCAGATGTCTTTTTAAAATATTTGCAATAAAATGCACCTGAAAAATTAAAAAATCACTCATTTCACAGATTTTTAAAAAAAGAGATATGAGGAAAAAAAAAAAACAACAACAACCAAGGGCTGCATGCTCAGCTGACCTAGAGATTCGTCACACTTTTGGTTCTGTGAACTTGGGATAGGACAAAATAGGTAGACATTTATCAAAGATACATCCCTACCAAGTTTGACATAGTAATCAATAGAAAAAGTGCATTTACAGATGAATACCCAAATTGATAAACTCATTTAAAAAGAAATATCCACAGTAATGCCACCTGGTGAACAACTGTGACCTTTTCACAAGGCACATATCCACCAAGTTTCAGCTTAATCTTGTGCAATTCTGGAGAAGTTGAAAATAGCAAAAGCAAACAAAAAATCATTGATAAATAGGAAAAAAATTGCAGCGCCACGTGGTGAACAAATTAAGAACCACCAGTCCTTAGGAGTGTTGCTGTGTGATATCAAAGCAAATGGGTGAGCAGTTTCGGAGAATTTTTAAGATTTGTCCACAAAAAAAGAATAAAAAAAAAAAAAAAATCATAAAAATCCCCAAATCACTGGAGCATGACCATTTGAACAAACTTGGTAGAGACCCACCCAAGGTATATTGCCACCACGTTTGCAGTCAATCAGGATCACAGTTTTGGAGAAGTCCAAAATGTGAATTAGCATTAAATGCCCATTGACTTACATGGTAATCAATAGGAAAGGTGCATTTACTGATAAGTAGCCAAATTGAAAAAAATTGTTAACAATGAGGAATCCACAGCAGTGAACAACTTTGTTTGACCTTCCACAAGGAACATATCTACCAAGTTTCAGCTTAATCTGAGTGATGGTTCTGGGGAAGATGTCGAAAATAGCAAAAACACACAAAAAATCATGAAAAATTTGCAGCACCGCCAGGTGAACAAATGAAGAACTAGCTGTCTCTAGGGGTGTTCCTGTGTGACATAAAAGCAATTGGGCGAGTGATTTCCGAGATTTTTCAAGGTTTGCCCTAAAAAAGAACAAAAAAAAAAAAAAAAAAAAAAAATTCAGAAAAAATAACTGGAGTGTGACCATTTGAAAAAAAACTTGGTAGAAACCCACCCAGGGCATATCCCCACCAAGTTTGAAGTGAATCTGGCTGACAGTTTTGGAGAAGAAATCGAAAATGTGAATTGTGGACAGACGACAGATGGACGGATGGAGGACCCTCACAAAAGCTCAGCTGAGCTAAAAAATGCACACAAAGATTCCCAAATCATTGGAGCATGACCACTTGAGTAAATTTGAAGACGTCCACCCAAGGTGGATACCAAGCAAGCTTGGAGGGATCTCACCAATGTCAATGTCACTTGTGGGTAATGGACGATAGACAAACACCCACCACATGACATACTTCAGCTGAATGACTAGTCAGCTGAGGTAGGGAAGACCTAGTTTTGACTGTCCCATTGGTCATTTAAACTCTTTCAGTGCCAAATTTTGGACTAAGTTAACAGCTTTCCTACGCGCGCATTGGGCACAATGCACCCAATGCAGACTGAGAAAAGCTGTTGGCCTGGGATATTCTGTCTGGAACTATGAGCACACTGGTACTTGAATGAAAGGTCTTTTTATGTTGAATACAAATTTGGGATCCTAATGATAACTCAGACTAGTTTGACTTAAGTAGATTGAATTTAGTCATGATTGACACCGAAAGAGTTAATGGATGCAGGACTTCTACAGTGTGTCGCATGAAATTGACTTTAAGAAACACACAACAAAGATGATTTTAAGGGAAGAAAGTTTGATCTCTTCATGCCAGCATGACACACCTGTAAGAGAACACGAACTGCATCTTTGTGATCACACACAGTGGCTACAATTAGGGCCGTGTTTCCCTCATGGTCTTGAATGTCTGGGTCAAAGTCACTCTCTTCACACAGCTGACCTAGAGCTTGGCAGTCCCCAGCCTCAGCAGCATGGTGTAAATGTAAGTCACATTGGTCCAGGTCGCACAGATGTGTGTAAAATTCTGAGTACATTGCCATTTTTTCCATTCAACTGAAAACATAAATGTAGACATGAATCTGTACACAAGTTCGTCAGGAAAGTCAGCTGTTAGACCAATGACATATCATGCAACTTTGGCTGATCAATAAAGGAATTTGTTTTGAGTGTCTATTGGACAGAATTAGCATTTTAATAGCCTACAAAACAATGAATGAAATAATGCCTCTTGTATACGATGTTAGAGCTACACATCGGATCAATTCAGGCAGTTAGTCTCCATTCCTTTTATGGTCCATCAAATTTCTTAATGTGTGAACACAATTATACAAAATAAGGGTGGCTAAGACCTTGACTTGAAGACCTCTTTGAGCACAGAATGATCTGTCTGTATAATACTGGAATAAATGTAAGTTTCATTTAACCTGACCAAATTTCGAAATTGCTTAAGCAATCTTGATATTCAGAGACTGTATGACACAATTTCAAAAATTGAGATTTATTTATTATTCCTTATCTGTCCTATATTTTATGTTCGAAACAAGCGGGACTTGAACTTCCAACCTTTGGCACCTGTCGCCTCGCTGAAATGGGAAACACACATATCCATTCAACCAAATCCCCATTCTTAAAAAGAATGGTTCAATGGAGGTAGTTATGTGCGAGTGCCATATCAACATGGTTATGAAGTATATATACCGAGTCGGCATTTATTTCCAGAATGGGGGACTTCAATCCACCAGCATTAAGGAAATGCCGAAAAACATATATTTTATGTTCGGAACAAGCGAGACTCAAACTTGTAACCTTTGGCACCAGTCGCCTAGCTGAAATGGAAGTATTTCCTGAAAATTATCTTGCGTACAGAAATGATACAGAAACTCATGGTGGTAGAGTATTTGTCCTTCTTCACCAAGACTTAATAGAGCAACCTGAATTTGTAACTGATTGTGAGCTGGAATGGGTTAAGATCATGTTATTGAAAAACAAAAACCTCTTAATCGGATCATTTTACATGCTTCACAGAAATGAGAGAGATTTTGTTGAATTAGAAAAATCTTTCAAATCTATAATATCAAAATGCTCCAAGCAGAAACACATCATACTTGCTAGAGACTTTAATTGCCTGGATATAAAGTGGGAGGACTGTTTATTTTAATCAGCACTAGGGCAGAGACATAGAAATCCAAAAGTCTCTTGTTCATTTCTCAACTGCAGCACATCTGATCCAGGTGCATTCATCTCCTACATGAGAAGATTACATGTTAGACTCAGTATCTACATCAAACCTCATGCTAGTAAAATCTACAGTATCTGTGCCAGGGATATAAGATCATGCTATGATGGTTACCGACACTCTCACCAAACCATTTTATAACACACAAAGACCTAAGAAATGCTACCAATTTTCTCGTGCCTCACCAGACACACTACAGCAAAACTTTGACATCTTGTCTGTCAGTGTCAGCCTAAAGGACAGGTAAGACACCAAAAACCTTTCCATGGACGATTTTGAGATTTTAACGGTTTTTACAAGATAAATGTCCTTTCTATAAGTTGGAAAATTTCAAGCTCCTAACTAAAACAGAAGTATGAGAAAAATGAAAAAAAAAAAAAAACCCACACAGGCATGTGGACATCTGAAAGTCCATGTATCATTCTTTTGGTTTTCAGCCACCTAGTGAACAATGCCACCTGTCAATCATACTTAACAGTTGGTCACATGGCTGCAGGTGGCAATGGCCCATGGCAAAAGGCGAGTGGTATCACGGCTGTGCCGCGAAATCGGGGCATGCCGAAAATGTGTTTGTGGACAGGGAAATGATGTGAATACACAAGCAAATCACAGCCTTTGTAGTTTACTTTGCGCTGGCTTGTTTTGCGTTCAAATCAGGGAAACTTTAAATGTTCAGGAGCAGCAGGAATCTTCAGACGATGTCCCATCAAAGGCCGTGCCGCGATGGATTTTCCCAGAGGCCCTGCACACCGAAAACAGATGTGAAAATACTGGAACTTTAGCAACAATACCCATGTACATAATTATATTTTATCGAACTTCAAAGGATGAGGAAATTAAATGTACAAATAAATACATCAAAATAGCATAAACGTGAACCAAAGAGAAAACATACGAAAAAGTGATACAAAACTCAGGTAGGAAACAGAAATGAAACCCATTGAGAAAATAATTACAAAATAATGACAAGCTAAGAAAAGTACACAGACAAGTCTACAAAGCTAACTAAATAAACTAGACAGATAGGAGTACATACAATACAGCACTATCCCTAAAAATATGATGATGAGGTAGGGGGCGGAGGACCAAACCCGCTACCAGTCCACTGACCAAGATCGATCATAGGCCGCCCCACCAAAGCAAGGCAACACAACTTTCGTTGCTAGGCTTGAGGTAATGGGGACGAAGGGCCGTATTCATAGTGTCACGCTTTGAAACCAGATTGACCCTGTCCCAGTTTGACAGATTGCTGAATAATGTTTTCCATACTTCAAAGATTCTTTTACTCATGTGAATGGCCAATAATTGATTGACAACCTCACCGACTAATAAGGAACCATGTTTTCTCTGTTTTGTACAAACATCAGCTCAATTTGAACAAACGGCATTGTTTCAGAGGCAAATGATCAACATCAAAGGCCTTTGAAGTTCATCTTCTCAGAAAGGATAATAGGACCCGAACCCATCCTAGGAATGGTTATTCCAAGAAAATGATTGGGCGAAATTTAATCCCGTTAACAGGGCCAGAATTTCGGCGAAAAATCCCAGAATTCATTCTTGTAAAGATTCTCCTAAACTTCTTTTTTCTTTAAAAAGAAAACTAATTGACAAAAATCCAAATAGATTCTCGCAAAATTTTGCAGAATTCTGGCCCTGCGTTAAGGGTCTTTGATTCTGTAATATCCAAACTGCAAAAACGATTCAGTGATTTTCAAAAATTTCCTTCATTTTTTTTTTATGAAATGAAGAAAATGAACATCCTGAAAATCAAAGGGAAAATTGAAATGCCAAAATTTGAGGATGGATAACAGAAAAAGTAAACCAATCATAAAAAATTGCAGGATCGCTCTTTCTTGCCAATATGTCAGGATTGAGATGCAAGTATTATTATGATTTTATCACAAATAATTAGTGACTTACAGTAAAACCTCCCTATACCGAACGCCCATGGGACCAAACAAAAGTGTTCAGTACAGGGAGGTTTCCACATTGTGGCCTCATGTCTTACCAACCGTACTATACAGATACCAGCTGAGATAAGTATGGTGGGAGATACTCATGTTAACTACATGTACATCATTAAATAAAAGAACAACAAAGAAGTAATTTTTGATTGTTTTATGATTTGGGAAAGATGTACTGACTATGATAGAGCAAAGTTCAGATGTATACATGCACATGTTTATATAATTATTAAAGAACATTATAACATATAGTGTATGTTCATATTGAAATAACATGCTTAGGACCTTGCACCTATTTTAGCAGAGCTGTTACTCATTTGCTACTGGTACTCCTTGAAATTAAATCCCCTGGCTTTGGTGAGACAAACATAATGACTTAATTTGTAAGTTATTGTTCGTTAGAATGATTAGAGAAAACACCCCAAAATGGTCCAACTATCCCTGAGAGGATAGGAGCAAGTTGCTAAGTGACACTGACACTTTCACCCTCCACCCTGTTGTTGCCATCTATAGAAGTGAGAACAGGTGTTCAACAGCTTGCCTGTGGATTGTTTCTGTTGCTGCTGGTACAGTGGTACCTGCCCTAAAGACCACCTCTCGTGAGAGACCACATTAGTTTTTAAGACCACTCTTTCAAGACATTGGCCTTTTATTTCTTTGTTAATTTACCTGCAATGAAAGACCACCTGTCATATGTGACCACTTTTGTCTGGCATTAGGGGTGGTCTTAAATTGCAGGTACCACTGTATAAGCAATAATTAAGCCTGTCTCTGAAGTTAATTTGATTAGTTTCAGCCTTATCAGTAATTACTTCCTGCAAATACACAAAAATATGCTGACTGTGTGTTCAGTATCGGGAGGTTTTTTTTTGAAAATGGTGTTCATTTGAGGTGTTCATGTTCACTATAGAGAGGTGTTCAGTATAGGGAGGTTTGCTTATAATGGAAGTGTATGCGAAAAAAATTGGGACCGTGAAAAAGTGTTTGGTATAAGAGGGTGTTCGGTATATAGAGGTGTTCAGTAAGGGAGGTTTTACTGTATATCAACATTCATAGGGTGGATGGTTTGCGGTCAACTGTCAATTGTTTAAATTCACATCGCAGACACCCAAACACGACACACAACAATTCTTTGCAGTATGACAATTACATAGATATATGATTTGTTATCCTAATGCAAATACATTTTGACCTGGGATCAATTAAAGTAGGATTTATTTTTGGTGTCTTAACTGTCCTTAACATAATGCATTTGTAATGCAAATTCAAACATTCATGCATTATGGGATAAGTTTAAAAGAGATATAATACAAGTTATAGATCTATACGAATATACTATCAAAACTTCGTCAGACTTGTAATGCTTTCACCAGGTTTAATAGTTCTATCAGGTAATTGCTGAGGGAAAAAAAGTTTGTATACAAAAGCCAAGAAGAACCACAAGTGGGCTGCATAATGTCAGTTCCAAAAAGTCTGTAAACAAGAGGGCTGTGTGAACAGCCCATGCTCAGCTGATCTTGACATTCATCACACTTGCAGATCTATGAACTTGGGAAAGGATCAAGGTCACCCATGTTCTGAGTAAGTCTGACCATTATAAAAGAACACTAACATGCGCAACATCAAGGTTCAAGTAGTTCTCAAGTTATAATTAAGAGTAAAATTCATGTATGTTGCACTCTGACCCCAGAAACGAGATCAAAGTCATTCATGTACTGTGTGAGCATGACCTTCATGCAAAAACATTAACATGTGCAGCATCACAGTACTTACTCAAAACAGATCTCAAGTTATCAAGTGAACAGTAAATTTTGTGTCAGTTGTCCTGTGAATTAGCACTAGAATGCCCACTGACTTACATAGTAATCAAGAGGAAAGCTGCATTGATCGATAAGTACCCGAATTGAAAATACTTAAAAATCAGGAATCTAAAGCAGTGCCACCCAGTAAACAACTTTGTTTGACCCTTCCACAAGAACATATCCATCACATTTCACTTTAATCTGAGTGACGGTTCTGAGAACAAGTGAAAAATAACAAAACCATATAAAAAATTTATAAAAAAAAAAAAAAAAAAAAAAAAAAAAAAAAAATTGCAGTGCCACCTGGTGAACAAATTGGGAACTATGTGTCCCTGGGAGTGTCTATGAACGATATCCAAACAATTGGGTGAGCAGTTTCAGAGGTGAAGAGTTTTTAAGGGTTGCCGCCAAAAAACCAAAAAAATTCATAAAAATTCCAAAAATCAATAGAGCGTGACCAATTGTACAAACTTGGTAGAGATCCACCCAAGGCACATCCCCACCAAGTTTGAAGTAAATCTAGCCAAAATCATTTAAGTTATAATCATTACAAGAAATTCCCATGTTAAAACTTTCCTATTAAAACTTTTGTAGATTTTTGAAAAAAAAAATCATAAAAAAAAAAAAAAAAATTCATTGGGATATGACCATTGGAACAAACTTGGTAGACACCCACCCAAGGTACATCCCCACCAAGTTTGAAGTAAATCTGGATGACAGTTTTGGAGAAGAAGTCAAAAATGTGAATTAGCATTAGAATGCTCATTGACTTCCAAAGAAATCAAAAGGAAAGCTGCATTGACCGATAAGTACCCGAATTGAAAAAAAATCGTTAAAAATCAGGAATCTGCAGCATTCCCACATAGTGAACAACTTTGTTTGACCCTTCTACAAGGAACATATCCACCACGTTTCAGCTTAATCTGAGTAACGGATCTGGAGGAGAAGTTGAAAATAGCCACAACACACAAAAATTCATAAAAAAATAGTAAAAAATTGCAGCCCCACCTGGTCAACAAATTAAGAACACGGAGTCCCTAGGTGTCTTCCCGTGTGATATCAGAGCGATTGAGTAAGCGCTTTTGGAGAAAAAGATTTTTTAAGATTTGTCCAAAAAAAGAACTAAAAAATTCATTAAAAATCTTAAAATCACTGGAGCATGACCATTTGAACAAACCTGGTAGACACCCACCCAAGGTACATCCCCACCAAGTTTGAAGTTAATCTGGATGACAGTTTTGGAGAAGAAGTTGAAAATGTGAATTAGCATTAGAATGCTCATTGACTTCCATAGTAATCAATAGGAAAGCTGCAATGACCGATAAGTACCCAAATTGAAAATATCGTTAAAAATCAGGAATCTGCAGCATTCTCACATAGTGAACAACTTTGTTTGATCCTTCTACAAGGAACATATCCACCATGTTTCAGCTTAATCTGAGTGACAGTTCTGGAGAAGAAGTCGAAAATAGCTATAACACACAAAAATTCATAAAAAAATAGAAAAAAATTGCAGCGCCACCTGGTGAACAAATTAAGAACTAGGTGTCCCAGGGAGTGTTTCTGTGTGTTATCAAAGTAATTGGGTGAGCGGTTTCAGAGAAGAAGATTTTTTAAGATTTGCCCAAAAAAGAACAAAAAAATTCATTAAAAATCCAAAAATCAATGGACCTTGACCATTTGTACAAACTTGGTAGACACCTACCCAAGGCACATCCCCACCAAGTTTGAAGTGGATCTGGCTGACGGTTTTGGAGAAGAAGTCGAAAATGTAAATTGTTGACGGACGACGGACGGAGGACCATAAGATAAGCTCAGCTGACTGACAAGTCAGCTGAGCTAAAAATGCATCAAACAAGCCGAATGGAACTTTGTAAACAACACCATAGAAGAAGGCTTGGCAAATAACAACTCAAAGCCTTTTTGGAGATATATTAAAAGCCAACATAGGTGTCCTTTTCCACTAAAACATAAAGGTGCCCTCATAAATGACAGTGAGGGAAAAGCAAAAATCTGTATAAAT
The DNA here is from genome assembly GCA_964020975.1 of Hermodice carunculata. Lineage (NCBI taxonomy): Eukaryota > Metazoa > Annelida > Polychaeta > Eunicida > Amphinomidae > Hermodice > Hermodice carunculata. The sequence goes on from OZ026626.1 coordinate 24,698,087, forward strand.
CAGTTTAAATCTGTCTTTACCATCATCAACATGGACGACATTGTGCCTACAATTACCAGACCAAGTTAAAAACCCCATTTTTAACATTGTGATACATAGTAGTAGTGTGGCAAAACTTCTGAAAACCATCAAGAGCATGTGGGCCTGATAACATCCCAAACATGATGTTGAATAAGTGTGCAGGCAACATAGCACCTGGTCAAAGTGTTATACTTCAGAAATCCTTGGTCTCTGGCGACCTGCCTTCCGACTGGTTGAGTGCAAACATCTGCGTCTTCAAAAAAGGAGACAGGCATTTGCCTGAGAATATAGGCCCACATCCCTCAGACCGGTTACCTGTAAACTGTTTGAACATATACAGTTACGCCCGGCTAAAGGTTAACAGCCAAACGCTTTTTTCGCGTTTTGCTGGTGTTTGGAAACATTTGAAAACGTTTGGAAAGTGTTTGGAATGTGTTTGGAAAGCGTTTGGGGGAAAATCTCAAACACTCCAACAAAACGTTCGAACACTTTCACAAAGCTACTGAACACTTCTCCAAACGCGCTCAAACACTTTCCAAACACGTTGAACAATTACTCGAACGATTTCAAACACTTTCACAAACGCATTCAAATACTATGCATTTCAAACACTTCCATTTAACTGATGAAGAATCTACAAACATATTTTCAACCGGTCCAGCAATATACGATGTACCTACATGTAAATGTGCACTTATCCAGCATTATAGGTTGTATATATTTATATTAAACATGATCCAAATAAGTTTAACCAAGTCTCTAATTCAACTAAAATTAATTAAAGACTTAATTCTTCATTTACGATGTCATGCCTACTTCATCTTTCAAAAACTGTTTCGGACTAAATCCATAGGCAATATCATGATCAGATCATGATTCATGTTCTGATCATGATACTGCCTATAAATTTACTCCGAAATAGTTCCTAATTTTCAATTAAAATATATACAGGCATAAACCAGTTGCAATTTGTCACGCAAACAAGAAAACAATGATATAGCCTACAATATATACATGAATTGTAAGTGATACATGTACAAGCTGTTAGATAGAACTGATTTTTTTGAAAAAGCATAATTTCAACTTTATTGTGAAGTATACATAGTAGAGCTTTTTGGCTTATCCATAAATGAAGGCATGCACATGTTGTTGGGATTTGTAGGTGCTGATAAGCTTTTTAGACACTTGTTAAACAATATTCCTGTCATTAGAATTAGATTACCAAGTGTACATGTACATGTATCACATATGTTTGGCGCAAAGTGTTACGTGTTTGAAAGCGTTTGGAAAAGTGTTTGAAAACGTTTGGCTTTCACCAAACGCGTGCGGCAAAGTGTTTGAAAGCGTTTGAAAGCGTTTGGCAAAGTGTTTGTAAAACATTTGGAAAGTGTTTGCTACGCGTTTGCAAAACGTTTGACTTTCACTGAAAGTGTTTGGGAAACGTTGGTGCGTTTGGCGTTTGTTAACCTGAACGCGAGCGTAACTGTATGTCGGCATGTAATGTCACACTTAGAAGAAAATAACATTTTGACTGACTTAAACCATGGATCGCATTCAGGTTACTCATGTGAAACCCACCTGATTGCCACAACCCATGACATCTTAAAATCATATGACAAGAAAAGACCAGTTGACATTGCATAACTAGATTTCCCGAAGGCATTCGATACAGTGCCCCATTCTACTCCATAAACTTTATCAGCATGGAATACAAGGTTCTATCTAAATGTATGCTTGGCTTACCCGCTTCCTATCGGAACATGGAACGTGCGTTGTGTTAGAAGGCGTGTCTTCAGTGGAAATATCTGTGGACTCCAGTGTTCCCCAGGGCAAGGTCCTAGGACCGCTGTTATTTCTTTGCCACATCAATGATCTACCCAATTGTGTTCAGTCTCAAGTGAGACTCTTTGCAGATGACTGTCTGTTATATAGAGAAATAAAAAATTCTGAAGATCATGTGATACTACAAAATGATCTCAAACACTTTGAAAAATGGACAGAAACATGGGGCATGCATTTTAACACTAAAAAGTGTTACATCCAAAGCACCAAACATACCTCACAACATTATTACTCTTTGGATTATGTCATATTGCAGCAAGAACCCAGTAACCCATACTTGGAAATTCAGATCTGTGAAGCCCTAAGGTGGGGACTGCATATTCTAAACATGTTAAAGAAGGCCAGTTTGACCCTCAGGTTCCTGCACCAAAATTTTACATTTGTGCCAAACTTCTTTGAAACTCAGTGCTCACAGCTAATATCATCTTAGTGCCTTCGGTCCTGGATTACAGTCCAGTTGTGTGGGATACAAGTAACCAAGCTGACATTCATAGACTGGGACTGGATTACAGTGCAGTTGTGTGGGATACAAGTAACCAAACTGACATTCATAGACTGGGACATGTGCAAAGACAAGCAGATTCATCACTGGTGACTATAAATCAAGAACCCTAGGGTGTGTCACTCGGTTAGCCAACATGTCTTAATCATCATCGCCGAGTGACCTAGTAGTCGTAAATTGGGTTGGTCCAAAATCTGAATCTCTCCTGGGACATTTGGTAGATATCAACATGGTCAACAAAACAAATCGTCATGTATTTAATTCATAGAAATGCAAGTTTGCCGCATTTAATTTTGCTGAATAGTAGTCTCGTGGAGGTGTCAATAGTAGTAAGGGGTTTACATGGGTTACTTGGAAAATTTATTAAAACTGTTATATTGTCGAATAAAGCAATATATAGCCATTGTTTGGGTTGTTTTTTTTTGTTCAGTCTTCAACAAATCCGACATGTAGCTGTTTAAGAATCAGACTGTGACCACTTTTTAAAATTTTTGACGCATACACAGGAATAGATCACCATGGTGATCTTTGGTTTTGAAAACCAAAACCGAAACTCCAGTTGCTTAATTTGCCCCTAGAGGGATAAGCACAATTGATGCATTGAGCATTTACCCGCATGCACCATGTCATGGATCCAATCAGCTTTTGGGCTGACAGGAAGGCAAACCCATCACGAAACTTTGCATTTTCAACAGGCCTATATGCATGATGCAATTCACATAAATTTGTTATGTCATTTAAAAATGTTCACTACTATATTTCATTTCTATTAATTTGCGATCAAATGACCATATTACTATATGACAATGAAATGTAATGCCAGGAACTGAATTACAACCATGTATTTATAGGTCAATGTGATCAACTGATACCACGGCAAAGTTAAATGTCGACAATATCAATTACAACGAAGTGTCGTACATTTGTGTCACTTGTATGTTAAAGGCCCTAAATGTCCCCCTTCTGAGTGACAGACGTAAATTTTTGTCATTAGGGCCCTAGCCAAGTGAGGGTGCTAATGACAGTATCGAGCCACTAATCATTGATGTCGGGCCAGTGAAAGAGTGTAACGCCCTCCAAAATCATGTTATTGTTATATTGGGGGATGGTGATGTAGTCAGGTCATCATATTACCTATTTGAATATCTACCGTTGATGATTAGTCATGTGGACCAATAGGAGCATGGAGATTTCCTAAACGAGATCATTTCCACCGTGACTTCCGCCCAGGTCTCCACACCATGTCATTGGTGAAAGCAGGGATGCAGGGCACAATAAAAGTGGCAAATCTGGCTGTTTTGATGCTGTTAATATGTAGAAACTTGGGGGTTTTCATAGGATTAGGACCTAGATAGTTCTTCTGAAGCTTTCTGTAATGATTGCAAAACATACGGGAGAATATTCACTTTACATTTGGCACCGATGAAGGCAATGTCTTGTGCCTGGACTCGATTTGCACATTGAAAGCATTGTTTTTGCCAAACATCATTTTTGCCTTTAATAAATCTGACCACTAATTGCAAATAACTTGTAAAATAAGCAAGATAGTAAGATTTGACACATTGGAATTCAATAGGAGACATTCACATTTCATTGCGATCCTGGTCACTTCCTGTGTTGCCGGGGCAACAGACTGATGCTTCCACAATGATCAGGGCAGATTTGTATTATATACTACATAAACATCCATAAATAACACCTTTTCAACCAAAAGAGGGCCCATTTCTAATCAATTTAGGCATCCTTTATGTTTCAAATATATGTTAATACATTTTCTCAAGATTATCGTGTGTTTGTGTAGTTAATTTTGTTGAGAAAGTACTTTTGACTATGCTAAATACATGGATCTGCCCTGATACAGGTGGCTCCCTCTTTTGCTCAATAGGTGTTAGAGTAGGACCGCATTTAGATATGAATACATCATATTACATGTGGTAACAGTCATTTTTAACAAATTAATGCAGAATAAATAAACGCAATGTTAAATATGTATCGCACACAGTAACTGGCACTGGGGGACCACAAATTGTCAGGACTGCGTCAGATTCAGAGTTTACATGATTATGTAAGAGAAACACGAGAACTGTCATGAATGTGCTTTTCTCCAAGCTTGCGTAAACGAGTTTATGTCTGTCCCATTCCTGTGCAAAAAGTTCCAACGTGTACAAAGTAGCAAACTTAACTGAACGCGATGGCAGGCACGGAAAAACGCAAAAGTGAACACAATCATTTGTCGAAAAATTAGCGATTCCAAGCGCGCTTGAAGGGAACACATTCCTAATCACAACTGTATACATGTATAATTGGTATTGGTGACACAAGACACACTCAATGCCTGTGCACTGCTCCTGGGTACTAGTCTATATGAAAAAATGTCCATGGAAGCCTTGTGATTATACAACTGGGGATGATTTATCCAGCTTTTGTCCAGTCTATTTTTAACCCTTTGAACCCTGAGCTCCCACAGAAAGTGAGCATCTCCCCCCTGGGCTCCCACGGAAATACATGTATTTTGATCAGTTTTGCAGACCGCTTTAGCGGTCTGCCGGGTTATATCATCTCTTACAGACCGCTATAGCGGTCTGTCGGGTTCTATGGGTTAATGTATCAACAGAGGGTGCTTCCACAACGTTTTACGGAAACTTCAGTTGATACCTTTTTTGAAAATGTGGCCACAAACTTGGACCAGTCTCTGATGTATCTTGGATAATGTACTGATAATACTGAACAAGGCCAGGGAGGATAGCTTCCAGTTTAGATGTGGGAAGTGTAGGAGGGTGGAGGTTTTGGAGGCACAGCTGGCAGCCCTCAAGATAGAGTTAGAGGAGGCCAGGGTTAGTTTTCGGGCTGCAGCTGGTGTGAGGGAGGAGATGCAGGACAGGGTGGAGCAGGTTGAGGTGGAACAGGATGGGAGGAGAGGTCAGGAGGGAGGAGGCAGAGAGTGGGAGGGCCCAGCGGGAGGGGGGAACAGGATGAGGGGAGAGGTCAGGAGGGAGGCGAGGATGAGGGGAGGCAGAGAGTGACAGGGCCTAGCGGGAGGGGGGGATAAGGAAGGACCTAGAGAGGCAGTGGTGATAAGGAGTAGTATAGTAAGGAAGGTAGATAGGGTTTTCTGTAGGGCTGACAGGGAACATAGAGTTAGGGTGTGCCTTCCAGGGGCCAAGATTAGGGATGTTGAGGAGAGGCTTGAGGGGGTTATGAGCAGTAGTGGGGAGTGTCCAAGAGTCATTGTGCAGGTCGGCACAAATGATCTCTCGGACAGGGAAGAGTAGGGGGAGAGTATAGGGACAGAGACAGTGTTAGGCAGGTATGGAAAGCTAGTGGGGAGGTTAGCTCAGTTAGACTGTGATGCTTTGGTAATGGGGATATTACCAAGGCTTAGGATGAGTGGGTGGGAAGCAAGCAGGATTTGTGGGATTAATAGAAGGCTGGAGAAGTTATGTAGACAGGGGGAAATAGCTTTTAGGGATGTGTGGGAAGATTTTGTAGGGAGGAGGGAGATGTTTGCTGGGGATGGACTGCACCCAGGTCAGAAGGGAGGTGATAGATTAGGGCAGGTCTACAGTGAGTGGGTGCAGCAGCAGGAAAACTAGGAACCCCAGCAACTACCAGGTCAGTTTGGGAACAGGGTAAGAACCACAGACAAACAGGAAGTAGGAGTAGAGCAAGAAGAAGCGAGAGAAAGAAAAACAACATGAAAATAGGATATGTCAATTGTAGGGGATTCAAAGGGAAGATAGCAGAAATAGCAGAGGTAGCTGAAAGCGAGAAGATGGGTATTATAGCTCTAGTAGAGACTCATATTAGAAAAGAGATGGGAATAGTGACAGGCCCAACAGGATATGATATAACAGATAAAGGAAGAGAGAGTGGGCAAAAAAAGGGAGGAGGAGCAGGGTTTCTGATAAAGAAAGGGGTTAAGTGGCATGAAATCTGGAAGAAGACATGGGAAGATGATAGCGAGATCAAAAATGAAATACAGTGGATAGGAATAGAGTCAAATGGAAATAAAGTAGCGATAGGTGTAGTGTATGTGGGTCGCGAGGGGTTACCTAATGAATGGAATGACCAGATATATGAAAGGATGAGAATGACGATTAGTGATATTCAGCACCAGGGTCACCAGATTATGATAGCTGGGGATTTTAATGGACACATAGGAAATGGAATGGGTGTTATTGAGGGAGGGGATAGTGGAATCAATGGAAATGGAACCAGGTTACTCAACTTCACAAGGGAATTTGGTCTGAGGATAGTTAAATAGGGATGTACAATGCAAGGGAAATTGGATATGGGCATCTGGAGAAAGACGGTCAATAATTGACTATATTCTAATAGACAGTGGAGTATTTCAAATGACACAAGGATGCAAAATTGACAAGGAAGGTAGATTGGATATAGGCAGTGATCATAACTGGATTATAGTCTCAATTAACATACAGTGTCAAAGAAGAAGCAGAGGGGGGTTTAAATGGGTGTGGGATATAAAGGAGGGAACAGACTGGACAGAGTATAAAGAAAGCCTAAAATTGGAATTGCAGGAATGGAAAAATTGATCGGAGAATGATGGGGAAGTACAGGAAATGAATGGGGATCTAATAAGAAGGATTCTTAAGGTAGCAAAGGATAAGATAGGTAGAAAGAAAGTTCCGGTTGGAAGTCTAGGGTATAAAATAATAGACCCAGAGCTGAAAGGGGCCATAAAAAGAAAGAGGACTAAAATAGAGCATGGAGATAAGCCAGGAAAAATAAATACCCTGAAGGTGTAACAGAAGAAGCTAAGAGACAGTATATAGAATGTAGAAGGAAAGTAGCAGAGATGAAAGCAGAAAGGAGGGCCAGTAATAATGAAAGAATGACAAAGAAAATAATGGAGAATGGGGGAGAAGGGTCAACCATCTTTTGGAAACAGGTTAAATGACATAAACAGAATAAAGCACAGGAAATCACACACAGAGGGAAAAGAAGAGATAACAAAGAAGAAATACAGGAAGCTTTAAGGGAGTATTGGCAAGAAGTTAATAATCCCCACTGGGGTCAGGGAACAGTACCAGGGTGACAAGCAGAATACACACAGGATCAATGGGATCCAGAGATGTGTGGCAGAGTCAGAAGTATAGAAGTTGAAATAGCAATTGAGCAGATGCGACTACGCAAAGCACCAGGGCCAGATGACATACTGTCGGAATTCATAAAGAGAGGGCCAGAAGAAATTAAGGCTGTTCAATAGGGTTATTAAGAAAAGACAAGTACCAAAGGAATGGAATAAACTCAGGATTTCATATATTCCAAAGAAGGGCCCAGGAGGCCAATTGGATCAATGTAGGGGTATTGCCATTTCATCAAATGTGGGGAAAATATTCAGCAGGATAATGTACAGGAGATTAAGTAGAATAGTCGAAAGGCTTGGACTTCTGGGGGAAATTCAGAATGGATTCAGACCAGGCAGAAGGGTAGGTGATCACATTTTCACATTGACCCACATGTTAGAATTGGCAAGGCAGATCGGAAGGAAGTCTTCATGGGTTTCTTAGATGTGAGGAAAGCTTATGACAGGGTATGGAGAGATGCCCTGTGGGAAAAACTAAGTGGACTAGGATTTGGTGGGAACTTTCTAGAAATTCTGAAAGCATTGTATAAAGATGTAGACTGTACACTTTCATTAGGAAAGGTAGAAGTAGAGAATGCACGCCTGGATATAGGTCTAAAGCAGGGATGTGTGCTGTCCCCGATTTTGTTTGCCCTGTATATTAAGGAGCTGGGGGACCAGTTAATGGAGTGTAATAAGGGAATAAAGGTAGGTGACCTGAAAAGTCCAGGTCTATTTTTCGCAGATGACATTGTACTCATGACACAGTCCCAGAAAGACCTGCAAGAAATGCTGAACATAGCAGGGGAATACGGGAATAAATGGAGGTTAGAATTTAGTAAGGTTAAGAGTGAAGTGATGACTCTTGGGAAGAAGCCAGAAAGGAATAAAAAATGGAAAATTGGGCAGTTCCAAATTCCAGAAGGTAGGGAACAGTTAATTGAAATTGGGGAGGTTGATGAGTATGAATACCTAGGTGCTAAGATAAAAACAACAGGTAAAGGCATGTTCAGATATCAGGTGGAGGAAGATTAAACAGAAAGTGAACCGTACAAAAGGAATGATTAAAGCTACTGCACTGAACAGTTTCAACAGAGCATACACAGCAAGGGTATTATGGGATAGAGCTGCAATACTAGGGATGATATATGGCTTAGATGTGATTTCAATAAGTGAAGGAGATATCCAGGGAATGGAGAAAGTACAGAATGAGATGGGGAAATGGATACTGGGAGCACCACCATGTGCAGCAACAGAAGCTGTCTTAGGAGAGTTAAGATGGAATAAAATTACAGACAGAATTGCCAAAGCAAAGCTTAAGTACTGGGGGCATTTATAATCAGTAAATGAAGACAGGTGGTGCAGGAAGGTTTACAATGAAGTAGCAAAGGAACAAACAAGATGGGTCAAAGATATAAATAAGTTGGCAGAGAGATACGAATTGAAAGGATATGATGAGGTTGAAAACTGGAAAGTGTATATAGGTAGGACTGTTACAGAGGGCTGGAAGGAAGACTGGAAAAGAGGTGTCAGGGAAAAGAGTACATTAAAAGCATACAAGGTACTAGAAAAAACAAAGAAAAGTGTGTGTTGGGATGGAGGGAAGGGATACAGGCTTCTTTTTCAAAGTAGGGCAGGAGTAATCAATCTAGAAAAGAGAAAACAGAAGTGGACAACAGGTAGTAATGGTAAATGTAAGGTATGTAGACAAGAGGCAGATGAGACAGTGGATCACTGGCTGTTGTCGTGTGATGCATATAGAGAAATAAGAGAAGAATTTTTCAGAAAGTGGCACAGGGAAGACTATAATAACAAGGGTCTAGAAGAGGTTCAGTGTTTAGAGGAAGAGGAACGTGTAGCATGGGATTAAGGTTTGAAGGGTAGCTTTCTGGGAGGCAGGAAAGGCACTAAAAGTGTACAGGACTACCTGGTTGGGTGCTGGGGGAAAAAAAATGAATTGATAGGGCTTGATAGCAACAGGGTGAATTAGAATCTTAGAAGCAGGGAGGAGAGGGAATGATGGTAGCCCTTATAAGGGCTCCCATGGGATCCCCCATGGGAAATGCCTGAGCCCTAGAGGTGGGGATAGGGTGTATGAGGGAAGGTTTTTCTGTCCTTTTATGGGGGTGGGGTGGGGGGGGGGCTACAAGCTATGAGTGTTGGGGGATATATCCAGGGCCAGGGGCCACCACAGCTGTGAGAGAGCGTGTGGTGGACTCGTTGCCTCGGCTCTGGTCCTGGTAAACATGGTAGCATGAGCTGATCAGGATAACCATGGTTTCCTCCATCTCATCATTTTTTTTCCTAGGCCACCTGTGTCACACAGGACCGCGGCGCATCAGCGGAGAGCCACAGTATTATTATAATACTGTCCTATATGCGTATGGTCACATTTGCACTGTAGACGTACATTATCCCCATTGGAAGAACGCCCTGCGCCATCCATCGATGTGTGCGCGAACCGTAATCTACGGCGTAGATCCATAACATGCGCTGCGCGATCTGTGGGTCGCGCAAGAAATCGGTAAAAGGCAAACGCGCACAATTCACAAATTGCAATTTGGTCTCGGTTGTTTAAATTGAACCAAGTTGAATACCATATCAGCAAAACCATTATTTACATTTGTTCACCTTTTCAAACTTATTCCACATCTATAACTCCTCGACATTCATCCACATGCAGTCAGTCGATGCGTGAGACAACAGAAGACCACATTCAATTTGTCAACTAAACGCTGCACTGAAGAAACCGGAAGTTTTGTGTTGTTTCAGATAAAGAAATATGCTGCCGCTGAAAGGTGTTTTGGGAGGTACCAGTTATAACTACAGAACAAAATAAGGGCCTGATAGGAATTTGTTTCAGGAATCAGGAATTGTTTATTCGACCATAATATTCATATCTACATACAATAATAAAACAAGGGTATAAATGCAAAACACAATACAAAACCGTTGAATGTATGATTGCAAAGAAGTGTATACAATTACAAATTATGGTCTGAATCTATTCTGATTCAGTGATTGGTCACCAGGTCAGGCCAGGGAGACACTAAGCCTAAGGTCTTTCATTGATAGACCGCTCTCATGTGCGCCCAAGTAAATTTCACACACAAACAACCACAAATATTTTTTTAAATTAATAACACTTAGTGTTGATGAAAATGACTTTCGTACAATTATGTAAAGTCTAGCTTTTGATTTTGAAAAACCCACAATTGGCACGCGCGAGGAAAGATCACGCCACCTTGTGGGTTCCGGCAAAACCCTTCCTGCCTCTTTCTGACATTCCGCGTGTCAGCTCGCCACAAACGAGGATGGAGACTGTTGGGGGATCGGGTGTTTTTCATACATTTGGTATTGTTGCAGCATCGTATTTAGGTTTTAAATTAGCATGTAGCATTTTGAGTGGTTTACGCGCATATGTGTTCTCAGGAGCCAGTGTCAACTTCAAGAAACTTGGAGAATGGGCAGGTAGGCAAAGGTTACTTCTGAATTTGTGTCAACCATGGATCATTGACATTGGAAGTGCAGCATGTCATGTGGTTGGTTCCCAGTTGGCTTGCCCAATCATGCATATGCGCTAGTCATAACATGACTTTTGGCATGTCTTGGGGCCACTGAAAATCACGTGTTTAATGTTTAGCATAATAGTATTCTACGTGGTGTTGTGTCAGTGTGAGTGTGACACGTGAAACGTCTGACAGGCGAAGCTCAAAGTGACAATCACAGAAAATAAGAAATAACTTTATATTGACATATACCATTTTACACTGTGTCGTCAAAAAACATACAAAAGCAGAGCAAGGACAAAATAAAACCTGTACAATAATTAAGCAGAACAGAACACTCCCCTAGCAAGGGGGTACACCTGAGTAAACAGAATACCTGCTCACTACTTCCATGCCTACCTGCAAATTTATGGGTGCTCCTGCCACTGGCACTGCTGTTTTATTGGCCCATGAGCTCGTCTCATTTCAAATGCAGAATTAACAAAAGATTGGTTAATGTACTGCTGCATCATCATAACCCATTGTCATAATTAAAAAGGAATTATTCCGCTTTATTAAATTGTGCAAAACCACAGTAGATACATGGAAGATCATTAAATAATTGTGTCCTCTGTTCGGATTAGTAGCTACAATCTAATATAAAATGAGATTCATCTTCCACTGAATCGGTTTTGCAAATTGTACATTTGTGTAATTCAACCGGGGTCTTTAGTCTTGTGTATCTTCCTGCTTCCACCGGAAGAGTGTGCACTAATTCTCAACTTACTAAAGTTTTTCCTTCAGTTACCAGGAATATGCTTCATACAGTTTTCGATTTCAACAGTATGTTTGAATTTACAATATGTCCGCAATTTGTGCGAACCAGCATTTGTTTCCCTTAATTTGCTCCACCCAATGGGTTTTATATAGATTTTTCCAAATGTTGCCTCAGTCTCATTATCACAGTGTATTAGGCTACCATCAAAATTTGACCAAACATCATCAAGCCCAGCATAAATTATGATTTCTTTTACATATTTTAACTAGCAGTAGTTATCCTCTGTACATAAGTTGTAGTTTTCCATGAGACTCCTATACCTAAATGTATCTTGTGCACTATCTCGGAGATACAACCAGTGTATCACTGCTCCACACAATAATTCAATTAAAATAGGGAAGCTATCAAGTTTAGCTTTAACTGCTGTATTTGAGGCCTTTCTGTGCACATCAAGTACAAATTTGCAGAATTTGTCATAACCTGGTACTAATTTCCCTATCAGCAGAGGGTCTTCAATGTAACATAAACAAGCTAGGTGAATATTTAAAGAAATGGAAACTTAGAATAAACACTCAGAAAACAAAGGTACTATTTTTAATAAACAGAAGGGACAATGTGGAAACAATTTTTACTTAGGTGGACAAAGGCTGGAGATTACTAATGAGTACAAATATTTAGGAGTAATGTTGAGTGCTAACTGTAACCAAACAACAGCTAGAGAAGATATTTACACAAGAGCATCAAGAGCCCTCTTTAAATTGAAAGGGTGTATAAAGCAGGTGAACTTGAATCCAAGATTGGGTATGAAACTTTTTGATCAATTGATCAGACCTATCTGCATGTATGGTTCAGAAATATGGGGATACACAAAAATAACAGAAAAACAGATGAGAAATCATGAATGGATGGAAAGAAATTACGAAAAATATCCTGTAGAGAAATTGAATATCAGTTTTTGCAAGTTCCTTCTGGGGGTGAATAAAAAGGCGACCAATGCAGCTGTTATGGGTGAGCTAGGGAGATACCCGCTGGGTATACAGATAGTCCAATCAATAATTAAATATTATAAACATCTAAAGCAAACAGATAATGAGCTATTAAAGAGTGCCAAGAAGGTCTCGATACAGTTAAATGATGACAAGAAAGATTCATGGATGGGCTTTATTAGCAATTGCAACAAAAAGTTAAATCAAGGGAATTTTAATGAAAAAGATGATGCAAAAATAATAAAAAATAAATTAAAGGAAAACTACATATTATTTTGGGAATCTCTGATTGGGTCACATCTGCAAGAAGAAGGAAAAATGTGTACATACCGGAAAATAAAAAGAAATTTTATATACTAAAATTATTTGGATGAGGTACAAATTAAAAACCACAGAAGGGCTCTGACAAAATTGAGAATAAGTGCCCACAAATTAGAGATTGAGAGGGGGAGATATGCAAGACCAGTCATACCACGCACTGATAGAATATGTAAATATTGCAATAAGGAATTAAAAACAAAGGAGGTAGACAATGAGATACATGTCATGACTACTTGTCCTCAGGTGAAGGAGGAAAGATTAAGCTTATACCAATACATAATAAATGAATGTAAAAATTTTACAATCCTGAATAATGTAGATAAATTTCCATACATGATGACATGTGAAGGGGGAATGGTGGAAAAGGTAGCAAAGTTTTGTTACATCAGCCTGACAATAAAAGAACAGACTTGCTAAATCCACAACACTGCACCCAAGTAAATAGGGTCATTGTAAATAAAAATAGGGTTAGTTATAGTTATTTTAAGTTAATGAATTATAGTTTCTTGTGTCAAACTGGGTTATTGTCCAGTGTCATTGACCTGTAACAGTTATGTACATGTTGTATTTGCCTGTCTGTAATGTACATTTGACCCCGCAGAGGGCGTAGTCGTGTCAATAAAGAACTTTGAACTATGTAAACCTTCTGGTACAGCCTTATCGCTTAATTGATTCAAATTATTAGGATTCAGTCCTTTCAGTAGAAACATACTTGAGACTTCACTACCATATGCAACAGCAGGTTTAACAAGTGTTTTGAAAAGTTGGTAGACACAGATGTCGTGTTGCCAACTTCATGAACTTCAGGAAACTCTACCACTTGCACTGCACAAAGATCATTAACTTGTGTAAGGTCTAGAGATAGGCCCCAAAGCAGCACACACTATTGTCTTCCCCCGTGTCATTCTTGTCAATCAGAAAGACTACTTCCCTGTCTTGATTTTGTTTCTGTATGGGAATATTTATTGCAAATTTCATGCGTTCTTTTCCTCTTTTTGGAAAAAAAAAAAATATATGCCAGGCCTAAGGCCACATAAAAAATATCCTGGTTTGTTATCAGTGGTTTTCCAAAAAACAGATGAGCAAGAGAGTTTTTCTCCCTTGCAAATGATTTACTGTACGTATTAAAAAAGCTTTCTGCAAGTCCCCATTGCCTGTCACTGTCCACCGAAAATATGAGGAAGTGTTGTTAATTATGATAAGTTTTTATTATGGTGAAAATAGAATGAAAAGTCACTTGGTTCCTGGTTGTTCAATCTTGACAGCAGGATGTTTATTTCTATGTACATGTATATGAAGTTTAATTTTCTATTTCAACAGCTGACCAGAACACAGTCATAGGGACAGGGATGAGCCTGTTCAGGGAACTCCAGGATTTCAGGGAATTTTGTGTCATAGACTTAACAGAAATTCCTGGATTTCTGGTTGAATTTCTAAAGTGTTTTCCCCCACTCAAATGTTGTTTTTCACTGAGGATGAGTACTTTATATGATACTCTCTCAGGGAATTTTTTCCTTGGTCAGGCTTATGTCTGTAGGGAGTTATAAAAAATTTCACACCAAATGTGGACAGGTAAATGCAGTGCATAAAGCAAAGCAGGAGCAGACTTTTTTTTTTTTTGACATTGACACAGCACATTTTGACAATGTTTTTTATGTTAACCTCACTTTATAACAAGTCAAACACACTCTTATAATATAGGGATGAGACTGACAGGGCTCAGCAATACAGGGGCAACCAGCAGAATAGTTTTCATCATATTCTCGCACTGACCACCAAAAAGTGATTAGGGTTAGAAGGGAATAAACAAAAATTGGTGCCCCCATGCTGTTTTCCTGTTTTAAACACCTTCTGCTTCGCCAAAGCACACAATCTTTATATACCAAAAGATTCGCCATAATCCACCCTCTTGATCTCTGCCTAATAATTGAGTAGTCGGGCGTATTGTAGTCCACTTGAGTCACTTTTTTCCTCGCAAGGCGTCTCGATTCCACATGAGCCACTCTTCGTTGAACAGAAGTGAGCCCACATATGGAGTCAAATTTCTCCTTTGCTCTGATTGGCTGCAAATGAATAAATTTGTATTTTTCACTTGCTTTATTATTATGTCTCCCCGGGCAACAGGGGGGACATACTGTTTTTTGCGCTCGTTTCTTCCGCTTCTTCTTCAACACATTGTTGTTGGCGTTGCGGACGCGATAACTCGAGAAAGATTTGACTTGAGAAGTTGAAATTTTTTGTGAAGATGTTCCTATATAAAACCTTGCTTGGGATTGTAGATGGGTGACCTTGATCTATTTTCAAGGTCACATGGGCGTGTCGTGTAAAATTGACGGGGACGCAATAACTCCGCAAGGATTTTATTTAAGAGGTATTTTTGCATGATTATGTACCAAATTATGAACTAGGTTGGGATTGTAGATGGGTGACCATGACCAATTTTCAAGGTCACATGGCCATTTTTAAAAATCATTGCAGATGCACTCGAGAAAGATTTGACTTAAAGAGGTTGATTTTTGTGTGATTATGTTTCTGCGCAAGATTTTTATAATAGTTTGCTTGTAATTGCAGATGTATGACCTTGACCTATTTTTCAAGGTCACTTGGGCATGTCATGTATAATTGACGCAGACGCAATAACTCTGCAAGGATTCGACTTAAGAGGTTGAAATTTTGCATGGCTATGTACCATAATATGAACTTGGTTGGAATTGCAGATGGGTGACCTTGAAATATTTTTCAAGGTCACATGGGCATGTCATGTAAATTTGACGCAGATGCAATAACTCCCCAAGGATTTGACTTAAGAGGTTGAAATTTTGCATGGTTATATACCATAATATGAAATAGGTTGGGGTTGTAGATGGGTAACCTTGACCTATTTTCAAGGTCACGTGGGCACTTTTTAAAAATCATTGCAGATGCACTCGTGAAAGATTTGACATTTTGTGTGATTATGTTTCTATGTAGACTTATGTAAGACCTTGCTTGTAGCTGCAAATGTATGACCTTGACATATTTTTCAAGGTCATATGGGCATTTCGTCTAAAATCAATGTGGACAACTCAAGGAAGATTTGACTTGGGAAATTGAAATTTTATGTGAAGATGTTCCTATATATAATCTTGCTTGGGATTGCAGATGGGTGACCTTGACTTATTTTTCAAGGTCACGTGGGCATGTCATCTGAAATTGACATACATGGAACAACTCTGCAAGGATTTGACGTAGGAGGTTGGAATTTGGTTGTTTATGTTCCATAATACCAACTAGGTTGGGATTGTAGATGGGTGACCCTGATGCATTTTCAAGGTCACATGGCCACTTTTTAAAAATCATTGCAGATGCACTCGAGAAAGATTTGTCAAAAGGCTCCGAAACATGTTGAGTAGTTACCCGCTGAAGACCCTTTAATATATTTGGGCTGATACAGCCTATGTCAAAATTTTACAGAGGAACGTGTGCAATATAGACAATAGTAATTCCATATTTATACAGGTTAGACAGGGACAGGTTAGCTTATGGAGAGTAAAGAGTTCGAACTGCGGAATAGGATATTGACTACTAGGGAAGTGGTTCTGGGCAAAAAGACACAAATACAATTAAAGAGGTTGACATTTTGAGTGATTATGTTTCTATGTAAGACTTGTGTTAGACCTTGCTTGTAACTGCAAATGTATGACCTTGACATAATTGTCAAGGTGTATGTGGGCATTTTGTCAAAAATCGATGTTTTGAAATGTCAATATAGAGTGTACCTTCACCATATCTGCAGATCATAGGAATAGGTATGCCTATTTGTAAAAATAGGGGTGACAATAGTAAGGGTGCACGGGGAGACATTGATTTTCTGTTGGAAAATCAGCCTGTTCTAGTTTTATTATGGATGTGCACACAACTTAGCGATAGTAAGTAAATGAAAATACAAATACTGAGATTAGCCCACATTAAAGAGCTGCAACTAGCTCAAGAGAAACATTGCATGCACCAACTGTGCTCGATTCAGTCATTCAGCCTCAATATAATGGAGAAATGAGCTCCCTTACTCAGTGTAATGCTATTTTTTTTTTTTTTTTTTTAGTCTGAGCCCTCTTCCCCATGCTATGTACCACTCACTCTGCACATTTGTGTGAATTTGAAAGAAAAAACCTGTATCGTCTATAATTAGGAAATCATCTTAATATTACCATGGCCCCTGCCCAGGGCAATTGAAGCAACTAAACAGTTGTTCCAAAAACAAGATGAGCCTGATAATTGCACCTGTAGACCCTTTAAAAGCCAGCAACTGAAATGATTTCCTCAATCCTCACTTGAAAAATATTTCTAATTCAAAGAAAACCTCTGTAAAAGACTGTAGACACTTGATATCTACAAAGGACATTCATGACAATTTACATTGAGCCACTTCTGAAACATAAACAGTAAAGCGTGTTTTATGTGGGAACCATAGTGGCAGATACATGTAAACAGGTGTAATGCAGTTTTTTCTTTTCAACTGTAACAGTTTGTAACTCATGATATGAAGATATTGCTGAAACAAGTCTTGTGTTTAAACCAGTACTAAGTGGCTTTTTCCATTTGCAGTCCTTGTCCTATCAGATTTGCTCAAGAATCTTGAATGGTTTATTTCAGACTTGCCATAAGACAGCACTGTTCTCCAATTAACATTTAGGCCAAGCTTAAGAAATTGTTTGTTTGGTGTTTCGGTGTGGTTCTTCTGCATCCATACAGTGCTCCGACTTCAAATACTGTTGTGGCAACAGATTACTGTCACCTTCTCCTGGCCCCCTTGCCTGCCTTACAAACAACCGCAACTTGTGACACTTGTCATAAAAACTTGAAGAATATAGTTCCCAGTGAAAAAATTTGCTGCAAGTACTTACTTATTTGCCCAAGATTAAATCTGACTTGTCCCGGATAATCGGACACATGAATTGTCAAGTCCTGAAAGTTCAGTGAATCCACACAAATCTGTCCACTTTCTTGGTCAAAAATTCTGGCATGATTTCAAGAAGCTTGTGTGACATTAAATATGTTTTTGAATTTTCATGTCTGTGTGCCAACACAGATATACTGTTTTTCTAGGAATTCTCTCTCTCTCTCTCTCTCTCTCTCTCTCTCTCTCTCTCTCTCTCTCTCTCTCTCTCTCTCTCTCTCTCTCTCTCTCTCTCTCTCTCTCTCTCTCTCTCTCTCTCTCTCTCTCTCTCTCTCTCTCTCTCTCTCTCTCTCTCTCTCTCTCTCTCTCTCTCTCTCTCTCTCTCTCTCTCTCCAGGCAAATTTGTCCAACATTTCATTTGAAAAGTATTATACATAGAAACTCCAAACTTGGCACAATTATACTTCTATACATGAAGTCAGGCCTTTTTATAATAATTTGAGAGGTCATGCTTTTTAAGATAATGCAAATGAGGGCTAATTAAAGTTTTAAATCTTCAATATCTTATATACTATAGTAGATGTAGTTTCGAGTGTATTGGAGTTCAATCATATCAAGGCAAAGGTCATCTCAAATGTCAAGGTCAAAGGTCATGTCAAGGTCAATAGTCAGTTTTAGGTCAAACTGCCATCTTAAAACCAAAATGTCATTTTCAAGGTCAAGGACCACTTCAGGTGAAGGTCAAACTGCCATCTTAAAACCAAAATGTCATTTTCAAGGTCAAGGACCACTTCAGGTGGAGGTCATTTCAAGGTCAAATGCCACTTTCGATGGTGGCTTTCTTCTAGCCATAACTTGGTCAATTTTTATCCAATTTTGATCATGTTGGGCTCAAATTGTAGCTCTTGTAACACTGCACATTTTTGAAGTCTCAGCCCTTTATAATGTGAGGTCATACTTTTCAAAATTACGCAAATGAGGGCTAATTAATCTTTTAAATCTTCAATATCTTATATACTATAGTAGATATGGTTCCAAGTGTATAGGAGTTCGATCATAGCAAGGCAAAGGTCCTCTCAAATGTCAAGGTCAAAGGCCAATTTTAGGCCAAAATTTTTTAGGTCAAGGTTCACTTCAGGCAGAGTCATCTCAAGATCAAAGGTCATTTTAAGGTCAATGGCCACTTTCGATGGTGGCTTTCTTCTAGCAAAAACTTGGTCAATTTTTATCCAATTTTGATCATGTTGGGCTCAAATTGTAGCTATTGCAACATTGCGCATTTTGAAAATTACAAATGACCCTTAAGCGTCAAAGGGCAATGTCATCTGGACCTATGAAAGTTTCACTCATCCATAACTTGGCCAATTTCCATCCAATTCTAATCATGTTGTACTTAAATTGTGATTATTGTAACACTGTACATTTGTGTGATTTACATGTAACCTGTAAAGGTTAAAGTTCAAAGGTCAAGGGCATTTGGACTTGGAAATTTTCATCCAGCCATAAGCTTAATAGAATGTGAAGTACCAAAGCACAAAAGTTGTACCATTTAATATTTACAACATTGGAAGGCACACAGACAGATTTGCTTTGAAGCAAATCTTCCTTTCTAGTTCTTTCTTTCTCTACAGGCATATTTGTCCGATGTTTCATTTGAAAAGTATTACATGTAGAAACTCCAAACATGGCACAGTTATACTTCTATAGATCAAGTCTGGCCTTTTTATAATGAGAGGTCATGCTTTTCAAAATTATGCAAATTATGAGGGCTAATTAAAGTTTTAAATCTTCAATATCTTATATACTATAGTAGATGTGGTTCTGAGGGTACAGGAGTTGGATCATAGCAAGGTAAAGGTCATCTCAGATGTCAAGGTCATAGGTCAAGGTTCACATCAGGTAGAGGTCATCTCAAGGTCAAAGGTCATTTCAACGTCAAAGGCCACTTTCGATTGTGGCTTTCTTCTAGCCATAACTTGGTTAATTCTTATCCAATTTTGATCATGTTGGGCTCAAATTGTAGCTATTGTAACATTGCACATTTTTGAAACTTACATGTGACCTCTAAAGGTCAAAGGTCAAGGTTATTTGGACCTTTGAAAGTTTCATCCAGACATAACTTGGCCAATTTCCATCCAATTCTAATCATGTTGGACGCAAATTGTAGATATTGCAACACTGCATATTTTTGTAAGAACATGTAACCTCAAAAGGGCAAAGGTCGAGGTGATTTGGCCCATTGAAGGTCGCATCTAACCATAACTTCATCAGTTTTCATCCGATTTGTTTCATGTTGGAGTTAAATTGCGGGTATTGTAACACTGCCCAATTTACATGTGACCTGTAAAGGTCAAAGGTGAAGGTCATTTGGACTTTGAAATTTGCATCCAACCATAAGCTTAATGTAATGTGAAGTACCAAAGGATAAAAGTAGCATTTGATATTTACAACTTTTGTAGGCACACAGACTGATTTGCTTTGAAGCAAATCTTCTTTTCTAGTTTGTACTGTTTTATTTGCTGAAATCATAATTGGCAAGTACAAACATTCTAGAAATGAAAAATACACGTTAAGACATTTTGCATAAAGACAAAGTACTCAAGGAAATATTATGCACGTATGTATGACCATGTTAAAGGACAACTAAAAGACAAAAGTAAGTTCTGAAAATAGAAAATTATATGCTATTCTTAGTAAATTGTGCTTCATTTGAAGTCTGTGGTGAACATATGAATGGTATGAAACAGCAGTGATGCGACCCTCAATGGCTTAAAAATCAGCGCCAGTAAATTGGAGGCGCTCCACTTACGGTGAAAATATGAGTGGTATGAAATGACATCACACAGTAATGTGACCCTCGATGGCTTGGAAAATTTGCACCAGTGAATTCTTATTGGATACTTAGTAGTTGTAGCACTCAAATCAGGTTTTTTTCCAAGATAATTGTAGCAGTGTTGTGGGATTTCCATATTTAACCAAATTTTATCATATTTCAAGAATTACTGCCTTATTCTCCAAGGCTACATCTTATAATGGGAAGCCTGAGTCACAGCCCTAATTTCAGGATCACAGCCCTACAATTTGTAGGGCCCTGGGGGGGGGGGGGGAGAACCCTGCATATGGTGAACATATATGAGTGTTATGAAATGAAACCAAACAGTGACGTGACCCTCGACGGCTTGAAAATCTGCACCAAGCAATTGGCTAACTGTCAATGGTCTTGCAAGCTGGGGAGACTGATATTATATGTTAATGTTAACATGGTTAATCCTTTGGAGGTTAGCTGTACCAATCACATTTTCCTGAATTGTGATTGCACCTTCAAATTGTACGTGTTGAAGGCCTCTCATTCAAGTGCCAATTTGGCAGTTCCAGGCAAAGTAAATGGTTCAAGTTAGAAGCTTTGGGTTTCTTGCAGCTTACAGTGTGCTTGGAAAAGCTGTTAGTTGAGCAGCACTTAAAAGCTCACCACAGGAATTCTTGTGTCCATGCATGCTTGGGATAGTCTTTATTTATTTATTTTTTTATTTTTATTTATTTATTTATTTATTTTTTTGTACCAAATTCTTAATTTATTCACCATGCAGTGCTGCAATGAGTTTTTGTGTTTTCTTTGTTACGCTTGACTGCATCTGTGAAGCAGCTTGCTGGATTCCCATCAAGCTTGACAGAAATATTCAATGACTTTGTCTTTATAATTTTTTTTTGCCAGTTTGTGGGGGTTTTTTTTATTTTTATTTATTTATTTTTTTATTTTTATTTATTTATTTATCTATTTATTTATTTATTTATTTTATTATTATTTTTTTTTATCTATTTGTTAGTGACACAATAAGCAGTAAATGTGCATGTTGTAATGGTCGTACAAGACTATTTCCGTTAACCCCCAAACCGGGGTATATTACCCTTTCAAAACCTCAAATGCCCTTTGAGAAAATTCTAAAGGGTCACAAGTCTGGTTTATTTTCATGTAAAATTGGTAAAGATCTAGTCTTCTCCCCTGAACTTGTGACCCCAGAAAAAATTCCTGAGGGAAACGATGATACAATGTAGATGCTACTGTTATTGCATGTGTATGTATTTTCTCAAAACAGTTCCTCATCCAACTTGGTTAGGACGTACCTTACAGTGTTGGTTGGTCTTTGTCAGATGTGTTCAGTGGATCCTGCTTCAGGAACTTTAAAGATTTTATTGTCATCATTTTGTGGGAAGATCTCGGCTACTAAGTCTAAAATTTCATTTCACACCTGTTTTTTGGGTGCTTTAGAGCGAGACTCAAATAAACCAAGTAGCTACACCTCCGACATGTAGGGCCACAGGTATGGAACAAGTGAAAGAGCATTTTGTCTAGCTAAGCAACTTTAACTTTACATGTAGTGTTCTAGGCATGTCCACGTGTGAAGTTAAGCAGAACCAAAGTGTTAATCAACCTTTTAAAACAAAATGTAGACAGTTTCAGGGACAGATCTAGGCCTTCAAAATTTGCTATATAACAGATGGCACTAGAAGGTTTGCATTTTACTGGTGTGTTCACTATAAATACGGATGGTACACACCTGTATCACTGACCCCCACTTTTCTAACATAGAACCAAAGGACAGAACGACATGGTTTTAGAAGCACAAATTAAGATTGCCTTATTGTTTTTTTACACTTTATTGTATGCAAAATTATCATGATTTATATTGTAAAAAGAAATTGCATGGAAAATGTCTTTCATATAGCAAATTTCATAATGTTTTTGATGTGTTCACATAACATGCTTGTCTGGCAACTATATTGAAAATCAGGTACTCGATTGCACTTGATGTAAACCTGATTAAAATGTGCTTTTCATGTTAATACAGTGTTCTTATGGATTGTATTGATAACAGGGTAGTTATGTACATGTGTATATATTGTATCTTGTCCCTAGCCTGGCTATCTAAATGGGGGTTTTTATGGGTGGTCAGTGGATTAAAGCACCCACCCACTTGGAAGTCTGAATGCTTGGGACAGAAGCCATGATACATCTGAAGCCATGTGCCAGTCCTTTTTGAAGTAGTTCATTTGCGGCTACTATCCACCCAATCAGAATGGCTTTAGTGCCTGATACTTTCTCCACCAGATTTTAAAGCATATTCTTCAACGTGGCACGCTCTTTGCCTTCTAGCTGATCTTTGGTATTCACAATACTCGGCACATTCTTCGTGCCAAGATCAACCAGATGTTCATTCTCACTTCCTTCCATTTTCCTCAAACCCCCCCCCCCCCCCACCTTGTTCAGCACTTTGAAGCAGCAAACCTGAATACTAGGCATTCTTAGCACTCTCTGGCATATTGAAAAGGTTTATTCTTGTTAAAATAAACTAGCCGTTTTCAAAATTCTTTAGCCAAGTAAATTTATGAAACGTCAGCATTTGGCTTATTGGCTTACTGCACCAGTGGTCCCTGAGTTAGGTGCATTATTATTGCCATTTTGCTTTGATTATGTAAATCTATAAATGGTCCTTTAAATTTCAGTGATAACTGGAGCCACAGATGGAATTGGAAAAGGATATGCTCACGAGGTAAAGCTTTTTTCATCATATTGCACTACAAATTGAACACTTACAATGCTAGAGCACAAGTATTGGTATGGACTGTGCAGGGCTTTTGAATTCTTTCTTTTATTTCTGCTGTAGTTCCCAGGGCAATGTGATAAATATTTTACTTGTTGCCCCCTTGTCTAGCTGACTCACCCAGCTCTTCAAATTCTGATTGTAAAGGCAAAAATTTACTTGGTTGCTATAAGCATGTCTAGGGCAAGTGCTGCCTTTAACATTTTGACTCACCCCGAGTAAAATTTGACTTGCCCTGGACTAACAGACATGCAAATGGTTTAGCCTAGCTGTGAACTCGCAAACTTATGGTCAATTTAATTATTATTCATGTTCACAAATAGATGAATTCTGTAATTCTGCCTCAAGCTGATGAAAACTTTCAAGTACATGTATGGAATGTCATATAAATGGAGGGCACAGAGATTCACAGCAGGGAAATATTCATTTCTTCTAAGGAGCTGCAAAAACTCCCACTGGCCTGATCCCCGCATGAGTGGTCCCATTTGTTGGTCATTATAATCACTTAAAAGTTTGCAGTTGGCCACCTTTTTGTCAGACCTCTCCATAATGAATTATTTGTGTTGCTGTTTAGGATGCAAATTTTCATAGATGTCTTCCAATTCCTATACCCCAGCAGTTTGAATCTCTTGAAATAATACTATTCAGCATGTTGAGAAATGGCCTTTATATGGAGAACAAGTCTACAAACTTTGACAGATAAAACTGAAAGAAACATAAACATTTGTAACTGTCCTCACTATTCTCCAAGGCATTATAGAATTTTAAACATGGTCCACCCATTAAAGTAGACTGATGGACATCTTTCCATGTCAGCATTGATAAATATTTAGGATAATAAATTATTGCGTGGCAATGTTAACCTATATAAAATGTTCCTCTCACTATATACATATATATATATATGTGGTATACATTTTCCGAGTGCTTTTTCTGAAACAGGTGTTATTCAAATCGGTACTCAACGTGTAGTGTCTGAACAAATATTATATATGCCCTGTATGTTATTATCACAGCTGGCAAGAAAGGGCGTGAACATAGTGCTTATCAGTAGGTCTCCAGAGAAACTTGCTGATGTAGCAACAGAAATTGGTGAGTAAACTCTTTTGAAACTGTAAATATTTGGGTGGAGCTCCTTGGACAAAGCTTATAAATAAAGAAAATTAAGCTTCGCATATTTCAAATTCTGAATGTAAACCCAGTAGAAAACATAATTGTGGTATTGTTTGAATATTTTGTCAATTTGTTGAAATATTAATTCATTTCATGTGTATCTTTGTAGTTTTAAGTATTTAAATATTTTTCCCTCAAATTGTGTGTTCATTTAATTATGGATGTATGTTCAAAATGTTTCACATGTGAATCTTCCACAATTTCTTGTCAATTTTGGTTTGTTTTTTTCTTTTTTGCCGTGCTTCATGTTTTTGTCGGCAAAATGAATGGAATTAAACTTTTGAGGACATATATGTTGCATTTATTAGCTCAGTTGCACATTGATTACCATGACCATGTGTATTAAAGTTACAGTAAAGTTGTCATGTTATCTTCCAGAGAAAAAACACAGTGTGAAGACAAAAACTGTGGCGATAGATTTTACCGGGGGACCAGAGATCTATGACACGATAAAAGATGAAATCTTGCAGCTTGAGATTGGAGTAGTAGGTATGTAAGCACAAAAATGCATGCATTTAATTTTGTAGAACCAAAGAAGCTGGCTTTAATAGCTGGCTGACTAGGTTGTAGGCTTCGCTAATGGCACAAAACCATGAAAATAAAAACACAGTGAAATTAAAATTACAGTGAAATGTCAAAAATGCAAAAACAGTGAAAATTTATACACGGGAAAATTAAGCAATTTACAGTATTTAATTTTGATGGGTAGTGCAGGCATGTGTCCATCTCTTTGCTGTCCGACTGTAGAAATAAGGAGGAATAGATACAGATTGATCAAATTAAAAACTTGTTTAAGGAAATGTACTGTAGAAAGAAATCCTTTATTGTTTGCACTAACTAAATTCAAGAAGAATCGTGTCAATTTTATAACAATTGGCCAGCTGCGTGCATGTATTTTGTTGGTTGACTTGAGGCGTAGTGGCAAGATATGGCTCAAATTTGTCTTATGTGCTGGCTGAATATGTTCATTTTGCATGGTCGCTGGTCTCGTTTAACAGGTGGTCATTTATAAGAGTCAAATTATTAAAGAAAAACAATTTTGGTGACCAAATCTGGTTTTAGACCAGGTGGTCGCTCGTAGGAGGGGATTGTTCAAGACAGACACTACCGGTACTGTTAAAGTGGTCACATGTGAAGAGAGTCTTGAAAAAGTGATGTCAGGTAAAAATAATAAGACATGGCTCACAAATTTGCATATCTTCTAGCCTGAGACAAGTCAAGTTCCAATCAGAGCAAGTTATTGCAAAACATTAGCCCTGGGGACAACATCAAAATTTAGTTTGTCAAAATGATATTTGCATGGATGGGCAAACCTCTTTTGACGGGGGCTAATTGAATGGCAGACAGGTAGTTTGCTGCTGATAAACAGAATTTCAGAGGCCTGGAGGTGTCTAAAAGAAAAGGTTATCGATATCTGTGCTGTTTTCCTTAACATTGGTCTTTGCAGCAGGTTCCATTGTATCATATTTTTGGCATTGTTTGTGTGAAGTTATTGATTGATATCTTCCTAATTACACCACTGTCTTGTGTTGCAGTTAATAATGTGGGAATGTCATACCCACATCCAGAGTATGTAAACCTGGTGGATGAAAAGGTAAATTTGAGGCAAGCACTCGTTAACTTACACACAAAACATTGTTTATAATATGTATGTTATAATGACTAAAATAAAATTCAGAGTGTGGTCTCTGTACATCAATGTTACAGAGGACTGTTGATGGACTTTTCTTATGTTTTTTTTTCATTTTCAGTTCATTTTGTCACCCCTCGGCCCATACAGGCCCCGGGGGCTATTGCTATCGCTTGCATCTTTGTGTGAATTTGTGCGTTCGTGTGTCCCTTCTTCTTGCACCGGATTGCAGAAGAACCTATAACCTGGGATCATGAAACTTTTTTAGTAGATTGATCACTCTTTTTAAGTTTACGTTAAGTTAAAAGGACAATGACCTTGACCCAATTTTCAGGTCCCCAAAGCCAATTCTCTATGAATTTCTTGCATGCAATATCAGGAGAACCAGAATTGCTAGGATCATGAAACATTTACATGTAATCACCCTGGTAAGAGTCTTCATCAAGTTTGAAAGACAGTGACCTTGACCTAATTTGAAGGTCACCTGGGGTTATTTTTCTCTTAAATAAATGTCTTGCACATGAGATTCTAAGAACTGGATAAGATAGGATCACTGGACTTTGACAGTTAATCACCCTTGTAAGAGTCCAGCTCAGGTTTGAAGGACAGTGACCTTGACCTGATTTCAAGGTCACCAGGGTCAATCCATTAAAAGAATGCAAGAAAAATCAGAAGCAGCAGATAAGCTAGGATCACAAAACTTTTACAGTTGATCTCTCTTTCGCAAGGGGAATTCAAGTTTGAAGAAGAATGACCTTGACTCAATTTTGAGGTCACCCAAGTCAATTTACTCTGAAATTCTTGTGCATGATATCAGGAGAACCAGATCCCCATTTGTGGGCAGCAGAGGGGTTTTAAGGCACTAGCCGTTATGTTTATATTTTATTATTTTATTTCATCTAACTTTTCATTTTTATTTTCATTGATTGTGATTTTATGATATAGTTGAAAATGACAAACAGGTGCTTATGTACAGTGTATCAGGCAAACAGTAGTATGCTTAAATGCTCGTTGTTTCTTCAAATGCTATACCTTAAAATGGTAGTTTCATAAGACTTTTTCTGATTGAGGCTTTGAACACTACGTATTAAAAAATTCTCATAATGTAGACGGATGGTGGACTGTTTTGAAACTGTGGACAGTATTAATGTAAACAATAGTGAAATTTGATGAGACAAGCTTTGTTGGCCTGTCTACTGAAAAATGAGTATAACCTATGCAATTACACCGTATTATGAAATGCCAAGGAATGTAGCTTTGTAAGTAAACTCTGAAGCACAACGTGACAAGCATTTGGGGTGTGTGTGTCATATTTATGGGTCTTTCACCGCTTTTTAAATTTGTTTTTTTGCACAGCGAACGCTTGACATCCTGAGGGTCAATATGAACTCTGTGACCTTGGTATGTACCTTTATATCACATAAAGCATTTCAATAAACCACCATAGACAACAAATTTCATGTACCGGTATGTTTGTAATGCGGTATTGTCATAATATCAGCGTTAAACTGCTCTCAAGAGTAGGAATGAAACATTGACTTTGCGATTGTTGGTCGGCCCTTTTTTCCACCTTCAGCCGGCCAAAACTTGCCGGTGGTCTGCCTCAGTGTTTTCAACTAAATTCAACAGTAGGGAAAAACAGTTTGAATGGGAGTTTTAGAAAATGATTCAGTCTGAATTCAATGGGAAAGGATGGTATAAAGAGAGCAAATAAATCTGTGTCACAGCAAAGTTTCCCCTAACAGGTTGCATTACAAGTGTAGCAGTGTGTGATGGTATATATGAGAACTGGGTTATGCCACAGGGCACAAACACAAGTCCAGTACTTGTATTGAATTGAGAATACATGTAGTTAGTTATGAGTAATAGTTGCTTGAAGCATTGAGTGAATCTTATTAGCATAACTGAAAGTGGGCTGGGTTTTTGCACCAGTTACATGCCTTAAAGAGTAGGCTTGCAAATGAACATTTTGGGGAGAATATATGGATGGGAAAAGTTAATTTAGTCAAAAACATACAGATTTGAAAACAAAAAGTTTGAACTTTTCGTGCTCAGTGATAATATAAAAAGATAAAGGCACTCTATGTGATCACTTGTTCTTGACAAAGTCCCGAATAAATACAGCAAGCAGCACAACAGTTGCAAACCACAATTCATGTCAATATCTTTTATGTGCTGTGTTATTTTTCAGATTACACGCATGGTTCTTCCAAAGATGATAGAGCGGGGGAAGGGCGCAATCATCAACATCTCTTCTGGGTCAGCTGTAAATCCAACACCTTTGTTAACAGTGTATTCTGCAACAAAGGTAGGCCACTCCTCATTTTGGCTCGGCACGCTCTGCTGCCAACAGCGGCCTGCTGTGCTTGTTTTAACACATTTCTGGTTAGAGTAAGACTGAGTCAACTGTTCTCCTTGGCACAGGTTGGGGGCAGTGCAGCCAGTCTGTATTATAGAAAGATGTTGAGCCAGTGCAAGCTAGCATGATGGGTCTTTTCTGTACCCCCCCCCCCTTCCAGGAAACAATAGTATTTACATCTATTTGTGTTTGAGTGGTTTAAGCAGGCAAGGATTTAAGGTTGAGGTACATGTACTTTTAAATAGTGACTGTACCCTGCTAGCAAAGTCAGTCAAAATCGGTGCAAATTAATGAATAAGGTCAGCAGGTCACATGATACACCACACTGTTGTGGGTGTGTGTATCTTGTTGACAGGCATTTGCTTCATGACATAGCACAACATAACATGACAGATGCCTTCAACTAGTTGGAATCAAAGATTAATGATTGCAATTGAAGGAAGTTCAGTTCTTTAGGGTGATTCGCTGCTAAATGCACTTGACCCATTTCCTTTTAAAAACTGTCCAGTGCACCTGAGTGTGTGATAGTATCATTTGCTGCAAGGCATTTACTTCCAGGTTTTCATTAATAGTGGTATTTTGAATGAGAATTGTGGACAAGGCCTATTACAGGGATGAGCCTGTTCAGGGAATTCCAGGATTTCAGGGAATTTTGTGTGGTAGACTTCCAGAAATTCCTGGATTTCTGGTTGAACTGCTAAAGAAAGTAAAATTTTTCCCCCCGACTCAAATGTTGTTTTTCACTGAGGATGAGTACTTTATTGTATTTGTGTCTTTTTGTCCAAAACCACTTCCTAGTAGTCATTACCCTATTCCACAGTCCGAACTCTTTACTCTCCATAAGCTAACCTGTCCCTGTCTAACTTATATACATAGAAGTTCTACTGTCCATATTGCACACGTTCCTCTGTAAAATTTTGACATAGGCTGTATTAGCCCAAATAAATTAAAGGGTCTTCAGCGGGTAACTACTCAACGTGTTTCTGAGCCTTTTACCCGTACATGTCTCTCTGAGTAGCGGCTCCTTGTCTAAGCTGAATATTCAGCAAAGACAACCCACATAATAATGAATAGATATGAACGTGGCAATTGATGAATTAGCTAAATATGTGAAGTTTTGCTTATAAATGCAGAGCTTCATATCAAAGAAGAATACCTGTCAAACAAAGTATATGATACTTTCAGGGAATTTTTTCCTTGGTCAGGCTCATGTCTGACTATTAGGAGTCACTGTTCTCAGTTAACCCTGGGGGACCAAAAATGAGTGTCTCAACATGCAATGTTTTAACCCTTTCCCCCTCAAACCGGCCAAAACCGGCTGGTGGTCAAATATCGTCTGCTTCGCTTCAGTGTTTTCAACTAATTTCAACAGTTACGAAAAACAATTTGACTGGGAAATGTACATGAGACTTATCAAGATCACATGCCCCAGGTCAACTTAGTGCCCAACCCATGCCAAGGAAAGCTGTTTACTCAGTCTTAATTCAAGGGGCAAAGGGGTAATCTGTTCAAGATTACCAGCAAGCATGCTGCATCTGATGCTCTAATGTGATTCAGTCTCAAATCAGCAACTTTCATTTGGACAGAGTGCAAACAGAACACCAAGGAAAGCTACTGACCCAGGCCTGCGCATGGTTAACAGCTTTCCCTGGGCAAAAGCACAGCAATACTTACTGGGTCATTTTACAAGAAGTGTTTCTCAAAGATCTGCCTTCAGAAGTTTTCGGATGAAATATTCACCATGAAACATAGGCATGGACATGTGATTGATTTTGAAACTGTCAATAAACATGTGAGTGGGTTTTTGGGGGGGGGGGTCTTTTTTGTTTTTTTGTTTTGTTTTGTTTTTTTTTTGTTTGTTTGTGATTTTTGTTTTTGTTTTTGTTTTTGTTTTGTTTTTGTTTTTGTTTTGTTTTTGTTTTTGTTTTTTTTTCAATGAAATTGAAGTTGGCTGGTTTTACAGTGTATGAAAATAAAGGAGATTGGTTGTAATATTTTGTTTTGTTTCAGGCATATGTAGACTTCTTCTCCAGAGCCCTGCAGTTGGAGGTAGCAAACAAAGGGGTCATTGTACAGGTAAAGTGACATGTTATTTGAAGTTCTCGGAAAAAATGTCCAGGATACCTACAAATTACAGCCAAATTATGTTATTCGTACAAGGAAACAATAATTCTAAATTGTTGAACTATTGTCTATTTTGTTCTTGGTGAAGTTCTGATCTGTTTGCCCACACATGGAACAATTTTTGGTTGTGTTGTGTTCTTTGTACTCCCGGCTGATGAAGTCTGGGGGTGAACTGTTATGGGCTTGTCCAACTGTCCATAGCAGAATTCATATGTGCAAAATAGATTAGTAAATTGTCAGTCAACAGTATTTTAAAGACTGTTGAGAGGTACATGAATGTAAATTGTTTGATTTTGCTCTATTTGTGTTCTTCATTTTTGCAGTGCGTAAAGCCTTTCTTTGTGGCAACAAAAATGAGTGGGATCCGTCGCACATCGTTCTTTACTCCGGGTCCCGAGGCCTATGCCAGGGCAGCATTGGGCACAGTTGGCAAGCAAACCAGCACGTTTGGATGTCTGGCCCATGCTCTGCAGGTCAGTGCAGGACTAGATAAGATGGCAACACAAGATTACATAATTTGTAAGACTCGGAAGTTGGATCTTGTGCACCATCTTTGTCCAGGCCAATGCAAACTATACCCTGCACGTGATATGGTCTCCATCTTAACCCTTGGCTTTGATTAAGACTTGAGTTGACAGCTTTCCTCAGCGTGGTTTGGGTGGTAATTTCAGTGATTCTCACATTTGTACAGTTATGGAACATATTCAGGTATATGCTGAAAGCATGTTAACTCATTCCACCCTGATAGAAGACTGAGTCAACAGCTTTCCTTGGCGCGCTCTGGGCGCAATGCGCCCAGAGCGCGCCAAGGAAAGCTGTTGACCATGGGCATATAATTTGGAATGAAATTCCATGCAAGTTTCATCCAAAATATTGAAAAATAATCCCTAAATTAGTAAAATACAATTAGCAGACGACATTTAGATATTAGCGGGAAAAAGCGTCATCAGGGTGGAATGAGTTAAACTTAACACTGCATGTAAGTTTCTTACTTTCTATACTATGGCACGCATGTAAAGGTAAGAAAATCCAAATTAAAATTGCTTTTGAGTACTACGAGGACTAGGCAAATGTTGATCAGAACAGATACACGGTGTGCCGAATAAGCCTAATGCGTTTCTTCCTTCGCTGGACTCCTCAGAGGCTAATGAGTAATGATTGACCACAGGTTGAGCATAACTAGAATTTTATGCCCAGCAGTGCAGAGAGTTGAAATCTTTCAACTCCGCAGTTAAGTGGTTCAGTCAAAGTTGAATGCTGCGTTGTGAGCATGGTCTTTATATAGGGCCGTGTAACATTGCTAGGGGACACCCAGATGTTACGTTGTATTGTGATGTCATCAATTATGTGCCAGCATGTTCATGGACAGTAGGACTGGGTTGTGCCAGTCATCACAGATGACTGTGATGGCATGTGGTTTGATGACAGGTCATGTTCACTGATTAATAAGTGGGGTTACACAGGGGTTTTCTTCTCTGTGAGTACCCACGGGATGGAGAAGACTATCTCCAACAGGGAAATAGAGTAGTGCTTTTGAGTATAGTCCATCAAATTCAGTCATTCAGTGGGCATAAACTTTGAAGATGTGGCCAGAAGCCTTTCGTTTTTCAGATCCATTCCTTTCTCCTTCTTGTGCCAGGACTTGGTAATGCCCATGATGATGCATGCTCTGCTAGGGCACGGCTATGAATATACATTCTGTCATGATGTTACCCGGTAACCAAGGACCAACCAATGGGAACACAGTATTACCAAGTCATAATACCAGTACAAAAACCTCCCAAGATTATTATGACCTCCCAGACCCAGAGTGTGATTTATTTTTAGCCTTTTAGGCCATCCATCATGATAAAAAAAAAAAGGTGGATTAAAACATTTAACGTGGGGTTTGTGTCTGTACCCTGACTCGGCCGCCAGCACAACACCCTCACCTTTGGCTTGGGTGTTGTGCTGGCAGCCGGGTCAGGGTACAGACACAAACCCCCAGTTGGAGGTAATAATCTCTTAAGAAAAATGGAGTTTTCACAGTTTACAAATGTTCAGATTCTGTGCGCCATGTCCTCTTCCCCCCCCCCCCCCCCAAAAAAAATTTTCATGTATGTTTATTTTGATCTTATGGGGCAAAAATTAAGACAGCTAACCTACTGTCCAAGAGTGTGGCGGGAATAGATAAAGTGGCTGTCTGCATTAGGGTACATCACATTCTTGTTCTAAAAGTACATGCGGTGAGACAGCAACATATAAATAGTTAAAGCTGGTCTGGAAAAACAAAGCCTGTTGATCACTCGGGGGTTATGCAGGAACAGTCCAGTGCCCCTACTGGTGTTTGAGGCAGTAAGTCTCTCAAATATCTTCTACAGTATTGATAATGTTTTTAGTGTTCAAATGGCAAAGATGTGGGGTTGTACGTACATGTACATGGATATTCAAACAACATACGGGCATATAAATTTTGTTCAAACTTCTGAATCTCATAAAAATTTCCTGTATGGACCTTTTTGAGCCTAAATCTTATTCTCTTTTGCTTAAATTTTTTGCTCTTTTCATATGTTTTATTCGTCAAGGAGAGGCATCTTGTGAAAAACTGCATGAGTAGGGCTTCGCTGCATGTGCACCTGGGATTCCTGCCATCTGCATGGATGTGAAAGTACACAACTTTACAATAAATGCAGAACTAATCTCAGTATTTTTTGCCTTTGTATTAACATACATATGCATTTATTTACAGTGGTACCTGCTGTATGTGGCCACACCTTCTGCCAAGAAAAAGTGGCCACATACCCAGGTGACCTGTCACTGCAGGTAGCTTTACAAAGAAATTGATTCTTGAGTCCCAGCAAGGTGACCACAAAAAGCAGTGTGGCTGCTCACGGCAGCGGTTGCATACAGCAGGTACCACTGTATATATGTACAGTGGTACCTGCTGTTTAAGACCATCCATTCTGCCTGCCAAAAATAGTCACCTGTAACAGTTGGTCTTAAATTGGAGGTTAATTTAATGGAACTCTTTACCAGTTGAAGTAAGAGAATCCCAAAGTATTTCGATTTTCAAGAAGAGATGTGCCTCATATATTTAATGTCATCCAAATGATCTGAAATCCTGTACATGTCGTAGGCAAAGATTAAGATCATCATGTCTGTATAGTGTTGTATATTGCAGTAACGCACAGTATTATTTATCATTTGTTGTTGTATATACATTATATTGAAACATTTTGCTTATTTTTGAGGGTCTCGGGGGAGATTAGTGAGGATTCTTTGACCGAGTCACCCTGGTGAAAGAAAGTTTTATACATTGCAAAGAAGCTAGACTGCTTTAACATCAGAAATGTCATAAAAGCCAGTCGATCTCTCTTGGCAGTGGTCTTAAATTGCAGGTAGCACTGTATTAGATACAGAATTTGTGCTCTGATAGTCACTCAGTTTTAACCCATTCCTGGTCAGAGCATGACCAAGTCAATAGCTCCCCTTGGTGTGGGTTGGGGGCAGTGCACCCAGCCTGTGGCAAAGGAAACTATTGACTTGCTGTGCCATCATGGGTGGTCTTTCCTACAAATGTCAGCAAAAATGATATCTAGTAACAGGAAATTTTTGTAAAAAATGTTAAGGCAGATGACAATTCTCATCCAGGCGCTTTTGGCCGATCTGAGTGGGAAGTGTAAACTTTTTAAGGGTCTGCCCCATAGGGGGACCCTTTCTGTTTTCGGATTGTCCATCCGTGTGGATGTGCACATTCTATTACCGTTATATCTACAGAATGCCTCCATGTTTTTTGCTCAAATCTGGCAATATGCCTACCTTACCCAGCAAGATGAACCGATTAGAGTTTGGTGTTACCATGACCTAATTTGAGCAAATGATGAACCCTTCAGTCAACCCTTGCGTTGAAGATATGTCTAGTATATAGACAATATCCCTCTGGCCTTTAGGCCAGAGGGGTATTGTTGTCACCTACATGTCCGTCTGTCCATCCCTCCATGCTTTGTTAATGCCATATCTCCAAAAATACTCCCTCTACAGAGACCAAATTTTTATCACTGGAGGCCATCGAGGTGCTTCAGGTGCCTAACGAAAAAGTAGGACACTGGGTCACATATTTAGGTCACAGTGCTACATTTAAAAAATAAACGGCATTAACACAATATCTAAAAAATATTGAATGTAGCTTCATCAATTATTTATGGCTCAGATGCCTATTGAAAACTAGGTCACTGGGTCACATTTAGGTCACAGTGCTGCATTGAAGAAAAATGGCAATTCCATGATACTTCAAATATTAAATTACTCATTGTAGCTGTACCAATTATTTATGACAGTTGGTTCTAAGGATGCCTCAGACACCTAGTGAAAACTAGGTCAGTGGGTCACATATTGATGTCACAGTGTAGCATTGAAGAAAGGTGGCCTTGCCATGATTTCTCTGCTCATTGCATTTGCTCCAGAGCACTGTGTCATTAGGTCAAACAGAAGTAACCTGACGTACTAGAGGGGTATTGTCGTTACCTACGCATCTGTCTGTCTGTCTTTCTGTCTGTCTTGGCTGAGGGGTTTTCAGTCACTGATCGGCTTGCAGTTGACAAATGCCTGGGCAATTTTGAGTGATTCAAAGAACTTTTATGTGGATGGTGCATGCACTATATGGCGTGGGACTGTAGATCACAAGACCAGTGGTTTGCGCTATGATATTGTGTACCTCGGGCCAGCTCGTGAAAGGAGAAGAAAAAGGTTTACACCCACAGGTTGGCTGTGAATATAATTTTAATAGCCTCTATATTCCAAAAGTCATGAAGTATCACATTTATGTCACAAAAAAATCATTGTGTATAGAAATGTACCACCTATGGGTGGAACCGCACCACATAAATAATAACAAGATTGCCTGCAAAACATTGATTTAACAAGTGCACAGGGCATGCTCCATTTGCTGACTGCTTGGTAGATAGATAGATAGCTTCCATTGTCCTTAGTTTTATAGATGCATGGGGGTCTCACAGGTAATCACGTGTGAAAACATTACAATGCTAATTTGATCAATTTGTATCCATAGATATGGATGATAGCACTTCTGAACTGCAGATTTCACAACTTTTACCAAAGTACTGCATGTTAATGATCTCTAGCGACACATTTGAATTTACACATACAACCACATATAATTACATGAATTTAAGAAAGTGGAACAAGGTAAAAAATAGTTAGCTTCCATTGAACAATTATTTTAGATGTATCTAAATATTTAGCTGTATGTTGCTAAATTAACAAAGAAAATGTAGGAAGTTGGGACCCTTTGAATATTGCTGAGGGGGTATTTCATTATTTGAAAGGGTAGTATACCCCCCAGTTGGGGGTTAACTGAAACCCTGTCCAGTACCCCATGCAGACATCCACAGTGTGCATGGAGCATTATTGTTTGCTTCATTTTGTTGTGAGTGGACAGGGACAAAGCTGGAACATAGTTACATGTAAGTGCACACATCTAGATATTTTTACCACAAATTTGGCATATATAGGGAAAAGTATGACATTTGTGTACATTTCAAAAATGAAGAGAGAGAAAAAAACCCCAAGAATTTATACATTTGATTGTTTGCTTTTTGTAGGCCTGGTTTCTTTCCTCAATAAACACAAGAGTGCACGGAATGTTAACTGTGCACATTATGGGGCGAGTTAAACAGTGGATCCTTGCAGAGAAGTTTTCATGGCTGAAAAAAGCAGAGTAAATCCATGGTACCTAGTTCCTTTGTGTTTGTTTGGGCTCTTTTGGATACATTTGCCTAAATTGTGTGTTTGTAGCCTGGCACTGTAATCTTATGCTTTGTCTTCTCCCTAGCTTTGCAGAATGACCAACATTTTCTTTATTATTTTGGACTAGTGGGTCACACATTCATCCAAACTCTGTTATTGTAAACCAACGGCTCCACCCTTTTTAAGTATTTCCATCCACTACATGAACCTGATTATAAGGCACAACAGCATAGTGAAGATAGTAAAAGTAATCATAGTATCAGAAGCAATCTGCTTGATTAATTAGTGCCTGGATCAGAGTAACATGTACCCACCTGCCCTATTTACAGGGATGAGCCTGTTCAGGGAATTCCATGATTTCAGGGAATTTTGTGTCATAGACTTACAGAAATTCCTGGATTTCTGGTTGAACTTCTAAAGCAAGT
This sequence comes from Hermodice carunculata, assembly GCA_964020975.1. Classification (NCBI taxonomy): domain Eukaryota; kingdom Metazoa; phylum Annelida; class Polychaeta; order Eunicida; family Amphinomidae; genus Hermodice; species Hermodice carunculata. Next base: position 24,735,046 of record OZ026626.1, read on the forward strand.
TACATTTTTTCCCCACTCAAATGTTGTTTTTCACTGAGGATGAGTTCTTTATATGATACTCTCAGGGAATCTTTTCCTTGGTCAGGCTCATGTCTGTTATTTATTCATATCATTGACAGTACTATGTGGATGTCTTAGTTTACAAGCTCAGTGCAGAAAAAGATTAGCGTGCTTTAAAGCTGTTAACTCTCCCATTCCCACCAGGACCCTCCCATTTTAGAGACCTCAAAATTGATCAAAGTGACTAGTATTCTGTGGCAAAATTGGCTATATTCTTTGTTTTCATGCACTTGTTATAAAAGTCCCCCAGTCACAGAGCTTTGGGGGTTGACACCTAATATGTATCAGTATGTAAGGTATAATATAAAATGTACTTGTATTTGTCTTTATTTCCATGTCATTTCTTATATGCATGCTTATGTATTCATATGCACATGTAAGAAATCTATGGAGTGTCATTTACTGCAGTCTTAAAGTGAGTCTTTAAAAACTTGACATGCATGTTCTGAAGCTAGATACTTCCAATGACCTGTAA
>OZ026626.1:24735780-24767310 GCA_964020975.1 Hermodice carunculata
TCTTTGTCACAATAGGCAAGGGCAAGAACAGAAGGTTCAAGAACTGCCTAAAAGAGGGAACTGCAGTCAGTGGAGGGCTAGGGTTGTGTATTCCCATTACTTTACATTGTAATTTGCAACTTGATAACTTGAAAACTACTCCACATAAAAACACCAAATTTCAGACAGTATATCTAGATGCATAATTAACTACCTCACAAAAATCATATAACCACAGCTGCAAAAGTGACTAGTTTATGTAAGGTTGCTTTAACATACAAACTAGTGGGAATACACAGCCCTAGGCCTCCAAAAGTTTGTGTATTCAGTGATGTGTTGTGGTGAATACACACCTTAAAGCTAATTCTGACCTTTCCTATTGTGGAAGATACTGTCACAGGAAAAAAAAAAGCAGTTGCTGCTTTATGTCCCTTCATCCTTCATGCCTTCAGTGCTTAATCCTTGCATGTCTATTGCCATGTGCTTGCATCCAGAATAGGCAAAGTAGGGTTGGGGGGGGGGGGGGTTACAAGCATTTTCTCCTAGGACTTTGCATACATTCAACATAGACAGACACACTGGGGCCAAAGAGATTACTTAAGTCGTGGCACAGTGGCACCCTTAGACCCACAACAGATGCCGTGGACACAGTAGGGTTAAAGACCAGGTTACTTACTTCCTGTCATTCAGTATATACAGTGTTCCCTGTCTTGAGAGGTCACTCCAATGAAAGGCCACCTGGCTTGAAAGGCCACTTTTGGCAGGTCCCTGCTATCTTTTCCACGTTATTGTACCTCTAATGAGAGGCCACCTGTCTTGAGAGGCCACTTTTGGGCCTGCCTTTGGGGTGGCCTCTCGAGACAGGGACCACTGTAGTTCCAAAATAAGACACTAGAATGGACACAGTAGGGTTAAAGTGTAGGTTATTTATCTCCTGCCTTACAATACATAGTTCCAAACTAGACACTAGAATGGACATGGTAGGGTTAAAGAGGAGGTTACCTATCTTGTCATACAGTATGCATGTATATACTTACAAAATAGACACACTAGGGTTAAAGAGTAGGTTACATAGCGCATCATGCAGAAGCTTGCCCCCAAGATAAACATACCAAGGTGAAATAATAGGTTGGTTACCTCCTGTGGTAGCACAGTATGTATGTGGACATGTTAGGCTTAGTTTTAAAATCTCTGCTGACTCCTCACAAGTCGAAGCTTAGTAGAAGGTGTTTGTGAGAGCAGATCACCTGCTTATGTACCCAGAGCTTTAATTTTAACAGCTTTCAGGAAACATCTGCAAGGCTTGAACAAAAACGATACATCTACACAGGTTACTTTTCCTGTGAAAGTCAATGCAGGATTTGCTGAACAGTAGCATGCTCACAATTTACGGGTTTGACCCTGGATTGAGACTCAGCATGGGGAATAGATGGAGAGGCTTCTGCCAGTTTAACTCTGTCAGTGCCAATCATGACCAAAGTGGATCTACTTAGGTCAAACTGGTCTGAATTATCATTAGGATCCCAGATAGAATACCCCAGGTATTGGAACTGCCCATTTTTCAGGACATTTGACTGCCTTTTGTCACTAACAGCTTTTCTTGGCAGGCATTGGGTACAATGCGTGCCAAGAAAAGCTGTTGACTCAGTCCAAAGTTGGCACTGAAAGAGTTAACTGTATGCATTGGTTTTCTCCAAGTCTGTCGGTTTCCTCCACTCTTGAGACAGGTTGGAAGTACATGCCTGCATCTATGCCATGGGGAAGAACTAGAATAGTCTATACTTGACATCTCAGTAAGCCATGCAAGGCAAATCAGGCTAATACCTTTCTATGCACATGTATATTTAGATGCATGAAACATTTTGAATAGAAACAGACTCGAATAGAATATGGGTACCTACATCAGTCCATATTAGACATTAGATGTAAAACTGGACGACCTTTATGGGTGAAGAGTGTCAGAGGGTCTACACGTACCATTCCCATCTGCAGGGTATTTACATATATAAGTATTGCACTGTCGATACCCACGCATGTTTTGTCTGCTCTGGTTTCCAGGGATGGTTAGCCACCGTGCAGAACAAAACTCTTTATATCAAGATGTGTACGCAAATACTGAAAGCAGGAAGACACATGATGAAGTCTGGAAAGGCTCCATCATGGCTCCACAAGGGTCAATAGTTACACTACACTTTGGGTATTGTTACCTTATTTATACTTGGCAACAGCATTGTGGGGATAAAACAGAAGTTGTGAGCATGATGGGATAGAGTGCAGACAGGGGGCTGATGGCGGTTGGATGTTTGCATGGAGGTACAACCAACAGTCGGTCTGGAAGAGGTTTTGGGGTCAGATGCAACAGCTTGCTTAATCATGGTGCTGGGAAAATATTATTATTAATCATGGTGCCAAATGGAAACTTGTCCTGTTATTTTGGGGACAAGATATATCCGGCATTCAGAAAACTGTATTCCACTCCACAGTGCCTCTTGGAATACATCTGCCCATACACAAGACGTGCAAGATAGTCCTGGACCATTCATCCATAAATAGATAAATAGTAGTATTTAACTGCAGTGATGAGTTAGAAACACAAGTCTGAGGCTGAACTTCCTGACAAACTGAGTGGTACGGGGTGGGGTAACTTGAGAAATAATTTGGTGTAAACAACAGTTTTTTCACAGTTAACCCCCCCCCCCCTTGAGTTCAGATTGTGTGAACAGCTTTCCTTCGCATATGGATTGGGCATGCAGCCAATACCCAGGAACAATGTTGACCTGTGGCATGCTGTCTTGATATGTCTCAATGAACAATTCTCGTCCTAATTGTTTTTCATTACTGTCGAAATTAGTCAAGAAACCTTGAAGCAGACAGTAGTTTTGGTCAGTTTTAGATATAAAGAGCTAAAATTGTTCAAATTTGCAGTGTAGTTACGCAAAAGAAAACGAAGGTAGAAAACGACAAAGTATCGCAAGTCGCTGGAGTCTTGCATTTGGAGGGGGGAGAAACCGTGGTTACAACAGGTTGCGTCATATTAAGCAGATAAATTTAATGCTTCCTTCCTTGAATTAAGACTTGAGTTGAAGACAGGGTCAGTATTTTTCACTTAGCACTCGACCCATGCCAAGGTAAGTTGTTGACCTGGCATGTTTTCTTGATCGGTTGCATCTGCAATTCTTATTCTTGTTTTTCGTTACTGCTGAAACTAGTAAAAACATTGAAGCAGACGACATTTGACCGCCAGCTGGTTTTGCCAATTTAGGGTAAAGGGTTAAGGGTCTTAGATGATGAGAGTTCTCATAATGGGACCAAATGTTTACCAATAGGCAAAGTAATTACTCTATGAACAGTGATTTAAATTCACTTCTTGTTTCATGCAAAATGCATACATTTTGTGCATTTCAGCAGATGGACAAGTTTGGTATCTTTTGTTGTCTCGCCAGCGTTAGCTGTTTGCGAGACTAAGCTGTCACTTTCCGGACGTCCGTCCGTCAGTCCGTCAGTCCGTCCGTCAACCAAAAACTTCGGAGTGGCATTATTTCACTAACTAGATCAGATAGGGCTATCATACTTGGGTGGATGATTGATTGTAATCATCACTAGAGATGTGGGCCATCAATGTTACACTTCATTGATTACTTCATGCTTCATTGAGCTTTGAAGAAAAACTTCGGAGTGGCATTATTTCAGTAACTAGACTACATAGGCCTTTCATATTTGGGTACATGATTTAATGTAATCATCCCTAGAGACGAGGGTCATCACTGTCACACTTCATTAATTACTTCATGCATGATTGAGCATTGGAGAAAAACTACGGAGTGGCATTATTTCAGTAACTACACTACATAGGTCTTTCATATTTGAGTGGAAGATTTATTGTAATCATCCCTAGAGATGAGGGTCATCACTGTCACACTTCATTGATTACTTCATGCTTGATTGAGCATTGGAGAAAAACTTCGGAGTGGCATTATTTCAGTAAGTAGACTACATAGGCCTTTCATATTTGGGTACATGATTTAATGTAATCATCCCTAGAGATGAGGGTCATCACTGTCACACTTCATTGATTACTTCATGCTTGATTGAGCATTGGAGAAAAACTTCAGAGTGGCATTATTTCAGTAACTACACTACATAGGCCTTTCATATTTGGGTGGATGACTTATTGTAATCATCCCTAGAGATGAGGGTCATCACTGTCACACTTCACTGATTACTTTATGCTTGATTGAGCATTGGAGAAAAACTTCTGAGTGGCATTATTTCACTAACTAGACTAGGAAAGGCTTTCATACTTGGGTGGATGATTCATTGTAATCATCCCTAGAGATGAGGGTCATCACTGTCACACTTTGAAGCTTCAGAAGCCTGTTGAAATTGGATGACCTCAACTGATTTCAACGACCTAAATGTATTTTCATGGGTGAAATGCAAAACGTGGCGTTACCACTGCAACTTTTGACGAATTCAAGCCAAGTTTACCAAACTTACACCACCTTTGCTTCTTAGGAAAGCTTTAGAAGTCTATTGAAAGTGGGTGGCCTTGATGTATTTTTGACCTACTTTGGAGGTCAGATGCATTGCATCCTCGAATGTGCAATGCTATTCATGGCCAAGAGTCAAACCAAGTTCACCAAATTTATACTAGCTTTGCATCTTACAAAACGTCAGAAATCTCTTGAAAGTGGATGACTTTGACCTACTTTTGACTCGACAAATCTTATTTTCCTTGTGTGTCTTGGGTATAGTTGATTGTAGGTCCCTAGTTACTATTTAACATGAATAGCAAAGTACCTATGCTTTATTTTTGGTGTTCTTAAATTTATCTTGAAGTGTCCTTTGAAGGTCAAACTTAGGTAACTGAACATATGAAGTCATGTTGGCCAAGGGGTATTAAGTGCTTTACATGACATCTATCACTACGAAGCTAGAAACTGGCATGTCAAGCTCTGATTTGTATTAAGATGTTATATACTTTATTGGCCATTTTGTTTTAAAAAAAAAAAAAAAAAGTGGTATATTCTGAGTAAATATATTGAGATTTACTTGATACATTCAACATCTACTAAATACCATTATAATGTTTGGTCTTACAATTACATTGCTACTGAATGCTGGCGAGACATTCATGCCCCCTGGGCATGGCTCTGGTTTTTTAAAGTAGTCCAGGAAACTAAAGTTGGATCTTAAAATAAGGGATTATACTTGAACTGGTATATGCATGACAATATCAAGAAAATTTACTCAAATACTGAGGTATTTCATTTAGAAAGCTTGAGAACAGATGGAGGTATCAAAACTGTAGCTTATTAGTTGGACATACATGATTTGTCCCATCCTTGCTCAGTTCGTTAATCAAGAAAAAAAATCGGGAGAAGAAAAAATTACTTTTACAGCATGTACTATTTACCTGCTAAACAGACTAGGCTCAATATTTGTTGCTGTCCAGTGCCATAAGGATAAAATGAAAAGTTAATTTTTATATAGATTTTAGAGAAAATATTCTGGTCGATGCACTGATTTGCCTTAGTATCTTTGATCTGAACACAATGTTGTAATTTTTAGCTCTGCTGACTTGTCTGTCAGCAGAGCCTATAGAATCCGTTTGTGTCCATCATCTGTCCATCCATCAGTCTGTCATTAGACTTTTTAGCTCTGCTGACTTGTCATTCAGCTGAGCTTATGTTATGACTAGCCATCCGTCATCCACAATTCACATTTTCGACTTTGCTGAAACCATCAGCCAGATTCACTTCAAACTTGGTGAGGGTGTGCCTTGGATGGGTCTCTTCCAAGTTTCTTCAAATGATCTGCTCCATTGATTTTTATATTTTTTTTAATGAATTTTTGAGTTAGGACCTGGATGTTGCACATGTTAATGTTTCTCTATGAAGGTCATGCTTAGACAGTACATGAGTGACCTTGACTTAGTTTCAGGGGTCACAGTGCAACATACATGAATTTTACTGTTCACTATAACTTGACAACTATTTGAACTGGGACCTGGATGTTGCACATGTTACTGTTCTTCTATAATGGTCAGACTTCCTCAGTACATTTGTGATCTTGATCCTATCCCAAGTTCACAGAGCTGCAAGTGTGATGAATGTGTAGGTCAGCTGAGCATGGGCTTTGCACACAGTTGTTCCCCAGGTGGACCTCTACGAAGTTTGCAAAGAAGATGATGATGCAATGATATTTTTATCTTTTATGAATTTTTTAATTTAATTTTTGAAAAATATTAATATTTTTGTCATCTCAAGAACTCCTAACCCAATTGCTTTGATATTGCACATAGGGTCACCTAGTCCTTATTTTGGCCACCAGGTGGCACTGATTTTTTCTAATTTTTTTATGAACTTTTGTGTGTTAACGTTTTTTTTCAACTTGTCCAGAACGGCTGAACAGAATTGCTTGAAATTTTTATTAGAGTATAGTTGGACTTTAGACGATGAAAGTGCAAAAATAATATGGATATGTTAATTTTTGACAAAGTTATGGGATATCAAACTTTTCAACTGTAAGTGAGTGCTGCCACTGTATATGTATATGTGGCAATACAGTGCATATGTTGCACTATTGTATTTACTTTTTTAACTTCTTCTCAACACTGTAAAAGCAGATTCCAGTCAGCAGAGCACAGGATAATCATGATCGACTTGTTTTATGTTAGGAAGCAGTGGATTTTTTTTTTTTTTTTTTTGAATCAAGAAAATAGAAGTCTCCAGTATTGTAGGTAAAAATTATACTCCAGGACCAAAGTGATACATTGTCATCATGATGTTATGAACTGCTTGATGTTCATGATGTGCAAATACAGGCTTTTCTGACATATTTTATGTCACATACTCTTTTGCTTGAAAATTGTGATACATTATTGTCTCGCAAGTATAAGCTGTTGGCGAGACTAAGCAGTCACTTTTCGGACGTCCGTCCGTCAACAAAAAACTTCGGAGTGGCTTGAATTATGCTAGTGAGACATTCATGCGGCTGCGCATGACTCTGGTTTTTTCCCCTGGCAAGTCAAGTTTAAAAGCTTGTGCAATGGATGCAGAGGTGGCAATACATTTCCCCCTTTCTAGTTCTGACCAATGGTCTGAGAACTTATGCAATCACTCATCTGCCTGTCCGTCCATAAACTTTTTGCTTGTGAACATGATACAGTCCCCAGTTTTTAAAATAGCCCCATATAACTTTCAGGACTTATCAAGTGTATGAAAATGTAAGTCGAGTTCGATACTGGTGGCGCCACCTGGAGTAGTATGTAATGTGTAGGTCAAAATGAGAAAATCTTGTGAGTGCTGTAGCACCCATAAGGCTTGATAGATCATCCTGAAATAGAATGGGATTGTGGAAAGGTCAAAATCTAAGTTGCTTTTGATAGTAGTGGCACCTCCAATAATTTGACAAAAATCATGAGCCAAAATGTGTTTTAAGATGTTAAATTCCATATTTTAAAAAGTCTTTGGATTAGACTTCCTAAATTTATAGGATATATAGACCGTGTCTAGAATGTTATGTAATATTAGTACCTTTAACCTATTTTTGTAAGGTCACCATGCCTGTAAAGTTCAAAGAGGTGATTTTGTTATGGTAGGGTTTAGTGTGGACACCAATAGCAAAGAGAATCAAGCCTCCAGATCAAAATGGTACTTGAGTACATTGTATATAAAACTGACTTGGTGACCTACTTTTTGGGGTCACCATCACCCTATGATTGTGTGACCTTGACCTATTTTTGAAGGTCAAGCAATTAAGAGAAAGAAGTACAATTGTACCACAAATGGGTATCATTTGGAAGTTTGGTATTGCATAATATGGCTAAGCTTGATCAATTTTTCAAGGTTGTGGATTGAATACATTAAAGAACATGATTTTTGGTGATGATGGTCAGCAGAGTATTAGGCTCATGGGCCTATTGTTTCGTCAGATTTTTGTTGCAATAACCTACATATGAGAATTTACAGAATACCTGTTAGGCCACAAAAAATTTAATCAATAGTTTCTCCGGAACCGCCGCATCGATTTTCAAGGCCCATCTCACTTCTTTTTTTTTCAAAAAATCAATAAAAATAAAAACAAAAATCGGCCCGCCCGCCTGTTTGTTCCAGCCTCAGACCTTTTTTGGCTGTTCATGATTAGGGCGATACCATTTTCGTTGCTACAATATCTCTAATAAACTTCCAAACGGCATCCCATTCAGTTCTGTGAAAACCTGGAACATAAAAGCATTCCAAAATATACTGACATGTATAGACAGCTCTTAAATAAGTGCTCTTCTGAATCGGCACCAATTTCATTTTAAAATGTTATGACAAACCACTCACCTTTATGTTTAATTGATAGAAAAAAACTTGATTTAAAAAAAAAATGCTCTGCTGCATCAAAATAATCTGTTCAGGAGAAAAATAAAATTAAAAAACCACCCTGCTTCATCATTAAAAAAAAGTTCTTGAGAAACTATTTATTAATTTTGCATGGCCTAATGTTGTTGCCTGCTTAACAGACCAATCTGCTATGTTTTCTCCACTTCAGTTGGTCTGCCCTTTTGGGCATATATCCAGTTTTAGTGCTGGAAAAATGACTCAGTGATGGTTTCAGATTGGTCTGCTTTGTGTATCATGATAACACTTCAGTGGAACAGGGTGCTAAAACTGTCAATGGCCAAGGTGATAATCATCACTTTCCTGATTGGTTCATCAGTGGATTAGAAAGTCTGCTTTTACTACCCTGACTATAAATTTTTTTTTGTATAATAAAATCTTGCTGTTGTGGTGCAGACCATGTGTAATAGCACTAGGGTTAATCTGGAATTTGGTCTAATTTGGAGGCAAACTACATTGTCATTTGATCTTTAAAGATGCACTGGTAACAAATACTTACCAGTATAATCCGGAGTTGGGGAAAAATGGTACATAGATAGGCCATCCTTAAAATGTGGTGGTTGACTGTAACATCTAAATCCAATTTCGGGGGTGGAGGTTTGGGGGGGGGGGGGTAGGTAGGTAAAAATTTATTTTTGGCCAAGGTCCTTAAATTTTAGAAATAGTAATGTAGAATAATGAAGGATTTATTCCTTTAAAAGAAAAATATTTGGGTAACCAGTAAATTCATTGGGTTGATACCGTTATAGGAAACAAACAATATTTTAAGGGTAGCCTTTAATAGTCAAATGTATTCTATATAATGGCTGAGCATGTTGAGTAGAGTGCATAGTTCAACAGTGATGTTCATCATTGATTAGATGCCATTGCATGCAAACTTGGTAACTCTTTTCCCATTGTATTAAGATTGGAAAGAAAAAGAAAAAAAAAAAAAAAAAAAAAGACTGAATTTAAGATTGAGTCAATTGATTTCCTCAGCTAATAGGTTCTCATTCTACAATTGTTTTTCTGTGTTGTTAAAATTAGTCCAAAAATGTTGAAGCAGACTGCAATTGACCTCCAGCCAGTTCTGGCTGGTTTGAGGGGAAAAGGGTTGAGGCCTTCAGGCCATCCCTAACAATATGTTTGTTTGCTATAACATTTAAATCCAGGTGTGGGGAGGGGGTAGAAAGGCAGGCCAAAAACTTTTTCCCCCAAAAAATCCTAAAATTCTGAAAACAGTAATATTGAATAATGAGGGATTCATTTCTTACATAAAAAAAAAAAAAAAATTGGGTAGGCAGTAAATTCATTGGGTTGGTAGGATTACGGCAAAAAAGCAATATTTTAAGGGTGGCCTCATCAGTGGGTTTTGCTCTATGTGGCCAGTCATGCTGCAGGTTTCATTGTGACAGCTGGGGCATGACTTGCTGGATGATGCATACCTGAAAAAGCTCCCACTAATTTCATCTGCACTGCTGTTGGAGGGACAAATCTTTTTCTGTGAGTGAATAAGTATGCAATTCTTATATCTGAAATTCTGGCAAAAAATTGGAACAATCCATCACTGTTGTAGACAGATTGTAAAGAACTTTATGGTCACAAAAATAGAGCTACCTATGAATGCTTTTATTTAATTTGTGTTGCAGGGGAATGTGGTTGAACTCTTGCCGCCGTGGCTAGTGGAACGTGTCACTTTGTCACAAATGCTTACTGTAAGGAACAGAGCTCTAAAACGACTGCAGAAGCAACAGTGAACCGAGCCTTGGAAACAGTTGAAAAGACTGTCAATTGGTGACAACTTACAACCACTGCTTCCAATTAAAAGAAAGAAGAAGAAAAAGGATGATTCTGTATTGCATTACAAATACTGTGAGTCTGTATTTCACCGAACTGTGGATATTTCATCACACTATGAAATGAAGCGAAGGCCCTATGAACGGAGATGAAAGCATAATGCCAAATTGTTTTTGTGGACCGTGAAATTATACTCCCCAAGTTAATAAATTTAAGGCTTATGAAAAATAGAGCTGGAAAATTAGCCATGTGTGCTTGAGATTAATTTAGAGAAGAAACAAGGAATTTGTGACGTGTATCATGCCAACAAGAACAAAATTTTAGCTGGGATACTGAACCAAAGAGGCAAACTGAACAAAAAACTATTAGCTGTCAGTTTTCACCTTTGAATACAAATGTTATAAGCATGCCATTCATAAGGGGTGACCTCACTCTGACAACTCAGAATTTTGTGCAATTGACAAGATGTGTGTGGTCACAAGTGTTTTGCTTAGTCCAGTGGATAACCATGGGAGGGTGTTTGTGGAAGAGCATCATTATGTTGCATGCATGATGTGTCTGTGGTAAAGTGCTAAATTATTCTCTTTGGCTTTGCTTCTTTTCTCTAGAGGAGGCACCTCCTTACCATCGTGAAAATTTCATTAGTTCAGATAAGCATCTTTACTAAGTGTGACAAGGTAAGGATAGTGACAGTGCTAGTTGTTCGCTTGACATTCACACACTGTCACAAATACGCCATTTCTTCAAATATGTGAGTGTTTCAAAGGAACTTTATTCAGTTTAGTGGGGAGCAGAAACAGACTACCTTGGTGTGGACTGTGCAAATCGAGAAATGACGGAGGTCATTCCGCAGTGCAGCTATGGAGCAATTCAAAACATTACGTTAAGAACTGTATGTCGAGGCAAGGCAAGGGGCCAATCAAGCCAATATCACCCAGTTGGCTTTCTATTGATCAATATGCAAAACATCTGTGCGTGTATGAAAAGCCAAGTAGTGTACTGATGGTGCATCACTTGCTGAGAGTGTATGGGCAAACACATTTCCCACCTACCTACATGTCTTGTTTCTTTGCAGGTGAGCTTGCAATTGTTATATGTACTTGGGCGTTTATTTTGTACAAACATGTAGGGATTGTCTATGTTGTACATGTACATATGTATCAAATGGAGACATTTGTTCCTCTGTTGATATGCAGCATTCATTTACTGTACAAAGAAAAGTTAAGCCTCCCTCAGGGGAGGGAGCTTAAGTTTGTTATATAGTATGTTTATCGGATGGACCACCTTGATGAAGGAACTTTTTTTTGTCGATTTGATTTTGGCGAGTGACCTGCTTCCTGGTTCTTCGACTGTTCCATTATTTTGACCAGCTTCCAACCCTGTTGAAGAAACAAAAATATATGATCTTACAAGTTGAAGTCTTATACTTATTATAATTCATTGTATATGTATATCGGAAGTCTGATGAGACTCTTTGTGGCAAAGATCTTGCAGAACAAACCACTGAATTCCTTAGTATGAAATAAGACCACAACTGAGTTTTCATACTTTCGCAGTTTAGATTTAGGGTGTGCCAATTTTCTCGTGAAAAAAGTGGAAATGTTGACTTGTGTCAGTTTATAAATTCATGAAAACCTGGAGGGGCTCGTGTCCATGGTGTATCCTACTGTCATATTTTGGAGTGATGTAGTGTAATAGAGATTGGGTCTCGTATAGCTTGGTGGTTCAGGGGGTGTGGTCTGGGAATATGTTACATTGTGGGTTCAGGAGAGGATCTTTTAACGGGAATATCTAAGGATCTTTTATGTAGTGGGCTATCCCTTTTGATAAATGTGAGACGAAGTCTGTCCTTCAAGGAAACCTGAAAGACCTGTTCTTTCGGAGTCATTAATATGGTGTCCCCCATGCACAGCTCTATTGTTCTCTCCCGCAGGACCACCAGAACAAATCAGATCAGGGAGACATAGGGTTTTCCATTAGGCTTTGCGAAAGTTTGTAATGGTGAATATCACAGGCAGGCAGTATATTATAGTTCAGTTTGAATAATGAACAAAGTTGAATGTGCAAAGCTGCATTTGTTCACCTTTCCCAGTATTTTGAATTACCGTTGGATATTAATTTTGTCTTCATACTTACAATGGGATAATAAAGAGATTTGCCATTTGTCATGTAAACAATTTAATATGAAATACTTGATACAAATAAGTGATCTGTGATTGTGAGCTTTACATCTCGTATGATCTTTTCCATGACGTGCATATTTAGCCAATAAAATACAAATAACCAGACAACTGTCTTGCCTTCATTTCCTTTGGATCTTGTCCATCAGCAGACCTCGGGAGATTCACTTTTATGCTTCATCCACAATTCATACTTCCAGCAGCATTACAAAACCAGTTGGCCACATCCACTTCAAACCTTGTATCTTGGGCCCTTCTCAACTTGTTTTTAGCTCAGCTGACTTACTAGTCAGGCTTAGCTTTTGAGCTGAGGATGCCGAGTTGTCCAGCGTCCGTTTGTTACAGTTACATTTCAAGTTCTCCAAAACCATCAGCCAGATTCACTTCAAACTTGGCGGCAATGTACCTTGGGTGAATCTATACAAGGGTGTTCAAATGGTCACGCTCCAGTGATTTAAGGATTTTTTATTAAATTTTAGCTCGGCTGACTTGTCAGTCAGCTGAGCTTATCTTGTGGTCCTCCGTCCATCAACAATTCACATTTTCAACTTCTTCTCCAGAACCATCAACCAGATTCACTTCAAACTTTGTGGGGATGTGCCTTGGGTAGGTCTCTACCAAGTTTGTTGAAATGGTCATGCTCCATCGATTTTTGGATTTTTTATGATTTTTTTTTTGTTCTTTTGGGGTGCAAATCTTGAAAAATCTTCTCCAAAATCACTCGCCCAATTGCTTTGATATTGCACAGGGACACTCCCAGGGACTTCTAGTTCTGAATTTGTTCACCAGGTGGTGCTGCAATTTTTTTAATGATTTTTTGTGTTTTTGCTATTTTTGACTTCTCAAGAACCGTCACTCAGATTAAGCTGAAACTTGGTGCATATGTTCCTGGTGGAAGGGTCAAACAAAATTGTTCACTTGGTGGCATTGCTGTGGATTCCCGATTTTTAACATTTTTTTCAATTCTGGTATTTCTAGGTTAATGCACCTTTCCTGCTGTTTAGTATGTAGGTGAATGGGCATTCTTATGCTACTGGGTATTTCACATTTTAGACTTCTCAGAGACTGTCTTCTGCATTTACTTCAAGCTTGGTAGCAACGTACCTTGGGTGGCTCTCTACCAAATTTGTTCTAATGGTCAAGCTTCAGTAATTTTTGAATTTCTTGTCAATTATTTTGTTCTTTCTTTTTGTTGCAAATCATATAAAATCTTCTCTGAAACCACTCACCTTATTGCATTGATATCACCTAGGAACACTGTGATGGTCTCTTATTCTTAATTTGTTCACCAGGTGGAGCAAATTTTAGCTCCGCTGACTTGCTAGTCGGGCTACACTTTAGCAGGCTCAGTCCTCCTTAGAAATACTTCAAAATGTCCTATGCAATCAGCTAAACTTCAACACAGGTCTATTCAGCTACAACCTTGATTTTGTGGGACAAGCTCAGGTCAGCTGAGCATGGGCTGTTCACACAGCCTTCAAATTTTTTTTGCCCTAGTTTAACCAATTTGTCACTATCTATTCTTTGTTAGCTGACTTGCCAGTCAGCAGAGCTTTTGTGATTCAAGGTAATCTGCAATTTACATTTAAACTCCTGAACTGCCTGCTGAATCCTGTTGAAACTTGGGGGGGGGGGGGGGGGGGGGAGGGAATCAAGTGGGGTGAATCTCGACCAGAGATGTTCACCATGTAGTGCCAAGATAATTTTCATAGGATTTGTGAGCATTCTTCTAATTTTTTTAACGTCAGTGTTGGCGAAATCTGAGAAAATATGCTGGGTTGATAAACCATGCAACAATTCTGGATGTAAACCGAGAACGACTCATTGTCAACTAGCCAGTATGACAAAATGCCCACCACATGGCACAAGGAGACAATGCTATGCATAACCACGCTCCGAGCTGAAGACCAGTCACACTTTGAACTGGTACCCAGTATCCGGCAGGCATACATTGTCATTGTGTGTACTGTAGGAACCCACCAAGATATTCCTTGGTGCATGACATTTTCCCCTACCTTTTGTGTAGTTTGCGGCTTATGTAAGTTGTCACATGCACAGTCAAGTTTGACTGCTTATTCATGTATTTTCCACTGGTCGTGGAAGCAAATGGCACAAAGTGCACTAGTCAGCATTCCGACTCAACAGTTATTATTTCAAAGGGGTACGTGTTATAATGAAGAGAGTGGAGGCTACAAGAAACCTGTTGCAGGTAAAAAAAAAAAAAATTAAATTAATTCACTTACTTTTTACCGGATTCATGCTTGTCATGGACATGATAAGCAGTGCTATTGTGTGAAAAGTATTCAATATGTGTTTACTTCACTACAATCCACATTTTTATAATGAAGAGACGGGAGGGCAATAGAAACCTACTGCAGGTAGAAAGAGCAATCAATTTTTGGAATTAATTTCACTTACTGTTTTCCAGGTTTCATGCTTGTCATGCACACTTATTAACAATGTTATTGTGTTAAAAGTGTTCAGTATGTGTTTACTTCACTTATTTAATAGTGAAGGAAAACCATAATCCACAGTGACATTTTTCTTATGAGGAGTGTATTACATGATATAATCAACACTTTTTCCGGCTTCCTATTGGTCGGTTCCTACCACCCATGTTACATGTCCTGCTAGATGAATGTGACTGCCAAGGAATTGCATAACATCTGTAGATGTAATAGAAGTATTCTCCCAACCTGTCCATCGGGGCACACTTGGTTGATCCTACGTTTTGCCTGTTGCAGTGCAAACATCTTAAAGATAGAATGACCAGTCACTAGGCTAAGCTCTCTTCCTGGACAAGTGTGAGTTTCCGGCAGTAAGAAGCCAGTGTTGCACCTACTCTGCTCACCAAGGACATCCAAAATGGATATTAGCACGCTGTGTAAAGCAGCGCACTCGCAGTTTTCAGGTTCTCTTTGACAAGCTCATGATGTAGTGACCTCATTCTGTTTTTGACAGAAACACAGAATATCAGAGATACCGTGTTGATGGGAAGCGAGGATGATAAAAAACCACCAGAGGTGGAGCCAAAGGGTTGTCATCATTTCACTCTGCCCACCCATATGGTATCATGCATGTTCCATGCAACTTCACACTTTCTCCCTTAAGGTGGCACAAACAAAGCTAGGCACTTTAATAGAGGAGTGCCGTTTTCAACCCGCTCTCCTGTTTCGCTTTTTATTTTTAGACCCATAAAACTATCTATATTCTTGTTGATTAGGGTCTCTAGATCATATATACACCAAGAAAAATCTTTTAAATAATTTTTTTGGGCGAAAAATGGACATTTTACAAAAGGGTCCAATTTGGAGATTTTTCTCGGGATTCTCGAAAAATATAGTACTTAAAAAATAAAAAATTTGCAAAATGAAACTTCGTAGACATGCCCAGGACTAGTTCCTTGCATTTTGGAATATATTTTTTTAGGCAGTTTTATGCCCCCTAAACATGAAGAAGTGTTCATCTTCACGAGCATCATAATTAATATTCGATTACAATTTATCTATTGCGTTGATGGAAAAAGTGAAGGAACCGAACCTAGACATGACTACTAAATTTCATTTTGCAAATTTTTGAGTTTTTAAGTACTATATTTTTTTAGAATCCCGAGAAAAATCCCACATCGAACCCTTTTGTAAAATGTCCATTTTTTGCCAAAAAAAAAAAAAGGGTTTTTAAAAATTTTTCTTGGTGTTTATATAATGTAAAGATCCCAAGCAACAAGAATTTATATAGCTTTATGGGTCTAAAAATAAAAACAGAAACAGGAGAGCGGGTTGAAGACAGCACTCCTCTAAGTGCCTAGCTTTGTTTGTGCCACCTTAAACCGGCTGCTGGTTAAATGTCTGGTGTTTTCAACTAATATCAACAGTAATGTAAACCAATTTGATGGAGAATTGTCGGCGAGACTTATCAAAAACACATCCTGCTGGTCAATAGCTTTCCCTGGCATGGCTTAGTGGCCAACCCATGCCAAGGAAAGCTGTTGACTCAGTCCTAATTAAAGGGGCGAGCGTTAAATTATACAGTATGAAGTCCCTGATATTATTCTTATGGTAGTATGCTTTGTTGTTTGTGACTGATCAGTGTGTTTTCTTGACCCCACGTATGAATGAAGTCCCTGAAATTATTCTTATGGTAGTGTGCTTTGTTGTTTATGACTGATACAGTTTGTTCCTTGGCCCGAAAAGAGGAGGTGATTATGAGAATTACCACTGGCTTCATCATTGTTTGAACTGGCCACCATAGAATGTTGTCATCTCCGCATCCAGTTCTGGTCTGAACAGTAACTGACCACCTGATGAAAGTGAACAACAACAAAAAGATAACGTGTTTGTCTTTAATTTCAACAACAACTGTTCATACACACAAGCAGCGATGTTCTCCAAAGAAGAAGAAAAAAAACACTCTTCTTGATGAAGAACACGCAATGGACTTATTTTCAATGGGAGTTCCCAATTTTCCACAACAGATTATATTTCAACAGCAATAATATTCCTGTGCACTGTGTTCATTAACTTTGGTTTTTCAAATTATCACAATTATAAACATAGCATAATTTTATACCAGACACAATTTAAGCCTTCACAGCAGTTCTACAAAAAATAACAAGATTTCAAAAAAAAAAAAAAAAAAAAAAATCACAAGCACCCATGAACGTGTTAAAGCATGCACTATTCAGTTCACAGCTTGCAGGCAATTTTTGACAAGATCTTATGAAATAAATGTACGAGGAGCTTCTTCTTGTGGAAAGACATTTATTCCAAATGGTTAACAAGTAATATTTGTTTCTACTAAAACCAAGCAGATTTCCCCTGTCCACTTTTGATGAGATCCATCCTTCAAACTGCTACCATCATTCAAACCTTTCTGTGATGGGTTTTTGACTGGATCAACAGCTTTCCTAGGGTTCAATGTGCCCAAAGTGTGCCATGGAAAGCTGTTGGTCTGAATTACTGTAAATTGCTTGATTTTTGCATGTTTATAATTTCACTTTTTGTATTTTTGACATTTCACTGTAGCTTAAAATTTCACTACTTTGGACATAATTCTTATTCAAACAATGTTGAAAGACTATTTCATTGTTTTCTTTTCAAGGTTTTGCACTATCAGCAAAATAAGTGAAAACAAGAATGCAACAAAACTGTCGCAATTTACAGTATACTTGTCCCTCTAGAAATACAGAAATGGCGACACTTAAATGAAAGGCCCTTTCCTGAGAAGTTTTATTCTGGAATCATCCTAGTCCTTGGAATGAGAATGAATTGTTGATTAGCTCTACAACAGTCAACCTGCTCTCCATTGGATTAAGACTATAGCTGCAGCTTGTCCATGGAAAGTTGCAAACTTGGGGCATGATATCCTAATAAGACTTCATCTGCAATTGCCATTCGTGATGCTTTCATTGACTAAAAAATGTTAATATTTGACACCCAATAGGTTCAAATGGATTAAAGTTAATATAATATGGGGACATTTATAATATCATACTGAGTACCATGAAGACTAAATGGGTTTGTCATGCATGTTTTACTTGGTATTTTGTACATAACACACCCCATGCCATCACAGAAAGTAATATCAGTCGGGCCACTTTTTGAAACAATCCAGTATCACACAGAAAAAATTATGAAGCACAACAACTCCAACCGGGACTTTCTGAACACACCACAGTATGCTGACTGTAATATGAAAATACTGGATGCTGTAGTTACAGGCAGGTGCTCTGATCCTCTTCAGTGTGTCGTCAGCAAACTTGTCCACACAAACGGGCATCTTCATGGCTTTGCCATGCAGGTCATCTGTATGGTCTCTCAATGATTTGACTGCCAGTTGTTTTACTCAATAAATGTAAAATTTATCAGAAAACAGTAGGTGGTAATGAATTTCATGATTTTCTTGTACAGTATTCCCTGTTGTGAGAGATCAATGGGGGGAGGGTTACAGTACACTGGTACAGATACTAATTTTGCCCAAGTACAAGGTACGGAAAATAAGGTTTAGGAACAATGGCTGGTATACAAAGTATGGAAAATAAAGGGGCTTTCAGTATGCAAGTGCAGTAAATAACAAGAGGGCTGTGTGAACAACCAATGCTCAGCTGACATAGAGATTCATCATACTTGGGGCTCTGTAAACTTGGGATAGGATCAAGGTCACCCATATACTGAGTAAGTGTGACCTTTACGGAAGAACACTAATATGTGCAACATCAAGGTCCCAGTTCAAATAGTTCTCAAGTTATAGCACTGAAGAGTAAAATTCAAATATGTTGCACTGTGACCTCTGAAATGAGGTCAAGGTCACTCATACTGTCTAAGCATGACCTTCATGGAGAAACATTGACATGTGCAACATCAAGGTCCTAATTCAAAACACATCTTAAGTTATCAAGTGAACAGTAAATTTCATGTTGGTTGGTTGTCCTGTGACCTTGGGAACGAGGTCAAGTTCACTCATGTAGTGTCTGAGTGCGGCCCTCAAAGACAGTCATTATCATGTTCTAAATAGTTCTTAAGTTATCATCTGTAGAGTTCAATACACCTATGTGACCCTGTGACCTTGAGAATGAGGTCAAGGTCATCCACAGACTATGTAACTCCCGCTGTCATGCACTCAAGTGTTTGTAAGCAATTTTGATTAAACTCGCCAAGTGGTTTTGGAGAACAAGATATTTTTTTAAGATTTGGCCCAAAAATACCCCCTCCCCGCCAATCCAGAAATCACTGCAGTGTAACCATTTGAACAAACTTGGTAGAGACCATCCAAGGTACATCTCCACCAAGTTGGAAGTGAATCTGGCTGACATTTTTGGAGAAGTTAAAAATGTGAATTACCATGATTGCAATCCCCATTCAGTCACATAGAATCAATAGGACCATATGCATTAACCGATAAGTACTCCAAGTGAAAAATTCATTAAAAATTGGGGAATCATAGCAACACCACCTTGTGAACAACTTTGTTTGGCCCCCCTACAAGGAACATTTCTACCAAGTTTCAGCAAGATCTGAGAGATGGTTTTGGAGAAGTCGAAAATAGATAAAACACACTTTGTTGCATTAACATTATTTGAAAAATCACAGCTGCACCTGTTGAACAAATTAAATTCTCAGGGTCCCCAGAAGTCTCCATAAGCAACTTGAAGCAATTGGCCTAGTGGTTTGGATAAGATTTTTTAAGAATTGGCAAAGAAATGAACAAAAAATTTATAAAGAATCCAAAAATTATTGGAGCGTGACCATTTGAACAAACTCGGTACAGACCGACCTGAGGTAAATTCCCATCAACTTTGAGGCAGATCTGGGCAGTGGTTTGGGAGAAGTCGAGAATGTGAATTGTCGATGAGGGACGGATGACAGATGATGGATGCCTGACCACCACCTTATCAGTCAGCTGAGCTAAAAATGACCAGGATGCCGGTAAGGAAACCCCCTTTACCCCCCTCACTTTTATGTGACAACAGGGATCATCCCTCTAAGGTCCAGTCAAGACTCAGACAGCTAGACCAGTTGCTTGGTGTTCTGCATGGGCATGCTGTCGGTGGGGTGTAAGTTGCACACTGCAGGTCAGTTTCATGAGACAGCATAATTGCACAAGATATGAGTATCCTGTCAGCAGCCCTCCCCTTTCTTAGTAAGACCACCCCCACTGGCCACATTACAGGGGTGGCCATCCTTGAAGAGACAATGTAACGCCATTGGAAACTTTGTGAAGATACGGCTTCATAAATGGGTGGTCCTTGGCAAGAGGGGACTTACTAAAGGCCTTATTAACTATCCTCTATTTGCCCTGGACCACAGGCGCATTCATAACCCAATCATACATTCACAAGTAAATTTTCGTCGTGAAATGTATACCGTTGTATGTATCTGTATCACCTAAAATTAATCTAACAAACGATATCACAGTAAAGTAATCACATACACAGCACTTCAGTGGAAACAGTTTCCCTGCTTCAGTACATGTACTTCAAAGTTATTTCTGTTCTTGCCAATTAAGTATATTGGGTGCAACACTAGTTTGCCATTAATATTCAAAATACTTTTATCTGTCAATTCATTAAGCAATGTTCAAGGGACATATCCAGAATTTTGTATGGGGGTAGGAGTGTAAACATCTGGACTCTGGACTCACTTTTGAGCACAAAACACACGAGCCGAGTTAATGGCAACTTCGAAGGAAATTTTGTCCCACTGATCTGGTGCATATTAGTGGTACCAGCATCAATGCACATGTGTCTTAAAAATCATTAGCTCTTAGAAGCCATCAGAATTTGTTTATCTCACATTTTAAGGAGTTAGGGTATGACAGCTTCCTTCAAATTTATTGCAGGCTGAAGTTTTACAGAAGATCGAAGCCTCACTTCTAGTTTTCAAAACACAATATATAACTTTCAATTATGAAAATTTGAGATAAAACTTGTTTCCACAAGAGAAAAGGTGGCATTTCAAAAATACAGATAGCATCTAGGTTGCTGTCAAGCTAAAGCATAGAATACCTGGCATCTAAAAAGCAGCATTTTATTCCTTAGAAACTTGTTCAAATTTACAACTGATTAAAATTTTATAGACATATGGGACATTCCTAATAGCTGCAGTGCTATTTTGGCCCAAATCATTCAACAGAGAAATACCCATGAGTATGGACAGATCCCTAAATCACTCAATGTCATGCAAATGTATGTTGTACAAGAGGCCATCATACAGGCTGGTGAACCTGCTGGACAGCTGTTTTTTTTTTCAAAGAAAATATGTTTAAACCAAAATATTTTGATCCAATACATGTTGCTGAACCAGCAGTGGGGGCAGATGGTCGCTTTGCAGGCAAATTGACAGGAATCACCTTTAAGAAATATGAGGTCTCTGAACATTGCCTCCAAGCCACAGCATTATGTTGACCCGTGTTGACAGGGGACTCTCTCAAAAAGACCACAGACTTGACACAAAAATTGGTTTCAATAGCTTATAATTTAGGTTGTAGGAAGCATTCTATCATATTTTTTCTTTCTCTCTCAATTTGTGGCATCTTTTAATGTCCCGTATGCCCTAAGCTGGACATGGTGCACACAGCGAATAATTCCCTACATGTCATCTGCACATATATTCAAACATTGAAACCTCACTATAGTGATACACTTTGTTTCCTACAAAATGGGTTGTATGTCAGAGCCTCTCAGATAAATGAGCTAAACAGCTAAGGAATTGGACTTGAAGTCCCTCAAAACTTGTGTCATTATATTTTATGTTCGGAACGAGTGGGACTCGAACCTGCAACCTTTGGCACCAGTGGCCTAGCTGAAATGGGAAACGCACATATCCACTCGACCAAATCCCCGTTCTTAAAAAGAGTGGTTCAATGGAGGTTGTTATACGCGAGTGCCATTATGTGAACATGTCCGATATCTGAGTGTCTAATAAAGTTTCACTCTTTATACCTTTATTCTCAACTGCCATCTACAATGTCTTCTTGTAAATATTGCCAACACTAAATGAACAATTCCACTGCTACTCATGAAGCATATGATTGTAGTCATACATGCATCTTGTAACAGCGGTCCCTGCCTCACAACTGTCTTAAGAGATCAATGGAAATTTATGCAGGTTTAACACACAATAGAATAGATCTTTTTAATGCGTGAACTCTAACATGATGCTATCACAAAGTGTGTTCCACTGAGATAAAACAATGTGGTAAATGTCAGCTTGCCTTGTCAGGCATGTTGTCATTACATGACTTCAAATGCAAAGATGATCATTGTACTTTTTATCGTCACTGTCTCAAACAGTCCAATTGCACAAGTTTCTGCTATCATCAATTTCCTGCACCTGATTTTAAGTACATTCTAATTGCAGATTTTTCACCAGTGTCACTTCATCACATAAATAGAAGGAATGGACTACCTACGCGGTACTTGAGGTATATGGATTTCTTCAACAATTCCGTATATGGGCTATTTACATGCATTTCATCACGGTACTCAGGCTGTACCTCTGGATAAGGGTCACACACGCCAATTTTGCTTCATAAAATGAAAATGACATACCCATTTCAATGTATGTGCGCACGTTACAATTTAATTCCGGATCAACAGAGAAGCTGCAATTGTTTATATGGCAGTTTTGTATTCACTTCTGCTTTCTATAAACAAGCAGGATCCATTGACCATGCTTTTTCCAAAAACGTGTACTATTTACACGGGTTTATTTTAATAATTTTCATTTTACGAGTATCAGGCAAAATTGTGATAGAGGACCAATATTCTGCAGGAGTAGAACTACAGTATTTCAAATCAGAAACCCTGACATTAACAGGTCAACTTAGACTTCAACATCAATTTACACTGCAGAAACAGTTCTGTGTACCCCTTGGCCATTAGTGCAACATCCTGGAATTGGGTGAATACATTTCCATTCAAACTGGACCACCTCTAGTAGTTGGTCTAGCAACAATATTTATAATGGAATTCCCCACTGACAAGTGGGCTTCAAGATCATAGTAATATATGTCAAATTGTAACACACAACAATAACTGCAGGTGATCGAGAACAAAATAAGTAAGAAGTTTGTTCAACAGAGGTAGTCCTGGCACATTCTGTCACAAGAAATTTGGTCAGGATGTTGTTCCAACATTTCTGTGAAAAAACAAAACAAAACAAAACAAAACAAAAATAAAAACGAGCTTTTCAGCAGTGTGAAAACCATTATGCATCCCCCTGTTGGGCCAGTCACTGCCCGCATGTTCACCACTAGTAATCTTGAAAATAGGTCAAGGTTGCTTGATTGTAATTAACTAATCTACTGATGTTTTAATGCTAGTCACGGGTCTTGGATCCAGACTCTTCTGGAGATAAAAGCCAATTTGCAGACCAGTAGAGAATGCGTGCCAAAATTCAAAATAACTGGCAGGTAGGGAGGAAAGTCAAAGGAAAAATAAGATTTAAGGCTGTGGGGCAAAGTCAAGATTCTACTAACCACTATATGCATCACCGTGCATAATGAAATACAGAACATGCCAGTCCATAACCTATACAGAGGTTTTTTCCAAGATATATCGCTGGCAATCATGACCAGCTGACATAAATGCATATGCTTCCAATGTACCAGATAGATACCGACCATGCTAGGTTCCCTACACTATATTTAGACTTTGTTAAAAGCTGCTGGAATATGGCAATTGCACGAGCAATATCATTCAACTTATAAGGTTTCATGCTGTACCATTTTTTCAGCTCAGCCCAGCTCCGTGCTTTTAACCTTATTCCAGCTCCCTATGAATACTTGCATCTAATCATGTCAGGAGGGAATGCTGAGGGGTTTTACTTCCGGACTTGTGTCTGATTCGCTGTTGTGCCTGCCGACGGAAAGCACTATTGAGACGAGAAGATCCCCACATCCACAGCCATTCTGGTACATAAGAACTCAGCCATAACTGAAAGACAAACAGAATACAGAACTGTAAGACCTTTGGAACACAATTATGAAATTTCATTATTCACAGAAATGAATCATCCTAGGATATTAAAGTGAAGTACACATAAATCTCAATAGTGTGCAGGTATTTTAAACATTATATTTATAAATTAATATCATAATACAGACAGTATAAAAACTAGATTAACCCTTTCCCCTTTAAACCGGCCAAAACCAGCTGGTGGTCAAATATCCTCTGCTTTGGTGTTTTCAGCTAATTTCAACAGTAATGAAAAAACAAGTTGACTTAGAATTGTAGAAGGGATCTATCAAGAGCACATGCCCCAAGTCAACAACTTTCCTTGGCATGGGTTGGGCACTTAGTGCTCAACCCATGCCAAGGAAAGCTGTTCACTCAGTCAAGGAGGAAATGGTTAACCTTTTTTCTGGTCAGGATAAGATGGAGTCAAAGACTGTCCTTGGCACAGGTCGATGCATCAAACCCAACCCATGCCAGGGAGACCTGTTGACCCAATACAGACCCATCTCAGTAGGTCTCACCTACAATTCTTCTCAAAATGCTTTTTAACCCTTTCCCCCTTAATCCGGCCCAAACCGGCTGGTGGTCAAATGTCGTCTGCTTCAGCATTTTCAACTAATTTCAACAGTAATGAAAAACAATTTTGACTGAGAATTGTAGATGATCCCTATCAAAATCACATGCCCCAGGTCGCCAACTTTCCTTAGTGCCCAACTCATGCCAAGGGAAGTTGTCGACTCAAGTGTCAATTCAAGGGGGAAAGGGTTAATAACATGAAATTGAAGTTACGGCATCATCTCAGATGACAATTTATGTCCAAGCACTTTTGGGCAAACTGAGTGGGCAATTTTTAAATATATGTCTGATGTTAACTTTTCTTTCTGAGGCCGACGGTTGTAGGGATGCTTACAGGGGTAAAGGGTAGGAGGGTTGGTGAACAGGGTGCAGTGTGTTTATTCCACCCACAAAAAAATAGATAAATAAACAAACAAACAAACAAACAAACAAATAAAATAAATAAATGAATGAATGAATAAATAAATTAAATAAATAAATGAATAAATACACATTACATCATGAAATCAAAATGTATAAATCAGGAGGGAAAAGAAAAGATGATACATGTACCACTATATCTGCCTTTGTGGGCTCCAGTCATTCTATACTTACAATTTTACCAGTTTACAAATGTTAAAAAATCATTTCTTGCTAGGATTAAGTATGTTAGATGTAATGATTAAAATATTCCCCTCGATGAGATATTTGCAGGGTGAACATTCATTAAATCAAAGGCAAACTGTCTCCTGTAGCTACATTACCAGCGTTACAAATTGCTGTTTTTATCATAAACCATGTAAACCAGACCTTTCCCTTTGCTCCAATTATGGTGGCACCTGCCCTGTATAACCTCACCTGTATAGTATGGGGCCAATAGCCCGTAGTCCTGTCCGACCAACCCAGCGTCCACAGGGCTTGTCTCACGTATGCAGTAGCAGATGGGATAAAGAACCCTGTGTTAGACAGGGTTGAACTGTACTGGGTCATGCGTGTGGCCACATAAAAGGGCATGAGACACTGAATGGTCACTCCACTGTCTTTGTACTCGTAGTTGAGGGCACGTGTGAAGTAATCCAAGTACGCCTGTGCACAGAGACAAGGGTGTCTTTTATATCTGGCGTTACAGTGGTACCTGCTTTAAAGACTACCTCATGTAGGAGACCACATATCTTTTAAAGACTAAATTTTGTAATAAATTTACCTGTTGGTATTAGGTTCAATTTTGTTTTGTTTTTTTTGTTTTGTATTTTTTCTGGGGGGGGGGGGGTATTAAATAGGGGCAGTCTTAAATAGAAGGTATCAGTATACCCAAAAATATACTTGTCAGAAGTACACAAGTACTTTTCCAGGAAGATTCTGGTTCCTTTAAAATAATCTTCCAGTGAGGATACCATTGGTACTAGATGCCCCCCCCCCCCCCAAGAAAAAAAATGAAATAGTGAGTCATCTTCTTATTGTAATTTATTTTGTACTAACTTTCATTGGAATGGTCATCATAGAGAATTTTCATAAATGAGAATAGGATGCCTGGATGCCAGAACTGATAACACAATGTGAACTACAACAGATTTCTTCAACTTAGAATGGCATGGGTCTCCCCAACGAGACTGATGGAGGACCACATATCATAGGTCAATACATTGTTTCAGTAATGCGTTACATTCCGGCAAATTTTCACAGAGAAAAAAGGCTAACTTCTCTAAAAGTGTGTTTAACAAGTACTCCAGCAACAAAAACTTTTAATAAAAATGTATGGGAAATAACCTTGGTGGCTGAATAGACTGTCATCTGTGGAGACGGTAGATTAGAAGCACCTGATGACACGGTGACAATGGCTCCTCGCCCTCTGTAACATTCACAACAACATTTTATGATCAAAACTGGTGCAAAACCAATAGACCACTACACAATCTGAGGTAGTCATATACCGTGGTACAACATTCCAACATGTAGTACACAAATAAGTGTCCATGCACCCACATAGAAGATATTGTTAACTGAACTGGGGCTATCATAAGATTGCTGTTACAGCTGGGCCATTAACTTGACTCTCCAATGTCAGACAAACTGACTAGCCCCCAAAACTGGTCTTGCTTCTTCAGAAACAGAAAGATAGTGCTTTTCCTATGACCTGAGAAACTCTCAATTTAATTTGCATGACTTTACGTCTCCACAGGACTTGAAGCAGTTCACAAGACCAACTCACCTTTTTACCATCTGTGGCAGCACTATATGAGTCATCTGTCAATAAAAAACAAGTAGTTCACATAAGAATGGATGACATTAAAGCCAAATATGCTACATGGGACTTATTCTCAGGGTCCCAGTCAGGCTGTGCTAAAGTAACCAGGTGAAAGGCCTGTTGTACCAGTACAGACAGACAGACCAGACCCGGGGTCTGTTACATAGCACTCAACACATCATTTTAAGCATTCGCATCAGCTGAGGCCACGGTGTTACAATAAATTAATTTTATGAGCCCTACAGAAAGCTATAAAAGGCTCTCCATATTTAAGCTTTAAAGCCACAGGGACAAACAATAGGAGACATTTACATTTAACTGCGATCCTGCTCACTTCCTATGTTTCCAGGGCAACAGACTGATGCTTCGACCATGATCAGGGCAGATTTGCATTATATACTACATAAACATCCATAAATAACACCCTTTCAACGAAAAGAGAGCCAACTTTGATTCAATTTAAGCATCCTTTATATTTCAAACATTTGTTAATACATTTTCTTAAGATTATTCTGTGTTCGTGTTGTTTACTTTATTGAGAAAGTACTTTTGGCCATGCTAAATACATGGATCTGCCCTGATGTAGGTGGCTGTCTCTTTTGCTCAATAGGTGTTAGAGTAGGACCGAATTTAAATATGAATACATCCTATTACAAAAAAAACCCTTTCAGGTGCATGGTGACTGAAAATTCTGTTTCTTACTAAATTTTTGCTACCAACCCCAGGAAAGCCTCTTGTCACTCCAGTGGTACATGCTATTTAAGACCACTTCTCTGTCAGCCAAAATGGTCACATATAACAGGTGGTCTTAAATTAGGGGAAAATTTACAAAGAATCTCGATTTGTGCCATCAAAAATGTTGCCACAAAAGCCGGGTTGTCTCTCATGCCAGTAGTCTTAAATTGCAGGTACCACTGTATTATGTACAGGACATTGTTAACTTTCTAAATGCTGTATTTTCTTCATTTCAAGGAGTTTAACAAGATCAAGCAGTCAATTTATCAATATACAGATGAATGTACATGACACCATGTGCACTATAAACATTTGAATATTTGACACCTTGTCTTTGGAAGATATCTTGTAGAAATAATGGCACAATAAGACCAGAATCATTTTCTGTTTTATTGATATTTCATTTTATTTCATCAATTATTTCAGACACTTGGTCCTAAGGATGCCTCAGACACCTATGGAAAACTAGGTCACATATTTAGGTCACAATGCTACATTGAAGAAAAATGGCAGTACCATGATATCTCCAAATATTTAATTACTTATTGTAGCTGATCCAGTTATTTAAGTATTTATTGTGTTTTTACCTATAATATTTTATGTATTTATATGTATATATGGTTTTACTGGGTCTGTCATTGGGCCTGTGCCTGTTGACCCAGGGATGAAATAAGTAAATAAATAAATAAATGAAAATAAGTTTATGAGTTTGTCCCAAGAATGCCTCAGACATTTAGTGAAAACTAGGTCACTGGGTCACATATTTAGGTCGCAGTGCTGCACTGAAGAAAAATGGCCTTGCCATGATATCTCTGCTCATTGTGTTTGCAACAAAGCTTTGTTATCAGGTCAAACAAAAGTAACCTTGACCTACATGTGACATACTTCAAGGTCACTCATCCATACTGTTTTCCCATAAGTCTGGCTATTGAATATCAGTGACCGACAGCAACTTCTATTTTCGTCACCCACACATACTTAAGCTGTATAATCACATGCTGATACTAGAGGAGTTTGCAGATTCGAACAAAGTTCATCATATTTTTGCCACCTATGTCTCTGGGGTACTTCAGGTCCTTTTTGACAATCAGGTGGGGCACAATTTAGGCAAGGGTACAGATTTTATACTTATTTAGTGTTAAATGCTGTCATTGTTAATACATTATGGCAATGATGATATACAAAGCTAAGGCTTTTTAGCTTTGGTAAACCAATTATCATTTGATTGGGCAACATTTCAGCATCAATCTAATACTCATGATGACTCGGAGCCATTAACCTTGAACTGTTCCATGTTATTCAATCACTCAATTTATAGATTTTTGTTTCTTTCTCTCTGCACAATAATATGTCCATTCCATTTCCTTATAGAATCAAAGACATATTGACTCATTTTTATAATTCTAATACATGATGGTTATTGTCAAGATCATTTATAGTGGTGACCAATATTTCATTTTCAGTGATCTTAAATATGAGAACCAATGGAAGCTTAGGCATAAATTTATTTTCAGACTTTTCTGGGATATTGTCGGCATTCTAATCAATTTTTCTTTTTCAGTGATCAAAATATTCATCCAGTACCACCTCGCCAAGTAAATCTCCACAACTACCGTCCCTTATGAAACAGAAACCGTCATAACAGCTGGTAGCAGAAGTCATACGACTAACACGAGAAAGTCAGACAGCTGTGGACAACGGAGCTACTTTGCTCCAGGCCGGTTTGTGTTTGGCTGCAACAGATGACAAAGAAGATTGACCGGATAAAATAAAAAGAAAAGAAAAAAGCCAATTCTGCCATCGACTCAGTAAAAGAATCCACGCGACCTACCCTCAGAGCCACTATATTTGCAAGAGTGCATGATGATCCAAGGAAAACCATGCAGCTCTATACAGTATTGCAAGCTTCAGAGGGTCTTCCATGTGAACTATCTATCAACATCAACTGTTAAAAGAAGATGGATTAACAAATGGAGCACTCGGAACTGTTATGAAAATTCAAACTCCTGCTCATGGTAAAGCAAAGTGTGTTATATGGCTATTGTTTGATATACCTGACATTGGCATGCAAACGAGACATGACAAAAGCAAGCTCTATAAAACTTGGAATTGCATTTTTTCAACTGCTAGATCCTTTTTAGTTGGTAAAAAACAGGAAGTTAGCAGAACACAGTTTCCCCTAAGGCCAGCTTCAGCCGGAACAGTTCACTGTGCCCAGGGCTCTACAAAAAATCAACTTGTCACTGACTTTGAAGGATATGTCCAAAGGCATATACACTTTGTAGCATACAGTCGAGTCACAAAGTTGGACAAAGTGCATGCACTTCATTTCCAGCCAAGCAAGATTAAAGTTTCACAAGATGTTAGAATGGAAATGGAACATTTGTGACAGAAGCCATTCCCTTTTTGAGCTGACTTGCTTGTACAACATTGAATCTCCATTGACGATAGCCTACATCAATGCACAGTCCCTTCGCTGGCATTCGCTGGATGTTCAGCATGATGCAAGCTTATCCTGATATCGTCACAACCATTGATAGCTTTTGCTGTTTCAGAAATGATGCATAGTACAAAGGAACAATTGCCCTTACCATGACCTAGCAGCATATTTCAAATCATAATACAGTGGTACCTCTTTTGAGAGACAGCCCCTACGGTGGGTCAAAATGTGGTCTCTCAAAACAGGTGGTCTTTCATTAGAGGTACAACAACATGGAAAAGATAGTGCAGTGTTCTGAGAGAGCGGTCTTAAAAAGATATGCGGTCTCTCATTAGAGGGGTCTCTCAAGAGAGGTACCACTGTAATAACCTTGGACAATTGCTAAAGTCCATAATTATTGGGACATAGTGACCCACAAGGTAGGTCACCAACTACAGTTTTATGTACAATGTAATCCAGTGCAAATTTGATCTGGGTGCTCAATTCTCTTTGCCATTGATGTCCAAGCCACATCCTGCCATTATAAAATTACCTCTTTCAATAATACTGGCCTGGTGACCTCACAAAAATATGTCAAGGTCATTGATATCCCAGTATTGGATATGGTCTATATATCCTATAAATTTGGCAAGTCCAACTCAATTACTTTTTAGAGATATGAAATTTTAAATCTTAAAACATATTTTGGCTCAAAATTTCCTTCAAATTAGACGTGATGCCACTAGTATCTTTTGTTCTGGATACCCAAATTACATAAAAACCCTTTTAAATCTAGATTCATAGCTGGTGCTTCAAAATGTACTACAAAGCAATTATCAAAAGAAGTAACATTGTGTTTGACTGCAATTAGGAATCATTTTCGTAAATACTGTAATGCAACTTCTAGAAACTGTGAAATAAATTGTTTTTAGAGTATTATCAATTCTTCCAAGTTTGTATCTAAAATCAAAGATGTAAAGGCAAAAAATATCAAATGTTTTGATTTTTCTACACTGTACACAAATCTACCCATAGATGAAGTCAAAAGTTCACTTTCAGAATTCATTAGCAAAATGTTTAAACATAATGGTAAACCATACATAAATATTAATTCATATACAAAGAAAGCATATTGGTCACACAATAAATATTCAAAAAGTAACGTTAAATCTTACACTGTTGAAACTTTGATAGATGCTATAAAATTTCTCTTGGATAATACTTTTGTTTAATGCGGACCATTGGTTTTTCAACAAATAAAAGGCATTCCAATGGGTAGCAACTGCTCCCCTTTACTGGCAGATTTATATTTAACCTGGCTTGAATTTAAGTATATGAATAAATTGATGAAAAAGGACTTTCAAATGGCTACAAAATTATCAAACAACGCAAGATATATTGATGACATTGCTTGCGTAAATGTACAAAATTTCAGTGAAATTGCTAAAGAAATTTACCCAAAAGATATCCCTTTGGAGGGTAACAATTCAGATGGTTTCAGAGATGCGTTTTTAGACTTGGATATTCAGGTCACTAACGACAGGTTTTGTATTAAAGTCTATCACAAAATACATGAGTTTAACTTGACAGTATTTTCTCAAATGTCACAAACCTGACACATTAAGTTGATACATTGACTCAGAGTTGGCAGTTAAATAGAGCTAAATTGTTTGAGGGGTAGGTGTCATCACAGAGTTTGTTTTACATTTCTGGTGCAGGATGTCCATTGTTGCAGTCCTTGTTGGGATTTCCCTTGGTTTGTACAGGTGATCTAGTTGCAACTGTTTATTTTACTA